>CM035111.1:34415086-34935422 GCA_020205505.1 Panax japonicus
CAACATATACAAACTGGCAAGTATGCGAGCGATCCCAAGGGGGTATCCGATAAAGGCAATGAGGATGTATCCCTTGTTGTACAGCGGCGAGTTAGGACGCCAAACTACAGTCCCCCCATTTGGAAAATGCAAGACAATCTACCATCTCAACAACAGACTGCATTCAACCAATACCCAGACAGGAAAAGAAGATTTGAAAGAACAGGAAAATCGGGTATTCACTCCACTGGGCGATTCCCTTGAACATGTATTAGCGATATTAATGGTTCACAAGAAAATTACCAAACTAGCTCCACCTCTGGAACCAGGGAGCAAAAGATACAATCCAAGCCAGAGATGTGCTTACCACTCAGGGTCTCCAGGACACGATACACAAGATTGTTGGTCCTTAAAACATAAGATTCAAAATCTAATTGAAAGTGGAAGTATTGTAGTCGAACAATCTGACCAACAAAATGTCAACACCAACCTTCCATTGTGATATGATACGAAAGAAGTAAACATGATCGGGTCAGGAAGTGCTGAAATGTATCCAATTCGTAAGTACATACGAAGGATGGAGGAATACCCCCAAAAGCACATAACAAATGTCCTAGAGTGGGAAAACTCGGAGGAGGATATGCCAGTAATGCAAAAATTGGATGTGATCTAGAATCAAGTGAACCTGCTGGCTAAGCTGATAGTGCGCCAACATCAGTAAACAAGGCAATTTTTCACTCAACTATCAGAAAGCCAAGAGAAAAAGGACTCCACGATGAGCCAACTAAATGAAGAAGATCAAAGCAGTCTGAAAATAGAAGAAAATGGGGATGATAAAAGTGCTAGAAGATCTCACCAGCGGAAGAATCGATCGAGGGAATGCGAATTCTCAAAGATGAAAGATCAGACAACCTCTAAAAGAGTCCAAAAATTCACCCCTTTGAGAAAATCCAAAGAAGAAATGCTACACTTTTTGATAAGTGAATGAAGGATTATTGAGTTCCTGCCTCCTATAAAACCAAAGATAAAGAGTTATGATTCCACCAAGATATGTCTCTACCATTCTAACTCACTTGGACATACGACTGAAGAATGCTGGTCTTTGCGACATAAAATCCAGGATCTCATTGAAAATGGAGAGCTGGAGATAGAATTTCCCCTGACCAAAAAAGGCGAAAAAGAAATAAAAAGCTTAAGATGTCCATTCGAGACAGGCAGTTCAAATGATGTGAAGACTATGAGCGACAATTCTGCTAGAATACAAGATGGACTGATCCTAATGCAAGAAATAACAGAAGAGACAAAGGCATCCCCAAAGGAGATTCCCCCGTCAACATCAAACGTCTTATGGTTCCAAGATATCAACCACGTTTCTGATTTTATCACCTTGGATGATGCAGAGGAAATACTAATCCTTTCCAAGGAAGAAAAAGCCAAAAAGAAAAGTTCTTTGCAAGAAATGCCACAACCATTCGAGGGAGATTTCATGGTTGAATCCTTTGAAACCCATGAAGAAGGCGAAGGAATAGATGAAGGAAAATGTGGTGAGATTGTCGGGGAATCCAACCCATTAGAGAATCCAGAGTTCATCGCCTTTTTGCGATGCGTCCATTGTAAACGTCCTTGAGGAATGTACTGAATCAGGAAGCAATCAAGTTTTGGCCACAAGCGAACACATTCAGAATCAAGGGGTAACCTCTATCACGAGCCCTGAAGGCAACATAACCACTGACAACTAGACTATCAGGCCTCAACTAGCCAAGAAGATGTAGATCCAGGGGATAAAGTTGTGAGTTCCAGAAAATGTTGGAACGGTATCACTTTCTTCATAGTATACCTTTTATTTTCCATGCATGTAAAAAAAACAAAACAAAACAAAACGAAACAAAACAAAACAAAACAAAACAAAACAAAACAAAACAAAAAAACATCTCTACACTCTTCTCATCACTTATCCCTTTGAACATTTTCAAACCAAAGCCTGGACTACGAAAGACCTGATCTCCTCTTCAATAGGAGTACGTAGGCAACCATCAATGGTGCGGTCAAACCAAACAAAAACCCAAACAAACCCTTCTCAAATAGATACACCCCAGACGATGATTGCCCACACGTAATGGTCATCATTCGGGAGAAGGAGGTTGATGATAGCTCCTCCACCACTGCAGTCCACCAAGACTTTGCCCTCGACAATTGAAACATCACTCCTTGCATTAGCCGATGAGGGTAAAAAGGGAAGAAACTCTCTCCTACCTTATAGATAACAATAACTGCTTACTTTTTCTGAACAGTATTAGCAGTTACTTTTGTCATTACGGGCTAACAGTTTGTGTGATTGAACAGTGTTATATACTAAGTGAAAGCATATTTTGTTTCAGGACTCTGAATTTAGATGTGCCTGTACTTGCTGATGAGGTGCCTATTCTCCACAAGGACTGTAACTTTGATGTAAAGTTGGACTCAGACTTGATGGAAATACAAGAGGACTATGAGATACCTCAGGAGATCAAAGAATGGATCGAAGACAAAGCCAAGCGAAATCTTGATCAAACAACCTCTTTTAAACCTCAGGAACCTTAGAAAACCCCAAACAAATCTAAATTGGTACAGACCTCACTCAAAACCAAAGGACTGACATGGTTACTCTATTGACCCTATTTCAGGATGTGTTTGCATGGTCTCACGAAGACATGATTGGTTTATACACAGACATTATCATTCATCGCCTTCCCATCAAAGGGGGATTCAAGCCATTCAGGCAGAAGCTTAGGCGATTGAAACCTGAGTGGAAGTTAAAAGTTAAAGAAGAAATTGTGAAACAATTTCAAGCCGACATCATCATGATGTCAACATACCCTAAATAGCTATCTAGCATAGTCCCCATGCCAAAACCGAGAAGGGAGGTGTGAGTTTGTGTGGATTATAGAGATTTGAATAAAGCTTGCCTCAAAGATAGCTTTCACGTGCCATTCATCCACATACTCATTGACAATACAGCTCGATACGACATGTACTCCTTTGCTGATTGCTCCGCGGGGTACCATCAAATCATGGTTACTGAAGATGATCATGAGAAAACTTCATTCATCACGCCTTGAGGAGCCCTTTACTACAGACGATTGTCATTCGGCCTCATCAATTCCTGAGCTACCTATCGGTGAGCCATGTGGCTCTTTTCCACGATCTAATAGAAAAAAAGAAGAAAAAGAAAAAGAAAAAAGAAAATAAAAAGAAAAATTTCTTCAATAGGTTCTATAGTTGCTGCCTTACCATCGGCAGGTTCTACAGATGGCTTTGGAGTTTGAATAAAAAAATCCTTCCTCCATATTCCTCGGAATAGGAATGATTTTGCGGAGGCTCTAGCAACCTGGGCCTCTTGATCAACATACATGACAAGGAAGACATGCCAACCGTCACATTTGTGCAACAAAAAGCTCCAGTCTATGGGAATTCCATTGAAAAGTATTGGATGACCTACCTCCCACCCAACATCCTTGGTATCAACACATCAAGAAGTACTTACGAGATGGATCTACACCCGCTGAGGCAAGCCCAACTGAGAAAAGGCGGATCCATCAACTTGCTATAAAATTCTACCTGAACGGAGATGCACTATACGAAAAGAGATGCAGAACAAGGTCTCCTCAGATGTCTGGATGAGGACCAAGCTCAGAGGCTCATGGATAAAATCCATGGGGGAGTATGTGGCCCACACATGAGCGTCCCTCTACATTGTAAAGAAGATCCTACAACAGAAAAGTATAACTACGGCAGTTCAAACAACACGACTTAGTTTTGAAAAAGATCATTGATAACCAAGCTCAGTCTAAAGGATAATTCTCCCCGAACTGGGAAGTCCCGTTTGTTGTCAAGGAAGTATTGACAGGAGGCATTTTCAGATTACAGGAAATGGACGAAGATGAATTTCCACAGATTATCAAATCGAACACCGCGAAACAATACTATGACTAAGGTCACCATCAAGAGAACATCCTGGTTTTGGATCATCAGATTACCAGTCATTCCGGTTCTTTAAACCTTTACCACATACAACTCCTTTCCATGCTTAGCCCCTCAAGGGAAACATCATTTCAAGCCATCAGCCTGGCATCACTACGATCATACCACTTAGGTCATCTCACCAGTTAATTGAACCTCTTATGTTTGCAGTTTGGCTGCCCATACATGGGATCAAACTTTTCACACTTTCAGTTTATCCTCAATCTAGGATCAAATTTTCTCTTCCCCACAGTCTGACCTGCTTATGGGATCACATTTTTCAACTCGCCCTGCAGGGCGAACTACATCGACCTGATCTCCCCAAAACATGGGAGTACGTAGGCAACCATGTTATATGGTCCGGTCTCACCATAGAAAAACAAAAACAAACATACTCCTATCCATAACCACATACAGAAACAAGTCCCAAGACAGCCAAAGATGGTAGGGAATACACACAGATCGATGATCCATTCTGAAAATCCTGAGACATCTCACTGTCCATCCATCAAGGAGGAGTTCAGAATACATGCAGATCACAAAATCCTGGAGAAATAAGCGAATATCAAGCAAGTAGCAAGGCACAACTAAAAGGAAGTGAATCAACATATATTTCCCTGCCATATATAATGTTGTTTGATATATACAATGTTACTGTACATGACAAAATGGCTAAGCTAGTCTGTGTAGGAGAATATAAGCCCATCTACAAATCAGTGTATATGCAGGGCTATCAAGTCCAACATGAATTCCATCCCTAGAAGAAGGAGGTAACACTGTGATCTCCTACCCAAGGATTTCTACACGAGCCAACAGATCCACTACCAACTGCATGCGATATCTCAGATGGATGTAACGTCATCCCGCTCAGCATCAATGATATCCCTATGAGTTAGAACATCATCTCTCTAACAAAGCAACATCTTTACCAGAAAGAGCTGTCAACATCAAAGCCCACATCCACTACCTGTTCACCAGATGGTACAGATGTAAAAGCCTCTTGCGACCTTTGCGTCTTATCAGCTCATAGATCGCGTCTTATCAGCTCATCTATCAAGGCAACTTTCCCAGACAACAAGCGAGGCTGGGGCAATTTCAAAATTAGCGACAACCGGATAGTGGATCCCTTACAACAGGATTAGGGGAAATCTCGGTAGTAGCGATAACTCAACACTTGGGCATTTATCAACCATCCTATAGTGGAAAATGCACCAGTCATCGCCATCAGCATGGTCCATCATTATCTCAATGGCGATTCAGATATTATTCACTCGCGACTTCATCAAAGAGAGTTTCTCATATGAACCCTCAGCATCAACATGCGAAAGGACTGGTCATTTTTCCAATTCCAAAAAATGGAAGGAGTTTAAGGCGAGATCAAGCTTCTCATCAAAAAGAAAGGGGTGAACTCCTAAAAGAAATCATAGCGACATAAGTGTGCCCCTACGAAAGAAGGGGAAACTTCTCAAAAACATTCTTAACTCAGAAGCAGAAGGTCCACAACGAAAGGCCTAGCAAATGAAATCTACACCATCAACATGGGTTATGTCCTCACAAGCTGAGGACTCTACACCGACGTTCAAATCTGGGCAGTGAAAGAATGAGTTACACCCTCCAGGGATTTCAGCGACATTCAAGTCATCAGTTTAGCCGGGTTGTGAATCAAACGCTTAAGGAAATGGGGCACAAGCACCCAACAGTGATCTAGAGTAACATCAGGTGAAGTCTAGTGACGTAATCCGTGGAATACTTTAGCAAAGGTATCGAAGATCCGATATTCTTAAACCATTGGAATTCAGCGCAACATCAAGACATTTCAGCGATGAAAGCTTAGTATACCACCGTTCGAGTGGGAACCAAAATAGGTTGGCGATCAACAGGGTAGGCACCGTTGTAAACTACTAGCGAATACATCAGGAGGGTCTGGTGATTTCAGAATGTTATCCCCATCAGAGATATAGAAAGCATCTCAACTTATCTTCATCAAATAATCATCTGCGATTAAATGCCAAACCATTGGAGTCAACACCAGCATAGGCATCAGCAATAATCAGTAAAGGTAAAGCGATTTGCGAATACATTTTAACATTCATCATAATATTCATTACATTGCGATTTACGATTTTCGATATGCGATATACAGTTTGTGATATGCGATTTGCGATGCGATATGCGAAATACGATATGCGAAATGCGATGTGCGAGTTGCGAAGTGCGATTTGGCCAAATACGAAAAGTGATGTGCGATGTGCGAAATGCAATGTGCGATTTACGAACTGCGATTTGCGAAAACATTGTCACATTCATCATAAACATTCACTACATTGCGATTTATATCATTGAAAATATCTTGTCATATTTCAAGTGTCTACTAATCTTTATCATGTCCATTCCATTGCATTAAATGAACATGATAAAGAGGGGCATCTGTAGACACTCGAAATTTTCTTCTACTGTTACTAACATTGCAGGAGGACAGATTCGTCTTTTAAGAGGGAACCCTGAAAGACAATCTAAATCCATACCGGATACTACCAGAAGTTCATCATCAAACCCCGAATCACAATCTGGGAGTAACCAAAACCAACCTCGGAGATAATCCTGAGGCCTGCAGATACAATACTGGACCACACATCGGAGAAGTCCAATTAATCTTGGTGATGACCCCGAGCTATCCAGTCTCAGTCCCAACCATGGGAATAGGTCAATTCAACCTCAGAGATGACCCTGAGGATAGTCAAAGTCAACAGCAAGCCAACCTCAGAGATAAACCTGAGAAACGACTGCTACAACTGCACAAAAACCGGAGATAACCCCGGGAGGGGAAAAATGGTTATTTTGCCAACTCAACTACACTTCAAATCAAATACACTCATTTCAACTCAAAATACTTCAAAGGAAGTCTCACAAGAGCGATATCTTAACTCCGAAGCATAACTACACAAAACGGCTCACCGAATTGCTTGACGAAACCCAGGGAATGCCATTTTGGTCATGGACCCATCTTGATGGAATCAAAAAAGGTCAAATCATATATCATTGTGTAGCTCTCAGAAAGAGCTTTCTAGAATTGTATGGCACGCTTACATCGAACTCCCAGATTGAAAGTTATGAGCAACCGAGCGAACAGTGCGTACTTACTTCGACACGGCGGGACCCACACTGCCCGGGGCACCCCGGGTAGCCGTAGGTACACCTACTGCTAGGTGTCGCAGGTAGACCTACAGCTCCCCCCTCTATAAATATGGGGCTTGGGGTGCTGATTTTCTAAGAGAAAAAAGACAGGGAAACCCTGCACAATTTGCTCTGCACTCGCCCATACAGTGTATTTTCCTACTTTTAAACACATGTGAGCTCATATATAGCCTCTTTTGTACCCATAAAAGCCTGTGTTTACCCACTCTAAAGATATAGAAGCCTTCTTTATCAGTTAGCTGTAAGCCTTCTCACACATTTTAGAGTCTTTCTCTTCATCTTTGCACACACCCTTCTACACGTTGAGAGTCGTGTTGCTTGCTTTTGCCCGGACTTCGGTCCGTGGTTTCATTTCAGTCTATATATATATATATATATATATATATATATATATATATATATATATATATATATATATATATATCCGGATCAGGTCCGGACTCCCGGATTTTGTTAAAATCCGGACTTTTTTTTTTTTGTTTTTTTTTGAAACAACTAAAAAAAAAAAATTATGGAATTGGAATTTTTACATTATACAATGTTTTGGGCGTGATTTGGATGCCTATAACAAAACATGTCTGTACAGTCTGGGCAGACTGTACATACATTGGTTGGTGTAGGTATTAAAAATACACCCAAAACACTGTATTATTGAAAAATTTTAGTTCCATAAATTTTTTTTTTTTAGTTGTTCTACAAAAAAAAAAAAAAAATATTTCGGGTCCGGATTTTCTCCCGTCCGGGAGGTCCGGACCTGATCAATTATATATATATATATATATATATATATATATATATATATATATATATATATATATATATATATATATACACACACACACACACTTATATATATGAACTGTATATATATACATATTTTTTCCCACCTGGAATTTACTTTGTGGTGGTTTTTTTTTTTTTGCTAAATTACTTTGTGGTGGTTGATCGCTTTTATAGCTTTCTTTACATTTCATCCTGCCTGGAGTTTACTTCGTGGCAGTTGACCGTATTTACAGATTTATTTACATTCCGTCCTGCCTGGAGTTTCCTCCATGGTGGTTGATAGCTTTTAACAGCTTTATTTACATTTTTGATCCCCCATGGAGGTGCTTCGTGGTTGGTGATCTTGTCAGTATATATATTTACCGCTTTTATACATATATACCTGCTTACTGCTTTCATACAAACTGCACTATTCTGTGAGCCTAGGAATCATGTGATCACAGATTCATCCCATTGGATCTAGATTCGATTCCCGTGATGGACATTTTCCAGCTGTAAGCAGCTTGTAAATTATTCTGCGGTGTCTGAATTTCCTCAGATGGTTTCCATACCCACGAGGAAGTCGACATTATTTTTGTATATTATTTTAGTACGGATGCCTCGCATTCGTCAAATAAAATCAATTCAGCCGCTCACTTAATAAAAATGGGAGTGTAAAAGGTCTCAATTCCTATTGAGCATCAGGGTTTGAAAAACCTCTTTTATAAAACATCACTGCTATATCTTGCTAAAAACTAAATTTTTACATAAATTCAAATCCCTGTGTATATAGGTTCGAACGAGGCCTCGCACAACTTCCATATAAAAGCACATTGACCCACACACACATATTCAGATAATAGTTTCTTAAAAAGAGGCGGTCACCGTGGTAATACAGATGTCGGGGGTGCCTAACACATTCCCCCCGCATAAACCAAGTCCCTGGACCCTCTGAAGAATCTCGATTTTGCCGATCCGTATATCAGTGTCACATCACTGGGTCAATGTGCAAACCTTTTATCGGTTGTGTTGGTACAACCATTTAAAAAACCAACTGGCGACTCTTAACACTCCGATCATCGACATCATACATGTCGGACCTTTTTCACTTATTTTTTCAAACAAATCTCACCTAAAATGAGAACACCAAAGAACAAGCAGCGGAAATGGACATCCGAAAATCCCGACGTCGACAATGACATCTGAAAATGTTAAGATAAGCAATGGAGCACATGAGACCGTTAAGTCACCACCGATCAATAACCAGGATATTATGCATCAGGAAGGTAATAATCCTCAGGTAAATAACAACACCGACCAAATGATGAACGATGGAATGTTCATAAGCTTTTTGTAATTCATGCAACATCAGGAGAGAGACTCATGTTCAAAATACAGGTAGAAACATTGACAACTCACGGATGGTCACCGCTTAAGTAATTTAAGGAGCTGGGACCACCAGAGTTTTTTGGAAAGCTAGAACCACTTAAGGCAGAGATGTGGATTAAGCAGATCACCAAGATATTTGATGTCTTGGAATGCTCCGAGGAGCAAAAGGTTCCATTTGCCACCTTCATGTTTCGAGGAGAGGCAGATCATTGATGGGAATCTGTAAAACGTACTCAGCCTTCAGCACTAAAGATGTCTTGGGAGAAGTTCCAAGAATTATTCAACGATAAGTACTTTCCCGAAAGTATTTGTCACATGAAGGAGGTGGAATTCATCAAGCTGGAGAAAAACAATATGACCGTATCGCAGTACGAGGCTAAGTTTGCTGAGTTATCCCGGTTTGTATCCCATTTGGTAGATAATGAGGAGCATATGACACGAATGTTTCTGCTAGGTTTGAAACCCGAAATACGTCAATACCTCATTTCTCACAAACTTTGCTTGTATCCAGATGTTGTGAATATGGCTCAGTTATTGGAGCGCGATAATGAGTCAGCCTAACCAAAAGATAGTAGTTGGAAAAATGATAATACCAATGGTAGCAGTCATCGAAGCCGGTGACAACAAACATGGAAGAAATCAACATGCCAAAAATGGTAACCACTTTGGTGGTAATCCTGGCCAATATAATAGAAGTTGAAATTTCAAGAAGAGAAGGTTTAATAATGATGGAAAGACAGCAGCACCAGCACCTGTTTTCAAAGAAGGTGAACGACCACTAGTCGTATGCTACAAATGCGGAGGGGAGGGACACATCAGTCCAACCTGTACGTAGCAACCAAAAGAGTGTTACAATTATGGAATATAAGGTCACCTAGCTCGATTTTGTCATGTAGTGAAGTCAAGTTCAACTGGGATGGAGACACCAAAGGCCATCCCAGACAAGTCAAAGCCGGTAGTTCAAGGAAGAGCGTTTTTTGTGACCTCCCAAAAAGCGAGGAACCCGAACGAGGTTATCATGGGTAAGCTAATCATAAACTCTTGCTAAGTCTATACCTTATTTGATACCGTTTCTATCCATTCTATTATTTCTCCTACTTGCGCTCAACGTTTAAATTTGACTACAGAGAAATTAGACTTTGACTTATCTGTTGAAACTCCATTGGGAGAAACCGTCATTACATCCACTATTTATAAATCTTGTGCGATTCAAATCGGCACCCTCACGTTACCTGTCGTGCTGCATCAGCACACAACCAATACCCTTGTGTGATGCATCACTATACACTACAAATCCTCTTTTGTCGTCTGGTAAAGCCAAAACATGTGCTTGACTGAGCCTCTTCTTCAATACCATGAAACTCTCCTCACATTTCTCCAGTCCAAAAGAATTTCACCATCTTTCTAGTAAGGGTGGTCAATGGCGATGCTATCTTTGAAAAATCTTGGATGAATCTCTGATAGTATCATGCTAATCCCATGAAACTCGTAATTTCTGTCGGCATCTTTGACTGTTCCTAGTTGATAACCGCTTCTACCTTTGTTGGATCAACCAAAACACCATCCTTGTCGATAATCGGACCCAAAAATTGAACTCTCTGCAACCAAAACTCACACTTGGAGAATTTTGCATACAACTTCTCCCTCCTCAACGTCTCCAACACTATCCTTAAATGTTCAGCGTGCTCTTCCTCTGCCTCTAAATACACCAAAATGTCATCGATGAACACGATAATAAACTTATCCAAATACTGCTTAAACACTCTATTCATCAATTCCATGAATGCTGCTGGCGCATTCGTCAGTCCAAATGACATTACCAAAAAATCAAAGTGTCCATACCGAGTTCTGAATGCCATCTTTGGAATGTTCTCCTACTTTACATTTAGTTGGTGATAACCGGTCCTCAAGTCGATTTTTAAAAAGTATTTCGCCCCCTTCAACTGATCAAAAAAATCGTCAATCCTGGGAAATGAGTACTGTTCTTAATGGTGACCTTGTTCAACTCTCAGTAGTCGATACAAAGCCTTAATGACCCATCCTTCTTCTTTACGAATAAGACCGGTGCCCCCCAATGATGATAGGCTCGGTCGAATGTATCCCTTATCTAACAACTCTTGTAACTAACCATCTGTTCTTTCATTTCTACAGGAGCCATACGATACGATGCTTTGGATACCGGTGTTGTCGTGCCAAATCAATAACAAACTCTACCTCACTATCCGGTGGCAATCCTGAAATCTCATCTGGGAAGACATCTACGAAATCCCTTACAATAGGCAGTGGCAAAGCCAGAAAATATTATCAGTGGGGGCGAAATTATTACCAAGTTATAAATAATTTGGCCCGAGCCAATTTTTTTAATACTTTATACTTTCGAATATATATATATATATATATACTATATTACAATAAAAATATAATGAGTAATAATATATGGTATATATACACTATATTGACTCATAATAGACTTTTTTAATCACAATTGTTCATAAGTAAGTAATTCATTATTTATTTTTAAAAGTAATATAAATTAGATTATTATTTAGTTTAAAATATTATAGAGAGAGGTACATATATTGAGAGGATATGAGTCATATGTGGTTAAAATTTGATTAACAATTTCAGTGTAAAAAGAGCGGGTGCAAATTTTAGTGGGTACAAATTGCTTTGAAACGGGAAAGTGTAATACCCAATTTTAGTGGGTGCAAATTGACTCTTCTGACCCTAAAAACAATCTATTTATCATATATAAAAAAAAATCCAGTAGGGTGCAATTGACCCCACTGGTTAACAAGTGGCTTCGCCCTTGACAATAGGTATCTGACCCAGTTCACCCTCGACTCTACGAGTATCCACAACGTGAGCCAAATAACCTATGCAACCCTTCCTAAGAAACTTATTTTCTTGTATCATCGTCAGATAACAAGATTGTCCTGACGATTTACTACCATAAAATACCACCTTCGACTTATTAAGAGTCTTTAGGTGTACGCACTTTTTCTTATAGTCAATGATCGCTCCGTGACTCGATAACCAATCCATCCCAATGATTACATAAAACTCTCCCAAACAAATCGGTATCAAATCCATGTTAAGCTTGAACCCTCTCAAATTAGGACAACGTCTATAATTTCTCTGTTCGCTACTTCTACATTCATTGGGTGTTCTAATAGTTTACGAGGTAGATTTAATCTTTCAGCAAATTCATCATATACGAAAGAAATGAAGGTCCAGAATTGAATAACACATAGGCATTTATAGTGTTGATCGAAATTATACCTAACACCACCTCCCTAGATGCCACGACATCTTGCACTGTCATGTTAAAAGTTCTTTCTCTTGACTAGTTTTGGCTGGGTTGGCCCTCTACTGGTTGTCCTAGTGTTGTTGCCCATATTGTCGCTTCAGTCATCCGTGCTCTTCTTCCTCAAAAAATCCTTGATCTGATGTTCTGCTTCTCCACAATTGAAACAACCTCCTTTCTTAACCTTGGGACAATTGAGTGAGATATACCCTTCCTGTCCAAAGGTATAACAGATCATTTTTCCTTTCAGGCACTCTCCCGAGTCTTTCCATAATTTCCACACACCGACTTTTTCTGGCACGCTCCCTTGCTGAATCGCCAAATTACTGCCACCACTTCTCTATTTACGTTTCTTGTTGTTGCTGCCACCACTGCTAACATTCCAATTTACTCCTTCTACCTTCTTCTTATTATTTTCCCGATTATATTTCGAAACCGCTTCACTTCCATCTTCAGCTATAAGAGCTTTCTCTAACAGAGTTCAGAATGACTCAATTTATAAAACCGCTACCTTGCTGTAGATGTACTACTTTAACCCTATTTTTGAACCTTATTGCTTTCCTCACCTCAGTGTCCACCTTACGTGGAGCGAACCTGGGCAATTCATTGAACTTCGCAGCGTACCCTGACACTGACATATTCTTTGACTGCCCCCAAAATAGGTATACACAACCCATTCTGAGTCGCCAAATATATGGTACATAATCTAAATACAAACTTCATTTATAAAATACGATAAAACGTAGCTGAAAGTTTTAACACGAATATTGTCTCAAAGACAATATCCAAACTCAAATGGAGTCCTCATTACAATTATTATCACACTATTTTATAGAATAGTGAGGACTACTACAACCACCATCTCAGACCGTCACTCCATTCCCCAGCTAGTCCCGACTATGTTCTCATTTTCTGAAGAGAACAATGAAAGCAAAGGGTGAGATAAAATAGCCCATTAAAGAATATTATGACTAAGATAATGCATAATAAATTCTCGTTAGCCTTCAACAGTATAAAACTGATAGAAAACAATAGACAACAAGTGTAACTGCAGCGGAACAAATAATCCATTAGAAGAGTCAATTAGAGCATGATATATACTATCTTCTATGATTTAAGGGTTCATCACCAATATTTTATCATTGTAATAAATCTCAATAAATAATCCACATCATCGAATTATCCATGCACTACGAGCTAAGGATATTCGTTATTATCACCAATGGTCATGATCATGCCAACAATTGTCCTTCAATGCACTATGGGCCAATGAGGACTTTTACCAAATCTTCTGTAACATTAAAGGTCATGATTATACCGATACATAATTCATAGTCATAATCATAGCAATCAACAGTTCATCTATATACTACGGGCCAAAGATGACTTTTATCACAATATAAGCATGATGATGATGACAATGGTATTAACATCAATCAAACGAAATCAAGGATAAATATTAAAGATTTTTAATTTATCCAGAGTTGAAAAATGTCCAAATTGTCAACATGATAACTGCTTTCTGGAGTAAAATTCAAGAATAATATTCAAGTATCAAAAATAATTTGGACAGAAAAGAAATCAATTTTTGTCGTGAATAGTACCACAGGGTGAATAGCACTCCGTGAATAGTACTTCATGAATAGTACCCCGACATGAAAATATTAAAATTCATCATTCTCGAATGTCATTTTCAAATACTGCCACAAAACAAGGGTTACTCTGACCTACAAAATAAATACCAAATAAACTTAGGTAGGTCATACTAGCGAAGGAATTACTCGTCTCTACCCTCTTAGTTTTTGTCTCACATCTCAGTCAGGGATCATATCCCTAAGCTTTGATACCAACTGTGACGCCCCCAAAATAGGTATATGTAGCAGCCCCGAATCCGGGTCCCAAATCGCCGCGGATCCGGTACACTAATTCTTTCACTAATTGCAGAAGATATAAACATAAATTGTTTATACATTACATTATAAACTATTTTCCCCAAAATCGAGTAACCTTTACTGATAACACAATTCATAAGTTATTTAACACAAAACATTATTATCAACTATTCTATTACAAAATAGCTGCATATATTGCCCCAAGCTGAACTTGGCATTATCATTTTCCAGTATCCGAACACATTCGCTTTATCTGCAATATTTTATCATGATATAGCAAGGGTGAGCATGAAAGTTGCCCAGCAAGTTTATATACAACAATATAACGATATATCATGATTGAAGAGTATGAATAATGAGCTTTCTATAATTCATCAATATAATTGAGAACTAGCACGAACAAATTTTTGACTGAACAAGTTTTAAACATGAACAAACATTTCTAAACCAACTGGTAATGAAGGTGATCAGCCTTTCATACATGACTTATACATGCAAGATGTACAGAATACAATTTTCATGGCAATCAGCAATGATTAACCAACCATAAGCTTGAAGAAACTACTCTTATTAGAGTTAAGTAAAAGAAAATTGCTTGAATTGTTGATTACCGCAACACAATTTAATCTCTCACGAAAGACCTATCAGTTATAAGATTGATCTTTTAATCAGTATATCATACTTTATTCCATAATACTATCTAATACTTAATCAAATATTAGATAACAACTTAACACATCAATATTATTATCATCCTTTGATAATTATTCAATCACTATATCATATCCCTTATGATTTAACACTCGTTTTTCATATCATAAATTATTCATTAACATGTAATAAGGCAAACACTAATCCAGCACCCTGGATTCTATATCTAACAACCAAATTTATAATTCAGCAACTTGAATTCCAAATCCATCAATTTAAACCTCAATCCAGCAAATCGGATTCAACACATTTTCAATTCAGCAAACTGTATTCTATATCCGTATCACGAAAATACCATATCAGTGAATTATTCTCCTATCTTTTGGTCAAACATATATACACATATTTCATGCATAAAAAGTATTTTTCCATAATTTTCTAATTTCCTTTAGTATTTTTCAAAAATCATTTCTAGTGCGTAGCTTAAGAAATTATCCACCTCGTGCTTAACTCCAGACATTCCCATCTCTTGGCATAACCTTATATATGTTAACGTGATGCTCCATTTTAAATTTCGTGGCAATCGGAGTTGTAGAACTCCGTTTATAGCGATTTCCGTCGGAAAATCACAAAAATTGTAATGGTCATAACTTGGTCATTTTAACTCGGAATTAGCTCATTTTTGGACACGAGCTACATAATACCATATATTTTCATTTCCCAAAAGTTTGGAATTTTTCTAATTAACTAAATGTCCAAAACAGCCCCCGGAAAAGTTTGGGCAGAAACTATTTGCACTTTGGCAGTTTTGGAGTCCTTTAGCAAAACTTATATAAAACGAAATCTGTAACTCCGATTAATGATCCGTCACTTTTGTTGGGTTAGTATCTTTCCAAAATACAGTTTTCATCTATCACAATCCATATTTGGACATGTTAAGATCCCAGAAATTAGCCCGGAAGTGGATGTTACAAAACTGTCCTTTTAACAGTTTTTCTTATCTTTGAGTAGTTTGGGAGAAATCCCATATCTTGTTCAATATTCAACCTATTTGAGTAACTCCAAAGGGATTTTACCCTTAACACATATATCTAGCATCCCAAGAACATAAATCATATATATTCATCATAGATTTCAAAGATCCAAAAGCTTGATCACACTTTTTAAAAGTTTAACTTTTCCAGAAAATTTCCATTCTTCAATTCCTTTTGATTTCCACCAAATTAACACCCATTATGGGTAGATCCAAACAATAAAACACTCATTAACATGTATATACATGGCTTTTGAGTTTAGAAACAAAGTTTCTTATTTCCTCAAACAAGCATCAAACAAAATCAAAGCTAAGAGAAAAAAAATCATGTTTTCTATCTTTTGAAAAACCTAGCTTCCATTCCACACTTTAGATCTAACTTTTGATCTACAAAAGAGTTGGATCTACATATCAAACACTTATATACACATAGATCTAAGGTTTTAAGCCTCAAGATCACAATTTCAAGTTGTCCAAAAATCAAATTAAACCACAAAGGAAATTAGCCAACACAAGTAGAAATTTTTGTTATACCTTTGCTTGATTTTCTTTCTCTCCTTCAAAGATGTAGATGGATCTTGATTTTATGAGAGTCCCAGTCTCCCCTCCCTCTTCTCTCTCTATCTATTCCGTTCCTTCCTTCTCTCTCTCTCTTTGCTCTTGCAAGAATACCAAAAAGAAATATGAAAGAGAAAAAGTAAGATAGAGTTTTATTAGATGTGGATTATATTTGAACAAAACCACTCTCTTCTCTTGTTGCTATAACCGGCCATATGGCTTATTTGATCCACCAATTCTCTCTTTCTCCCTTATTAATTGCCAAGGAATTGCTTGCAAACTAGAACAAAGTGTTGGCAAATTAAATTGATGACACACAGGGGGAGTTAGTAGGATTTGGTAAGAGTGGTTCACCAACTAAAGTTAGAAATTAATACACATTCATTCCCCCTCTTTTCCTTCTCTAGCAACCGGCCATGTGGCCTTAGAATGCTCCAAGTCTTGCTTTATTTACAAAATGTTTATTTGATTTAACAAACGTCCAAAAATTCCTCTCCCACTTGGGCTAAAAGTTGAGCCATTCCTTTAATGTATTGCTTGGCCTCTAACCAATATCATTCACCAACACTTGGGCTATAAAATATACATAATCCACTACATTTAATTCTTATCCAAACCAATTCATTTAATTAGGGTTTTCACTTCTCCATTAAAACACAAATCCTTGCTCATTTCAATTTCTCAATTTTAACACCAATCCTTGCTCATGCACACTTATTTCCTTAACCCAATTAAACTTGCTATAATTAGGTTATAAAATTAATCATTTGAGATATATAGAATAAATCTCCTAGAATTAACAAGTATTCTAAATACCACAATTCTCTTTTTTCATAATCCTTAAGTTATTAAATCCTTCATTCCTAATATATAATTAGGGTTTTCACTAGTTTCTTTTGTTTGTTTATATAATAAACAAATATAAACCATCACAGAATGTTCATATTCCTTAAACACAACTTTTTAACCCTTAGAGTTTAATACTTCGCATTAGGATTCCCAAATTAGGGTTTAAATTCTCGATACTAAAATTAGGCTTTCTGAACATATCGTTAGAGTTTTCTAACTTAATCACCATATTCATATCATGAATTTAGGGTTTCGGATTCCCGGAACTAAAATAAAGTTTCTGAGCGTACCGTTAGGGTTTCTAATAATTCGTTAGATTTTTCTAACTTAATAAACGTATGATTAACATAACTTTAGGGTTTGCTAAAGTTATAACTTATCTGATCAATCCTTGATCTTAAATCATTATGGTTCACATATGTAACCAAATATACCGACTAGTATTCACTTCGATACTTATCCCTGATAATTCTTAAAGAGAATTTTAAATCTACCATAATATTATACCTCATTACTAGACTATCACTTACAGTCTATCACATAATTCAAGTTTTATCCAAAACTTTTGAAATTCTTGGAATTTCATTACATAACTGCCAATTCCATACACTTATTTCCTGTCTAGGTCTATTATTTAACCTTAAATCAATCATTTAAGATTTTAATAAATTCTCCAAATTCTCGGGTTGTCACATTCACCCCTCCTTATAAGAATTTCGTCCCCGAAATTCACCTTACACCGTGCACCTTACACCATTCATACTGAGCGATCACACAAGACCTTGAACTTATTTTCTCGGGTATCTATTAAAGATATTCAAACTTCTCGGGTATCTATCAAAGATAGTCAAACTTCTCGGGTATCTATCAAAGATACTCAAACTTCTCGGGTATCTATCAAAGATACTCAAACTTCTCGGGTATCTATCAAAGATTTACTTTGATATATACTCAAATTTCTTGGGTATCTATCAAACATACTCAAAACGCGAGCAAAGATCAAATTCACACTAAATATTCCTGTATTTACAACTCCATCACATTTTTATCATCTCTGCACCAGGTTACATGATACATGAGTGATAATTAAAAACTAAATTTTGATATTTCAAATCATTTGCTTAAACATTCTATCTGTTCTTATTATCCTCAATACTCTATTCACACATAACTATACCCAGTTCATAAAACCACACTTATGAGTCCATAAATTGCCACAATCATATGAGTTCACGAACTTTCCTAGACAGACCTTTGCCGTCCATTCGCTGAGGGGTTCATAAACATTTCATATAACTATACGTTAAGAATGTCACATAAGTATGAGTTCTAAGAACTCGTACTTAAACCTATATTCTCTACCTATGACCTATCTATCTGTTATACACATGAGAAAGGAATCACCCTCTTAACACGCATATAGCAAATAGCGCGACACAACATTTCAATGATTATCAATGCCAGAAACTAAGTGGTTGTCAAACCAAACTCGGCCACTAATCAATATAGGAAGCTAAGTGAACAATTCCCTGCCCATACAAAGAATTGGTCAACCTAACCACTACATCGACCAGGAAGATAAGTGATTCTAAAACCAAGTACAAATTCCCCGCCCATACAAGGAATCATACAACTCAGCTGCCGACAAGAGTCCTCAATTGAAATCCCACATAATTCTAGCTCCACACTTACTCCACACAAATTTTATTTAATCCGTATTTATAATTCATAACTCTTTCATGAGTTTTCATAGTACAATTTCATAGTACAACTGATACACAGCATCTTGCTGTAAACTTTTCAATCATCAGATTGATTCTTTTCCCACATCATAACCTTATCAGATCACGGGGTGATCTTATCGTATATTTTACGATTCAATTCTATGCATTGATCGTTTTGTTTTACGATCTCCTATCCCTGTACTTTCAGGTCTTTTAGACTCAATCTATTCATCATTACTGTTCAACTTTATTATCAGAGTTAGGGAACTCTGTGCTTTACACTCGCCGAGATTCGTCTTTGAATCTTACCGACCAACTAACTCTATTTGAGTTAGTATTATCCTAATCACTGCGGTTATTGGTCTCAGGTATTCTACCTAAGCTTCATAACCAACAGCTCTGATACCAACTGTAGCAGCCCCGAATCCAGGTCCTAATTCACCTCGGATCTGGTACGCTATTTCTATCAATATTTGCGGAAGATATAAACATAAATTGTTTATACATTACATTACACACTATTTTCCCCAAAATCGAGTAACCTTAACTGATAACACAATTCATAAGTTATTTAACACAGAACATTATTATCAACTATTCTATTACAAAATAGCTGCATATATTGCCCCAAGCTGAACTTGGCATTATCATTTTCCTGTATCCGAACGCATTCGCTTTATCTACAATGTTTTATCATGATATAGCAAGGGTGAGCATGAAAGTTGCCCAGCAAAGTTTATATACAACAATATAACGATATATCATGATTGAAGAGTATGAATAATGAGCTTGCTATAATTCATCAATATAATTGAGAACTAGCACGAACAAATTTTTGACTAAACAAGTTTTAAACATGAACAAACATTTCTGAACCAACTGGTAATGAAGGTGATCAGCCTTTCATACATGACTTATACATGCAAGATGTACATAATACAATTTTCATGGCAATCAGCAATGATTAACCATAAGCTTGAAGAAACTACTCTTATTAGAGTTAAGTAAAAGAAACTTGTCTGAAACCGTTGATTACCGCAACGCAATTTAATCTCTCACGAAAGACCTATCAGTTATAAGATTGATCTTTTAATCAGTATAATATACTTTATTCCATAATACTATTAATACTTAATCAAATATTAGATAACAACTTAACACATCAATATTATTATCATCCTTTGATAATTATTCAATCACTATATCACATCCCTTATGATTTAACACTCGCTTTTCATATCATAAATTATTCATTAACATGTAATAAGGCAAACACTAATCCAGCACCCTGGATTCTATATCTAACAACCAAATTTATAATTCAGCAACTTGAATTCCAAATCCATCAATTTAAACCTCAATCCAGCAAACCGGATTCAACACATTTTCAATTCAGCAAACTGTATTCTATATCCGTATCACGAAAATACCAAATCGGTGAATTATTCTCCTATCCTTTGGTCAAACATATATACACATATTTCATGAATAAAAAGTATTTTTCCATAATTTTCTAACTTCCTTTAGTATTTTTCAAAAATCATTTCTAGTGCGTAGCTTAAGAAATTATCTACCTCGTGCTTAACTCCAGACATTCCCATCTCTTGGTATAACCTTATATATGTTAACGTGATGCTCCATTTTAAATTTCGTGGCAATCGGAGTTGTAGAACTACGTTTATAGCGATTTCCGTAGGAAAATCACAAAAATTATAATGGTCATAACTTGGTCATTTTAACTCGGAATTAGCTCATTTTTGGACACGAGCTACATAATACCATATATGTTCATTTCCGAAAAGCCTGGAATTTTTCTCATTAACTAAATGTCCAAAACAGCCCCCGGATAATTTTGGGCATAAACTTTTTGCACTTTGGCAGTTTTGGAGTCCTTTAGCAAAACTTATATAAAACGAAATCTGTAACTCCGATTAATGATCCGTCACTTTTGTTGGGTTAGTATCTTTCCAAACTATAGTTTTAATCTATCACAATCCATATTTGGACATGTTAAGATCCCAGGAAATTAGCCCGGAAGTGGATGTTACAAAACTGTCCTTTTAACAGTTTTTCTTATCTTTGAGTAGTTTGGGAGAAATCCCATATCTTGTTCAATATTCAACCTATTTGAGTAATTCCAAAGGGATTTTACCCTTAACACATATATCTAGCATCCCAAGAATATAATTCATATATATTCATCATAGATTTCAAAGATCCAAAAGCTTGATCACACTTTTTAAAAGTTTAACTTTTCCAGAAAATTTCCATTCTTCAATTCCTTTTGATTTCCACCAAATTAACACCCATTATGCGTAGATCCAAAAACTAAAACACTCATTAACATGTATATACATGGCTTTTGAGTTTAGAAACAAAGTTTCTTATTTCCTCAAACAAGCATCAAACAAAATCAAAGCTAAGAGAAAAAAAATCATGTTTTCTATTTTTTGAAAAACCTAGCTTCCATTACACACTTTAGATCTAACTTTTGATCTACAAAAGAGTTGGATCTACATATCAAACACTTATATACACATAGATCTAAGGTTTTAAGCCTCAAGATCACAACTTCAAGTTGTCCAAAAATCAAATTAAACCACAAAGGAAATTAGCCAATACAAGTAGAAATTTTTGTTATACCTTTGCTTGCTTTTCTTTCTCTCCTTCAAAGATGTAGATGGATCTTGATTTTATGAGAGTCCCAGTCTCCCCTCCCTCTTCTCTCTCTATCTATTCCGTTCCTTCCTTCTCTCTCTCTTTTGCTCTTGCAAGAATACCAAAAAGAAATATGAAAGAGAAAAAGTAAGATAGAGTTTTATTAGATCTGGATTATATTTGAACAAAACCACTCTCTTCTCTTGTTGCTATAACCGGCCATATGGCTTATTTGATCCACCAATTCTCTCTTTCTCCCTTATTAATTGCCAAGGAATTGCTTGAAAACTAGAACAAAGTGTTGGCAAATTAAATTGATGACACACAGGGGGAGTTAGTAGGATTTGGTAAGAGTGGTTCACCAACTAAAGTTAGAAATTAATACACATTCATTCCCCCTCTTTTCCTTCTCTAGCAACCGGCCATGTGGCCTTAGAATGCTCCAAGTCTTGCTTTATTTACTAAATGCTTATTTGATTTAACAAACGTCCAAAAATTCCTCTCCCACTTGGGCTAAAAGTTGAGCCATTCCTTTAATGTATTGCTTGGCCTCTAACCAATATCATTCACCAACACTTGGGCTATAAAATATACATAATCCACTACATTTAATTCTTATCCAAACCAATTCATTTAATTAGGGTTTTCACTTCTCCATTATAACACAAATCCTTGCTCATTTCAATTTCTCAATTTTAACACCAATCCTTGCTCATGCACACTTATTTCCTTAACCCAATTAGACTTGCTATAATTAGGTTATAAAATTAATCATTTGAGATATATAGAATAAATCTCCTAGAATTAACAAGTATTCTAAATACCACAATTCTCTTTTTTCATAATCCTTAAGTTATTAAATCCTTCATTCCTAATATATAATTAGGGTTTTCACTAGTTTCTTTTGTTTGTTTATATAATAAACAAATATAAACCATCACAGAATGTTCATATTCCTTAAACACAACTTTTTAACCCTTAGAGTTTAATACTTCGCATTAGGATTCCCAAATTAGGGTTTAAATTCTCGATACTAAAATTAGGTTTTCTGAACATATCGTTAGAGTTTTCTAACTTAATCACCATATTCATATCATGAATTTAGGGTTTCGGATTCCCGGAACTAAAATTAAAGTTTTTGAGCGTACCGTTAGGGTTCCTAATAATTCGTTAGATTTTTCTAACTTAATAAACGTATGATTAACATAACTTTAGGGTTTGCTAAAGTTATAACTTATCTGATCAATCATTGATCTTAAATCATTATGGTTCACATATGTAACCAAATATACCGACTAGTATTCACTTCGATACTTATCCCTGATAATTTTTCTAAAGAATTTTAAATCTACCATAATATTATACCTCATTACTAGACTATCACTTACAATCTATCACATAATTCAAGTTTTATCCAAAACTTTTGAAATTCTTGGAATTTCATTACATAATTGCCAATTTCATACACTTATTTCCTGTCTAGGTCTATTATTTGACCTTAAATCAATCATTTAAGATTTTAATAAATTCTCCAAATTCTCGGGTTGTCACAGTATACATCCCATCTTGAGTCTCCAAATACATGGTTCAATATTCAAATACTAACTTAATTATACAACAGTCGTGTAAAATACGACACAATATAATCTAAGAGTTTTAATAAGAATATTGTCATCTAGACAATATCTACACTCAATGGAGTCCTCATTACATTTATTGTCACACTATTTAACAGAATAGTGAGGACTACTATCTGGACCGTCACTCCGTTCCCCGACTAGTCCTGGCTACGTTCTCATTTCCTGAAGAGAACAGTGAAATAAAAGGTGAGCTCAACTAGCCCAGTAAGAAATATTATGACTAAGATAATGCAGAATAAATTATCATTAGCCTTCAACAATGTTAAACTGATAGAATATAATAGACAAAAAGTTTAACTGCAGCGGAACAAGCAATCCATTAGAAGAGTCAAGTAGAGCATAAAATCTACTATCTTCTATGATTAAAAAAGTTTTTTTATCAACTTTATCGTTGAGAGTCGACTTAATAAATAAAATCGAATCATCCCTGCATCACGGCCAAGGATATTCATGTAATCATCAATGGTCATGATTATACCGAATAATTCATAGTCATAATCATACCAACAACTGTCCATCAATGAACTACAGGCCAATGAGGACTTTTACCTACACCATTCATCACATTACGGTCATGATTATACCGAATAATCCTTGGTCATAATCATACCAAGTCCATCTATGCACGTAAGCCAAAGATGACTTTAATCACAATATAAGCATGAGGATGATGACAATGACATAATAATTCAATAAAACAAGTTTAAGGAAATTTTTTTAAGATTTATTATTTTAATTTATCTAGAAATCAATAACGTCCAAATTGTCAACATGATACTTCTTTGTGAATTAAAATTCAAGAATGCTCAGAAGAATATTTCCATGAAAAGATACTGGATGAAGTGCAAATATCAAGGATAATCCACTAATTTAATGGAGTATAGAAGCCAAAACTTTAACCAACTTAGTATAATAGAATATATGAAACCGCAAATGGATTTTTTTGCCCGCCTTGCAGTAATCCACGTAGACAGATCATTTCCATAATTTAATAAGGAATGAATACGAAGGATCATTCGCCATGCATACGGTAATCCACATAGACGGGTTATTCCAACAGAATAATAAAGAATGGAAGAACAACAGAATTCACCAGGCATGCGATAGACCGTACAGATAGGTTATTCAAACTGAATAGTAAAGAATAGAATAACAGAAGAATTTCACCATGTATGCGGTACTTCACATAGACAGGTTATTCCAACATAATAATAAAGAATGGAATAACAACCCTTACGAGTATTGAAAAAAAATAACTATCTTCATGAATACGAAAGAATAATACCCTGTACCTTAGAAGATGACTGGATACTGGAATAGTAAGGTATCAGACTTCTCTTCTTTTGTCTCTCTATAATTTCTCTCTATAATAATTGCTCTATAGATTTAGTGAATTGGTGAGAAATTAAGGAAGAATGAGCTTCTATTTATAGGAAAATATAGTTTCGATAATTGCACATTTTATGGCTCAAAATATTACAGTATAATACCTTCCTCTTTTTCTTCATTTTTAATTTAGTCCTGCAAGTATTATCAAACTTGCACCACCTCACCTAATAGTAAATAATGTGAATTAATAGTTCATTCATGTGACTTACTAGTATAATCATGTGAATTAATAGCAATTAATTTCTCATTTATCCGGTTAATTACCCGATTGGTCAACATAACCTCCAGACATCAATTATTATCGAAATGAATGTCGATTTTCACTAACACTAATAATTCCAACACAATGGAACTATCCATTTCATCTTTAGTCAACACGAACTTATTCATCATTAATATTAAAATTCACAATATTTAACAACTAGGTCGTTCCCAGGAAAAAAGTGCTTTTCGATAAGGATTTCTCCTTATTAGCGCAATTAGGTGGCCAAACCTCTCCTTGATAGAACTTCTAGACATTGTCAATATTGCAAATAATAATATGAATAACTTTGTCGTCTCAATTATTGATTTAATAATAATAAATATTATGAAGATGATACTGTGACAATAATTAAATCAATAATATGAGGGATATGATACAGTAATTATTGTAGCAATAATTGAGTATAACTGAGTGACTTCTCACGTAAGCATCAATAATCAATACCGTGTGCTACTATGCAACCACGCGTATTACTGTACTTTTACTACCGGGTAGTTCAAAGGTTTAACGGTAACCCTTTCGCCGTTATTTTTAGAAAAAGATAATTCTATCGTTTTCTTAATACGACAATACTTATGTTGTGTGGTCCAGCAATGATTGTGTCGTCGTACGAATATTTCCTGTTAAAATGAATATTCCCCGAACAATCGAATATTATATAACCACTTGCTTACTTTGCAAAATTTGTAAATATTACCCACAACTATAACATTATATCAAATCCACACCATAATATTTAAAAATATATTTCGAAAAAATTATTCTTTATTCATAAAAGTTGGGGTCTTACAAACGTCATCTTTTCTTGGTCTTTCGATGCAATGACAATCTGATTGTACCCCGAATAACCATATAACAAGCAGTAGTACTCATGTCCATCCAATCTATCCAACATCTGACCAATGGAAGGTAAGGGGAAGTGATCCTTTCGAGTTGCCTTGTTAAGTTTCTTGTAATCCATGCACACCCTCCAACCGGTCACTTTTCGAGTCGGTATCAGCTCATTATCTTCATTAGTCACAACTGCCATCCCACCTTTCTTTGGGACACACTGCACTGGGCTCCTCATCCATGAACTATCTGAGATAGGATAAATTATCCCAGCATCCAGCCATTTCAGAATTTCTTTATTCACTACTTCTTTCATGATCGGGTTGAGCCTCCGTTGTTGTTCCGCTGTGGGTTTTGCATCATTTTCCAAGTGTATCTTGTGCATACTAAATGAAGGGCTTATCCCCTTGATATCGGCAATGGTTCATCTTATAGCAGATTTGTACTCTCGGAGAACCCTCAACAGCTTACTTTCTTGCAAATCATTAAGTGCAGATGCAATAATAACAGGTAAAATAGATGAATTACCCAAAAATGCATACCTGAGGTGTTTAGGAAGAGGTTTAAGTTCAAGTGTGGGTGGTTCCTCTAGTGAGGGTTTCATCCGTGCCGATGATTTGTCTACAGTTTCTAATGGCTCAAACGGCATCTTCAATCTACTCACTCTAGGTAACGCATCCAACATGTGCAAATAATCAAAAAATTCGGGATCATCCAAGTCAACATCTCCCAGCAGTGTGTTTTCCAACAGGTCCCTGTACATGCCTCGAATCAAATCTTTATTAACCATTTTCTCTATCACAACCATTCTAAAACATTCTTCCTCATTCGAAGGGAATTTCATAGCTTTGAAAACATTGAACGTAACCTCTTGGTCTTGGACTCTCATAGTTAACTCTCCTTTTTGCACATCGATGAGAGTCCTCCCAGTTGGTAAGAATGGTCTCCCTAAAATATTTGAAATGTTCTTATCTTCTTCGTAATCAAGGATAATGAAGTCTACTGGAAATACAAAATTATCCACTTTTACCAATATATCTTCCACAATTCCCCTCGGGTAAGTAACTGATCTATCCACAAGCTGTAGTGATATGTTCGTTGGTTTCGGTGCCAGTAAACCGCACTACACTCCTTCGTCAATGCTACAGTCTCATAATCTTCCAATTTCTTCTTCTTTGACAAAATACCCTTCATAAGCTTAGCATAACTCGGCATCAGTTCTTGGGCTTCTGCAAACGAAATGTTTATCTATAGCTTTTTGAAGATTTCCAGGAACTTAGAGAATTGTTTGTCTAACTTTTTCTTTTGAACCCTTTGCTGAAACGGTGGAGGAGGATAGACAACTGGTTCAACATCTGCCTGTTCCTTAGCATCTTGTCTTTTTTTACCGTTTTTCTCTTTAACCGCCTTTTCTTCACCTTCCTTAACATTTTATTTGGAAAATTTCTTGCATTTTCCCCCTCTAGTTGTTTTTTTTCGCTCCGTAATTTAATAGCTTTATACTACTTTTGGTTTCCCTTAGGATTCTTTTCAGTGTCACTCGGTAAAGACCCTTGAGAATTATTGTTCAAGGCCATCGCAAGTTGTCCCATTAGATTTTCTAGATTTTTAATTGCAGCCGCCTGCGGTTTCATTACCGCTTCATTACCAAATATACACTTCAAAAGTAGCTCCTCTAAATCTGACTTCTTCTAATGTTGCAGAGATGACTGTTGGTGCTGATTTTAAAACCTGGATGGATATGATGGTCGTAGAGCTCGCTGCTGATTCTGATTGTTGCTCCATGAAAAATTAGGATGGTTTCTTGCCCCTGGATTGTAGGTATTCTGATATGGATTAGGTGGCTGATTATAACTACCTACAAATTGAACTGCTGTCGGATTTATAACACATTGATCTGTTGGATGTTCCCTCGCACACAATTCACACACATAAGCTACTTGTTGAACTTGTACTCCCGTGAGGGCATCCATTTTCTTTGATACCACAGAAATCTGAGCTGTTAAGGCTGTAACTCCATCCACTTCTAACACTCCAACTACCTTAGGTTGAGTCATCCTTGGAGTTGGCCACTCGTAGTTATTAGCTACCATAGTCTTAATCAAATCATATGCCTCCTTAAATCTCTTAGCCATAAATGCTCCTCCTAACGCTGCATTTATGCTAGTCCGAAGATTACTGTTCAGCCCATTATAGAAGGTGTCCATTTGCAACCACTTGGATAATCCGTGATGTGGACACTTACTCAATAACTCTTTATATCTCTCCCAAGCTTCATACAGCGACTCCCCATGCTGTTGTTCAAACTTCATAATTTCATTCCTTATATTTGCTGTCTTCGACGGTGGGAAGAATTTTGCTAGGAACTTTTGAGCCAGGTCATCCCAAGTAGTAATTGAACCTGATGGTAGTGAATATAACCTACTCTTTGCCATATCTCGTAGTGTGAATGGGAACAAACGAAGTCTCATTGCATCATCTGATACCCCATTATACTTGAAGGTATCACATATCTCCAGAAAGCCCACAGATGCTCATTCGGATCGTTACAGCCAAACCCCCAAACTACACCAAATTTTGAATCATCTGAATTGTAACAGGCTTTATCTCAAAGTTGTTAGCAGTAATCGCAGGTCTGGTAATACTCGACTGAATCTCGGTTACCCTTGGTGTGGCATAATCCCTCAGTACTTTTTGATCTTCCGCAACCATATTTTCTTGCTTTTGGAAGTTCTCTCTAGTCTCTTTTATCCACTTACTCAACCGATTAAACCTTCTTTCGATATCGTCCTCGTAAGGTAATAAGTCTGACTTCTTTGACCGAGTTTGCATGCACTATTCAAGAGAACCTGAAACAAGAAATAAAATAAAAAGAAAAAGAAAAATGTTTAACTAAAATTGATATAATTAAACTGATATTGTAAGTAATATATTCAATTATCTGTCCCCGGCAGCGGCGCCAAAAACTTATTGGTGTAAAATCTAAATACGCACAACACACAAGTATACGTGATAAACGAGTAATATAATGATAAATAGAGTATCGTTCCCACAAAGACAGATATTAAATTTTACCCTAACAATTACCAATCTTGTATTATCTCAATTTTATTAAACTAATAATTTAATCATGAAATTAATGAAATATTACTAAATAAAGAAAATTCAACTAACTACGACAAACTTTAATTAGATATTGAAGAATTAAGCCTATAACTTCACTTTATACTTCACTTAGATTGACACAATTCTTATTAATTCAAATTAACCATTTCAGTTAGTTAATCAAGAACACGAAAATAGATATAACCATCTCTCGATGCACTATATCCATATCAACTTAAATTCACAGTTGATAGAAATAAGCAGAACACCCTAATTGGTCATGGGGTGAACCGTAAACCTGGGCATCTTGGGATCAATCCCCGCCTGGAACAAGTGTTAGGGCCAATTAAAATTGGTTCGTGTGGCCACGGATCACACATTTCTGGTCCGGGGTGGGGAGACTTAGTCCGACTGCGGTTGGGAAACTCCACATTAACAAAAAAAGAAAAAGAAAAAAGAACACCCTAATTAACTAATTCACTATATCTCTATGTGAATTATAATTAAAGAAAGTTTAATCACAATATCACAAGTTTTCATAAGATTACATGTGATGCATAGGTATATCTCTATCCTATACATAAATTATGAATCCCAACAAAACACAAAAATCACATTCACATGCTATTATGATTAAGTCTAAACCCATATTTCATCTCTCGAGTTCATATAGGTTCACAAAGAATTGATGATAAAACAACTCATAAATTAAGCATAAACCATAATAGATGAACTGAAAAATAGCATTATTAAATTAAAATAGAAGCATGATAATCCTCATTAGGAAAAAAGATAGGATTACTAAGAGAATTTAGTTCATACAGAATGAATTAAAAACTAAAAAGATCAAAGAATCAAACATCCTGAATTACAACACTGAATTAGAAGAATGAAAACAATAAAAAGAACCGCCACTTTTCTTCAAATTCTCTGCAAACTTCGTGCTCTAACCTCCTGCGTTAATTCCTTCCAAAATCTTAACCAACAAAATAAGGTTTGTTAATTGTGATGTTTAATGATGATTATAGATAATGATAATCCTTCTCTGCAACTAAATAAGCTTTCCAACTTGTCCCAATTACGTACTGAGTCCACCAGCATCGCAACACTAGAAGTATAATTGCAACATAAGTTTGCTAACTTGTCGTCCCCCTCCCCGATGGGCTTTTTACTCTTGGTAACCCCCATCCCGATGGGCGTCAAGTTTTGTTGATGACGTGGACCCCTGCCACGGCGGGTAACTTTGCACTATAAACCCCCGCCCTGGTGGGAGTATTCTCTGGAGTTTTCAACTTTTTTGCTCTATTTCTGCTGCTTTTGATGCCTTGCCAATCAAACCTTTCCTTAGCTAACACAAAATGAACCTGCACACAAACACAACACACGCGCATAAAATAATACTAAAACACACAGATTAACAACCGTTTATGTTTAAAAAAGTATCTAATTCATCGGTATGAAACCCATTCATCACATATTAACAACAAAATCTAGAATCATGTTGTTATACTTCTAAACCTTCAACAACTGAACAAAAGTTGTGAAGAGATCTTGAATAACAGGAAACATCACTTCCTTCAAGTTCAAAACTATTTTTGAAACGATATACTGACTTTATGATGAGCGGTTATAACACCTTGAACATTATTTTTCATTTTGAAAAGGTTTGAATAAGTATTCCGCTTGTAAATCGTCTTAGCGTACGGGCACGTTGGGTGATTAACTCTTTGTATCAAGTATTGATCAATACTACATACTGAACGACTTATTTTGCGTTCTTTACGTCACCCAACAGGGTATGTGGGCATGAAAATTTCCTAATACTATGATAATTCTGAAAGTAGTATGCACACAAGCCAATCATATTTGATGATAAAGCATATACTTTGTAACAATTTTATTCATTTATTAATAAAAAGTATTAATTTATTAAAGGCTTTTAATTATCTACAATGCTGTTTTATAATATGTGATAAACCCATAGTTTTAAGCAATGCTTTTAGAATAATGATGATGATCATTCTAATGAGATCTAAATTTTTAGAAAGCTTAAAACTAAAATAGTTCCCAATCGTTGGATTACTAAAATGGGGATTAGTTAATCCAAATAGATTGGTACATACGTTGCTTGCTCATTGGATGAGGATGATTGATCTCATGATCATTTGTGCAGAGACACTAAAGCAAGTATGTAGGTGCTTATTAGAGAATAAGTTCACTGAACGTGGCTCGCTAAGGAATACCTAATGGAGTTTTACTTGCTTGACAATAGGAATTCCTGTAGTGATAGTAGTACAAGTTATCCTTGGACTTGAGATCATCATAGTATCTTGTTTATGATGAGTTATACTTTGACTTATTCCTTAAGACCTGTAGGGTATATCAAAGGGTATGCTTGGGTATAATAAGTCGTACATGGAGATAATGTATGATCAATAAAGAATCTACCAATTCTAGTAAAAGAAGAGAAATATCCTATGTGATTCGATAAATGACAACCTAGTAGTCCTTGGCAAAGGCAGAATGAAATTAGAAAGGAGTTTCTAATTTGAATTAGTTGGTGTTGTGCATTTAAGAGTCGAAATACATATAATTAAATAAAAAAAGACTTGACAGTAATTCCATGTCTTATATTTAATTGGGACATTGTATGGTGGAAGGATTGAATTGTACGATAACTATTTACTCAAAGGTTCTTTTATGATTAATATTGAAATCTATATTATCTGGAAAGTCGTTGATTGCTAGGGAGGCTTATCCCTATTGTAGAATAAATATTATTTATTTAAATAAATTATTAGTTTAATTTATTTATTTAAATAAGATTAGAATTGTTCTAATTACTTTATTCACAACCGGTTTAATATGGAGAACCTAAAGGGTCACACCATAAAAGGAAGAATAATTATTTAAGAAGTTAATGACATGATCGTAATAATAAATTAAGTATATTTAATTTAATCTATGGTGATAGAATAAATTAAATAACTTAATATTTATTTTTTAATATTTTAGAAATATTAAATATAAATTAATAAGAGGAGTCTTATTATTATTATTGTTATTACTATTATTATTATTTAAATCCTAAAGGAGTTTGGGAATTAATTAATAAAAGTACTCTCATATATCCTAATAAGATTTGGTGGCAAATTAATTAAAAGAGTTTAATTAATTATCCCTAATAAAATTAGGGACCTTAATTAATTAAAAGAATTTAATTAATTAAAATAAAACCCAATTCCTTAATTGTTAAGGAAGGTTGCCCACATCTATAAATAAGAGGAGTCTTATTATGGGTGTGGGGGTTGTTGACTTTTACAACATACGTAATTTCAATAGTTGGGAGAGTACGCATTTTTCTATAGAGATAGAAAATTAGGGTTTCTCCAAATACCCATCTTCTTGAATTCTTCTTCTTCCTTGGTGGATCAGTTCTAGATGCCAAATACTTGGGTGGCTAACGTTGATCAAAAGATGGAACCAAACCCGGTGGATTCAAGTTGAACGCGAAAAGGATTGGAGGTGAACTTGTACCTGAGGAAGCTCGGATCTTCAAGGGTATGATTCTTGTTCTTTCTTTTTCGTTTAATTAATAATTGTGCATAAAGGGTGATCCGAGTTTATGGTTTGTAAAAATTTTACTCTGATTTTACATGTTTCCGTTTACTTTGTGCAATTTGATTGCGTTCATGAATATTACAAACCTAACAGTGGTATCAGAGCCAAACCTTTATGCGAATTATTAATTGTTCAAATTTGATATGTATATTGATATGTGTTTAGAATATTTTAATTGAGCATAATTTTGTTGTATAAAATTTAATTAAAAAAAAAGGAAAAACCATGATTATTCATGGTTATTCAAGGTCACGGCTTCGGTTTATCATATCTGATTCGCGTGGGTAGTATACTTTTGCTTCTTAGTATATTATGTGATTCACGTTACTTATCTTGAAGCATTAGTATATCATTGATTCCATGTGATTTAATTATTACTATATATCATTATATATGGTGCATGATTCTGTTAACATGTTAACCACCAAAATCCACCTTGTGAATCACTTTTCCTATATATATATATATATATATATATATATATATATATATATATATATATATATATATATATATATATATATATATATTCCACTTTTGGTATATATTATGTAAATGTGCAGTGAATCATTTACTACATGGTTTGCTTTTGGAAAAGGAATCATATAATAAATGATTACATTTTGTATGATTATCTATGTTACTTCACTGATATAAGGAGGTGATTATATATATTATATATATTAACGTAATATATATTTATACTAGTATATGCCCGTGCCTAAAGGCACGGCGTAAAAAAGAATTAAATTAAATTTTAAAAAATATTACATTATTTAAAGATATACCACCACAATTCACTATACCACCACAATAATTAATACATATTCAATCATCAACACATGTCTAACTACCAAAATATCAAGCTAGTTGGTACTAATTTCCAAAAAAATCGGTAAAATTTCCTTTTAAAATAGATATCTAAAAAATTTTAAACCTGTCTACAAAATTTGCAATCATCAATACATATCCAAACTACCAAAAAAAACTATCACTCCATACCCAAAAATCATCATAACCATGTATAATCAATTAACTTTACAAAAGACGTAACACACAAAATACACGCAATCATCAACACATATCTAACCACCAAAATATCAATCTAGTCCCAACTAATTTTAAAAAATTTCGACAGAGTTTCCTTTAAAAATAGATATCCAGACAAATATAAACCTTTGTATAAAATTTACAATCATCCATATATATCTAAACCACCAAAAAAACCATCATTTCATACCCAAAATCATCATAACCAAGTATAATTAGCTAACTTTACGAAAGGCAGAACAAAAAAAATACATACATGCAGAAAATAGAGAAACAACATGTTAAGCAGAAGACCCTTTACTTTACAGCTTACGCAAAGTATATTCTTTATAGCTTACATCATGTATTCTTCAATATATACCTGAAAATATTTGAAAATTAAAAGTTATCGAAATATGTGAGTTAAAATAAAACAATTATAAATCCAAGACATAAGACCCCTATACTTTACCCTGAATTATCTAAAAAATAAATGAGCACACATATTTGTATGTAGAGGGAATGATTTAGATTGATATAAATAAGAATTTAGAGAGATTGTAACAAATAATCATTTTTTTAAGGAAAATATATGGACTTACAATCAAATAAAGTTTTCTTAGTACTATCTCAAAGAACGGTTCATTTGCTTAATGAATTAAATCATAAATTTGTATTGGTGGCAGTATAATGGTGTGTAAGTTTGATTTGCGAGTGTTTGATTAGTTACAGTTATGTGTGTGTGTGTGTGTTTGTGCATTTATTATGTGTGTTGTGTGTCTGAATGAGAAGTAGAGAAATATAGCTTAGTAAGAGAGACTTTCACAGCTAAACAATTGTTTGGTCAGTGGTAGGTTAGTAATCGTCAAAGGTGGACATGTCAGTACTGGATTGAATATTATTTAACTCTCTTTTTCATCCCTTTAAACCTTCTCGTCATCAATATCCTTAATGTCCTCGTATCAATACGAACGCACTTTGCCCAATGAGGAGAATGCACAACCACCTATATTGGTTACATACACAATAAAATTAACACTATTTATATTATAGGAATAATATTATTTTGATGCAATGACATAAAAGTAGATTTACCTGATTACGTCGGCCCCATCCACAAAGTAGTAAATACCTTCATGAATACCACTAACTTCTAAACTTTCATTTTTCTGTACCAAATAAATACAAATAACAATCAATTTTGAGCTTAAATAAATGAAAAAAGATATTGAATATTACCAAATAAATACAAATAATAATCAAAGATATTATCATAGCCTAAACAATATAGTGAAATTAAAAAACATTAAGATTAAAAAAAATATGAGTTCCCATGAATATTGCTACTAATTTCAAGTAACATATTTGCGATTTCTTCAAAAAGAACAATCGAGAAGAAAGATTATTTCCATAATCAAGCATTAAATCCCATAAAAGTTGAAAAAAAAATAAACCCATCCAAATTGGAATCTTGATCAACCAAAATATACAAAACCCAGAGTCACTCAACCTTTAAAAAATCACCATTTTAATCAATAGTTCAGCATCTAACAAAAATATGAAAATGTTAAACCATCAAATCCATTCGATAAAAGGCAGTGAAGGAAGGTCCGTACACCCCGTAGGAAGGTCCTTCTTAATTTCCTTACCACAAAAAAAGAAACCTTACATTTGACCATGTTTACTGTAGTAAAAAATCTATTTGATTTTCAATTTTAAATTTACAATTATTTGAATGGCTAGACTTATGCTAGGCCTTGAACTATTCAATTCAATTTGACCCTCAATAAAATGCCAAATCACAACAGCAAAATATTACATTTCCAGTTACAATTACATTTGTTGATCTTAATGTACTGTCAACTCTATTTCTGCTAGATCATCATTGTTTATCTAATTTGAACCTATGGGCATTTTTTAAAATTTGTCATTAATATGCTTTTGTTTGCTGTTTGTAGGGCTAAATATTTACTTAAACTTCACTAAATGTAAATGTTCTGTTAATATAACACTTGGTGTGAAGTATGAACATGTATACTAAAAGCAGCTACAAAATGTGTATCAGACGGGTGTTATCAATTTCTTTAGTTTCTTTTTACGTAATAATAAAATACAGTCTATTAATGTCAAATGGGTTTGTAGTCAAAATTTTGTGCTTCAAGAAATTTTGATTAAATGTGCTTCCCCATTACATAAGGGAACTTCGCTTAATTAGAAAGGCCAGGAAGGCTATAAAGAAACAGAAAGTGATAGCACAAATAGATTAATCTATACTATACTATTGACGAAACAAAAGCCAATTAGAAAAAATCAACATAATTAGCTTCTTCTTTCCCTGTTATGTACGAATAAATTTGAGAGTTTAGCCTTCTTGGCCTTTCTAATGTAAATTAGCTTTGCATTTTTATAAGTAAAATGCAGAAAATAGTAATTCAAGAAAATAGTACTTTCGAAATTTCACATGCCTCAACTACTAACAAATAAAATAAAAATAAGAATACATTGGAGAAGTCGGAAGACGTAGTAGAAGACCACATTTATCATTTATGAGAAATCCCAAATTTGATAAATCAGCATCAAATAAAGACCCAATCTTCTTTGCAGATTTCACAAAAGAAAAAACCCAGATGAAATCAAGCATGGGGGTGCTAATGCTCATACCTTTTTGAAAGAGAAGAAAATCTAACAAAATCCCAACATTACTTCCACATCGTTGTTCCTCTGGCCACCAACAGATTCTTTGATTCCTTGACGGTTAGAAAAACACACAGTAAGTGTCTCTCTATGAAATAACTTACTGTAATTAGCTTGATGTATATGAAATAGATTACCGTAATGTCGCAATAGCTTACTGTAACGCTTCGCATGGCTTCAGACGGAGGAAGCGAGAACAGAAAGAATGGAGGGATTTCAGTCAATCGCCGGTGTAAGGCGGGATTTGGGTAGCGACGGATGGAGGAATTTGGAGGTGGTGGAGAGTACAAAGGAAGGAGAAGACGAAATGAGGAGCAGAGGTGGGGGGTTTGATTTGGGCGGATTTTTTTTGTGAAATGAAAGGTCAGCCATTGGATTAAATTATAAAAATTGAGATTCAATCTAAGCCGTTATTGTGCTTTAGATTCAAATTTGGTTGTGTTTTATTATATAGATATATATATAATAATTTTATAATTAAAATAAAAGTTTATTTTAATCTTAAAATAAAAAGTTTATTTTAATTTGAAAATAAAAGGTTTATTTTAATTTTAAAATTAGAATTCCATGCAAACTAATTAGAGTTGGAATTGGATTCCATGATAACTAATTGAAGTTGAAATTAGATTATATGTTTCCTTAAATAAAGGAGTTTATTTAGATATGAAATAAGATTTTATATTATTCAAAATAAAGGAGTTTATTTGTGATTAGGAAAAAGAATCAGTCTTTCCTTAAATAAAGGAGTTTATTTAGATATGAAATAAGATTTTATATTATTCAAAATAAAGAAATTTATTTGTGAATATGAAAGAGAATCCGTGTTTCCTTTAATAAAGGGGATTTTTTTACTTGGAATTGGATTCCATAATTAATTAAAATAAAAGAGTTTATTTTGATTAATCATTTTGACTAAAATAAAATAGTTTATTTTATTCAAAATTAGATAAATTAAAATAAAATAGTTTTATTTTGATTTAAATTTGGATTAAAATAAAGGAGTATATTTTGATTCAAAAATAGATTTTATACTAACCAAATTTGCCCATTAAATGATATCAATATATATATATTGTATGTTTATTATTCAAGATATAAATGTTATTTATTGATGCATATGGTGATGTGTATGATAATAAATGTGATTGATTATGGACTATTGACCAATGTGATTGGATTTTATTTTAGTTGGATGCATGAATGTATGGGCTTTATTAAATGGGGTCTGCGTACCTTGTCTTCTCTAATTTTTTCTTAATATAAATTCTATTTCCCTCTTATGTACTTCCCCTTGACTGCTGATCAAGGTTTCTATTTATTTTAAATAGTTTTGTAATAGGAATAGTTAGAATTAATTTTGAAGAATTGGAGATCAAGGAACAAAGAACGCTTGAAGACCAGTTTATAATGGAGCCCGAGTTTAAATGTAATAGTTATATTTAAATATTAATTCTTGTACCCCTAGTGTTTGACATTTTGGTTCACTTGGTGGCTCTAGTGAACTAAACTAGAATAAAAGTCCATAATCAATCCAGGTAGAATATAGTATTCTATATGTGCATGCCTATACTATATATATTATATATTATGCAAACATGCATCACATGTTTATTAATATGACGCGTATTTTATATATATATATATATGTGTGTGTGTGTGTGTGTGTGTGTGTGTGTGCATGCGCGCTAAACAAGATGAGACAAATTAATAAAAAATCCCTCAAATATTTAATATTAAGTCCTAAGCGTTCAAAGACATTTGGAATATCGAACGTCGCCTTCTAGCATGATACAATTAATAGAGTATTAAATATTTAATATGAGTTTGTTGTGTCACCACAAGGTAAGTATTAAGTATTTAAGATGTTAATTTATCACATTTGATGCCTATAAAGAAAATTGAACAATATTATTTTGTTGTGTCACCACAAGGACGATATTTTTCTTTTTTGAATATATGGAGTGCTAGGTTGGACTTAACTTGGATAATTTTGATTCGAATGTGGCACCTCTTAATCAAAATAATCTAACAGGCAAAATATAAGGAGTTGCATATTTGATGTAATTGACAAGAGTTGTCTACCTATTTATTTATATATAGTTTGTTGTGTCACCACAAGGCTACATACATTTGAAATGAGATCCTTATTCTCACTAGCAAATCTTTAATTAGATATTGCCGAACTATATATTGAGGGTAATATAGTTTGAAGAAAATAGTGGGAGATACCAATTTAAAACAAGACCAAATTTATTTTGGTAATTAATAAATGAATGTATGTTAAAATATTGTTAATTACAAATTCATTTATAGAATTTTACAATGTCTAAATTACTATCACTGCTTAGCATATTAGATGTTATTTAATCGGACCGTATTAAACGGATTGGTTAAGGAAATTGAGAAAAGTTCTCACGGCTGAAAAGTTATCTTATGTCCTTAATACGCCTATCCCTGCAATGGTTTTAGAAAATGTCTCTGAGGAAGATGTTGCTATTTTTAAAAAGTGGTAAGATGATGCACAGTTGGCTCAATGCATCATGCTCGCATCCATGAGTAACGAGCTTCGGCGTCAACATAAAACTATGGATGCTCCTACTATACTCCTGTACTTCAAGTAGTTGATGGTGATGAAAGTAGGACTGAGAGATATCAGATATCTAAGGAGCTCTTCCAATCTAGAATGACCGATGACACTACAGTACAGATAAAAGTCCTTAACATTATCAATTTGATTGATCAATTAGGTCAACAGGTTTTGTCATGGATGGAGAGTTGAGCAAAGATTTTATCTTGCCCTCACTCCCGGACTCCTTTCACAATTGTTGTGAATTTTTCATATGAACAAGCTAGATATCAGCCTCACTGATTTGCTTAACATGTTGAAAAATGTTGAGAGTCATTTCCAACCAAGAAAGACCATGTCTTACTGGTAGGAGCCAAATGATCTTCTGAAAAGAAGAACGATTCTAAGAAGGTAAATAGAAAAGGCAAAAACAAAGGATAATAAGAACAAAACTGATACGGATAGCAAAGGAGTTTTCTTCCACTGCAATAAACCTGGACACTGGAAAGAAACTGCAAGAAACATCTTGCAGAGGCTAACCAAAGAAGCTTAATGAAGTTTCAGTTACAAATACAAATTTGTTTATGATTTAAAATAAATTTTTCTTTAAGTCAAGGTTCTACTTGGGTATTGTATACCGACTTTGGTTATCATAAATATAGATTTATGAATGGACTAAGCTGAAGTAGAAAGCTAAACAAAGATAAGTAATCCTATGTGTGGAAAATGAAGTAAATATTGCTACATTAGCCATAGAAACTTATAGTTTAGCACTTTTTTCGGGCAAATCTATTAAGTCAATAAGTTGTTATTGTATTCCAGTTCTCGTTAGAAACATTATTTCCATTTTATTGTTGGACAATGAAATCTTTGGTATTATATTTAAGAACAATTGTTGTTCTATTTATAATAATAATAATGTTTTTTATAGAACTGAAATATTAATTAATGGATTTTGTGTACTTGACTTATATGAAAAATTATTTTACAAATTGAATAAAACAAATTGGCAAAGTATTAGGATTCTTTGATCGGATCAAGGAAGGAATACTTGTGCAATAAGTTTCTAGATCATCTCAAATGATTTTCTCATAATGGACGCCTCTTCATACACAATAATTGATTGATGTATCTGAAAGGAAAATTGTATCTATATGGACATGGTGCGGTCCATATTGATTTTACTTACATTCTAGTATCCTTCTAGGGTCATGTCCTAGAAATTGCTGCATATCTACGAAAAAGGAAACCTCAAAATCCAGCCCCAAGACTCCATAAAAGTTATGGACTGGGAGGATTCCTAATCTTAAGTTTATTAAGATAAGGGGTTCCAACTTTTGTGAAAAGGTATCAAAAGGATAAGCTTGGGACAAGAGTTGACAAGTGTCGATTTGTGGGACATCCTAAAGTAAGTTTAGGGTATATGTTCTATAATTCTACTTAGAAAAAGGTGTTTGTTGCGAAACACGCTACCTTCTAAGATAAAGGTGTTTATCATTGAAGGGGCTAGTGGGAGGATAATAGATCTTGAAGAGTTCAAGAACCACAAAACACTATAAGTCAAATAAGAGGAACCTGTAGATAGACCTATTGTACCACAACTGAATCATAAATCTGAAATAGTACCAAAGATACCTAGGAGGTATGGATTCATCATGGATGATGATGATAAGATACGCATCATAGAAGATGATGATCCAGAGTTACATATGATGAGGTAAGAGTTCTAGTGTGTACAAAAGGGTCAGTGGGAGCGTCATGAAATTTCTAGTATTATATGTTGATATACTACGGATGAGGAATAACATACCAATGCTACAATCAATAAAGATAAAGTTGTCTAAACATTCCTCCATGAATGATTTGGGAAGAGTATCTTAATTGGGGATAAAAATATATATATATATATATATAGATTTAAAAGGATGTTCGGCTTAACCCAAGGAACGTATATTCATTTGATACTAAAGTCGTTTAGCATGGCAAACTCCAAGACATATCTCATGTTGATGAACCCTGGAGTGTATCTCTCTTAATAGTCCCCATAGACTCCTAAAAGAGAGATCGCATGAGTAACTATCATTTATGCAATGAAATATACGAGACCTGATGTTGATCAGTCATATTCTAGAGAAGTTCACTGTGAGACAGTGAAAAACATCTTAAAGTTCTTAACCGACACAAAGTTTATGATTAAAATTTATGGTGGTTCTGAATTAAAACTAGGGGGCTTAACAGACTCAAGTTTTTTTTCCAGACAGATCAAGACAATAGAAAATCCACTTTAAGGTAAATCATTACCTTCAACGGTGGTGCAGTGAAATTGGAAAGTTTCCAAACAGCAAAGAGTTGTTGGTTTTTTTTTTTTTTTTGCTAAGTTTGTTTGTATATAATAAGGACCAAATACAATGGCTAAGGGGCATACCCCAGAATATAGTAGCATCATCTAAGCTATATAGATGATGATACGATACATAGAAGAGAACCCAACATAACAAGTTAAACAACAACCAAATACAGTAGTGATTACAGAATGTGGCCTTGATGAAATACAGTTGATAGCACACCTCATGCTCACAGCCCAAAGCCATGCTCGCTCGCCCGAAGGCCACCACCTCGGCCGAAAATTATGCTCGCCCGAAATCATGCTCGTAGCCCGAAGCCATGGTCACAGCTCACAGGCCGAAACCATGCTCTCCCGAAAGCCGAAGCCATGCTCACAGTTCACAGGCCGAAGCCATGCTCATGGTCTCTCTCTCCCGAGGCCTCATGCTCACAGCCCGAAAGTTGTTGGTTTAGTGATAAAGAAAAAGTATATAGCTATAAATGAAGCTTCAAGTTGATTGTTTGGATTAAAAGTTCATTACAGAACTAGGAATAGTTCCTTAGTCTCATCTTGGATCCGAACATATGTTGTGGAACTTTTATTTGATTATAAGAATCTTTGAAAGATGGGAAATCACTATAGAGATAGTGAACTCTCAAGAACAACATTACATATCCATTTACTGAAGCTTATCCAATAGCAGGATAATCGTCACTTAGAGAAGAAGCGTATGAGATACCATGACGATTGGCTTTAGTGCAAGTGGGAGATTGAAAGTAGTATGCACACAAGCCAATCATGTTTGATGATAAAGCATATACTTGTAACAATCTTATTCATTTATTAATAAAAAGTATTAATTTATTAAAGGCTTTTAATTATCTATATGATGTTGTTTTATAATATGTGATAAACCCATAGTTTTAAGCAATGCTTTTAGAATAATGATGATGATCATTCTAATGAGATCTAAATTTTTAGAAAGCTTAAAACTAAAATAGTTCCCAATCTTTGGATTACTAAAATGGGGATTAGTGAATCCAGATAGATTGGTACATACGTTACTTGCTCATTGGATGAGGATATTTGATCTCATGATCATTTGTGCAGAGACACTAAAGCAAGTATGTAGGTGCTTATTAGAGAATAAGTTCACTGAACGTGGCTCGCTAAGGAATACCTAATGGAGTTTTACTTGCTTGACAATAGGAATGCATGTAGTGATAGTAGTACAAGTGATCCTTGGACTTGAGATCATCATAGTATCTTGTGTATGATGAGTTATACTTTGACTTATTCCTTAAGACCCTTAGGATATATCAAAGGGTATGCTTGGGTATAATAAGTCGTACATGGAGATAATGTATGATCAATAAAGAATCTACCACTTCTAGTAAAAGAAGAGAAATGTCCTACGTGATTCGATAAAAGACAACCTAGTAGTCCTTGGAAAAGGCAGAATGAAATTAGAAAAGAGTTTCTAATTTGCATTAGTTGGTGTTGTGCATTTAAGAGTCGGAATACATATAATTAAATAAAATAAGACTTGACAGTAATTCCATGTCTTATATTTAATTGGGACATTGTATGGTGGAATGATTGAATTGTACGATAACTATTTACTCAAAGGTTCTTTTAATATTAATGTTGAAATCTATATTATCTAGAAAGTCGTTGATCGCTAGGGAGGCTTATCCCTATTGTAGAATAAATATTATTTATTTAAATAAATTATTAGTTTAATTTATTTATTTAAATAAGATTAGAATTGTTCTAATTACTTTATTCACAGCCGGTTTAATATGTAGAACCTAAAGGGTCACACCATAAAAGGAAGAATAATTATTTAAGAAGTTAATGGCATAATCGTAATAATAAATTAAGTATATTTAATTTAATCTATGATGATAGAATAAATTAAATAGCTTAATATTTATTATTTAATATTTTAGAAATATTAAATATAAATTAATAAGAGGAGTCTTATTATTATTATTATTATTATTACTATTATTATTATTTAATTCCTAAAGGAGTTTGGGAATTAATTAATAAAAGTACTCTCGTATATCCTAATAAGATTAGGAGGCAAATTAATTAAAAGAGTTTAATTAATTATTCCTAATAAAATTAGGGAGCTTAATTAATTAAAAGAATTTAATTAATTAAAATAAAACCCAATTCCTTAATTGTTAAGGAGGGTTGTCCACATCTATAAATAAGATGAGTCTTATTATGGGTGTGAGGGTTGTTGACTTTTACAACATACGTAATTTCAATAGTTGGGAGAGTACGCCTTTTTCTATAGAGATAGAAAACTAGGGTTTGGCCAAATACCCATCTTCTTGAATTCTTCATCTTCCTTGGTGGATCACCTCTAGAGGCCAAATACTTGGGTGGCTAACGTTGATCAAAATATGGAACCAAACCCGGTGGATTCAAGTTGAACGCGAAAAGGATCGGAGGTGAACTTGTTACCTGAGGAAGCTCGGATCTTCAAGGGTATGATTCTTGTTCTTTCTTTTTCGTTTAATTAATAATTGTGCATAAAGGGTGATCCGGGTTTATAGTTTGTAAAATTTTACTCTGATTTTACACGTTTCCTCTTACTTTGTGCAATTTGATTGCGTTCATGAATATTACAAACCTAACAGTGGTATCAGAGCCAAACCTTTATGCGAATTATTAATTGTTCAAATTTGATATGTATATTGATATGTGTTTGGAACATTTTAATTGGGCATAATTTTGTTGTATAAAATTTAATTAAAAAAAGGAAAAACCGTGATTATTCATGGTTATTCAAGGTCACGGCTTCGGTTTATCATATCTGATTCGCGTGGGTAGTATACTTTTGCTTCTTAGTATATTATGTGATTCACGTTACTTATCTTGAAGCATTAGTATATCATTGATTCCATGTGATTTAATTATTACTATATATCATTATATATGGTGCATGATTCTGTTAACATGTTAACCACCAAAATCCACCTTGTGAATCACTTTTCCTAGAATATATATATATATATATATATATATATATATATATATATATATATATATATATATATATATATATATATATTCCACTTTTGGTATATATTATGTAAATGTGGAGTGAATCATTTACTACATGGTTTGCTTTTGGAAAAGGAATCATATAATAAGTGATTACATTTTGTATGATTATCTATGTTACTTCACGGATATAAGGAGGTGATTATATATATATTATATATATATTAACGTAATATATATTTATATATATAATAATTTTATAATTAAAATAAAAGTTTATTTTAATCTTAAAATAAAAAGTTTATTTTAATCTGAAAATAAAAGGTTTATTTTAATTTTAAAATTAGAATTTCATGCTAACTAATTAGAGTTGAAATTAAATTTCATGATAACTAATTGGAGTTGAAATTAGATTATATGTTTCCTTAAATAAATGAGTTTATTTAGATATGAAATAAGATTTTATATTATTAAAAATAAAGGAGTTTATTTGTGAATAGGAAAAAGAATCAGTCTTTCCTTAAATAAAGGAGTTTATTTAGATATGAAATAAGATTTTATATTATTCAAAATAAAGAAATTTATTTGTGAATATGAAAGAGAATCCGTGTTTCCTTTAATAAAGGGTTTTTTTTTACTTGGAATTGGATTCCATAATTAATTAAAATAAAGGAGTTTATTTTGATTAATCATTTTGATTAAAATAAAATAATTTATTTTATTCAAAATTGGATAAATTAAAATAAAATAGTTTTATTTTGATTTAAATTTGGATTAAAATAAAGGAGTTTATTTTGATTCAAAAATAGATTTTATACTAACCAAATTTGCCCATTAAATGATATCAATATATATATTGAATGTTTATTATTCATGATATGAATGTTATTTATTGATGTATATGGTGATGTGTGTGATAATAAATATGATTGATTATGGACTATTGACCAATGTGATTGGATTTTATTTTAGTTGGATGCATGAATGTATGTGCTTTATTAAATGGGGTCTGCCTACCTTGTCTTCTCTAATTTTTTCTTAATATAAATTCTATTTCCCTCTTATGTACTTCCCCTTGACTGCTGATCAAGGTTTTATTTATTTTAAATAGTTTTGTAATAGAAATAGTTAGAATTAATTTTGAAGAATTGGAGATCAAGGAACAAAGAACGCTTGAAGACCCGTTTGTAATGGAGCCCGAGTTTAAATGTAATAGTTATATTTAAATATTAATTCTTGTACCCCTAGGGTTTGACATTTTGGTTCACTTGGTGGCTCTAGTGAACCAAACTAGAATAAAAGTCCATAATCAATCCAGGTAGAATATATTATTCTATATGTACATGCCTATACTATATATATTATATATTATGCAAACATGCATCACATGTTTATTAATATGACGCGTATTTTATATATATATATATATATATATATATATATATATATATATATATATATGTGTGTGTGTGTGTGTGTGTGTGTGTGTGTGTGTGTGTGTGTGTGTGTTGTGTGTGTGTGTGTGTGTGTGTGTGCATGCGCGCTAAACAAGATGAGACAAATTAATAAAAACCCCTCAAATATTTAATATTAAGTCCTAAGCGTTCAAAGACATTTGGAATATCGAACGTCGCCTTCTAGCATGATAAAATTAATAGAGTATTAAATATTTAATATGAGTTTGTTGTGTCACCACAAGGTAAGTATTAGGTATTTAAGATGTTAATTTATCACATTTGATGCCTATAAAGAAAATTGAACAATATTATTTTGTTGTGTCACCACAAGGACGATATTTTTTTTTTTTGAATATATGGAGTGCTAGGTTGGACTTAACTTGGATAATTTTGATTCGAATGTGCCACCACTTGATCAAAATAGTCTAAGAGGCAAAATACAAGGAGTTGCATAGTTGATGTAATTGACAAGAGTTGTCTACCTATTTATTTATATATAGTTTGTTGTGTCACCACAAGGCTACATACATTTGAAATGGGATCCTTATTCTCACTAGCAAATCTTTAATTAGATATTGCCGAACTATATTTTGAGGGTAATATAGTTTGAAGAAAATAGTGGGAGATACCAATTTAAAACAAGACCTAATTTATTTTGGTAATTAATAAAAGAATGTATGTTAAAATATTGTTAATTACAAATTCATTTATAGAATTTTATAATGTCTAAATTACTATCACTGCGTAGCATATTAGATGTTATTTAACCGGACCGTATTAAACGGATTAGTTAAGGAAATTGAGAAAAGTTCTCACGGCTGAAAAGTTATCTTATGTCCTTAATACGCCTAACCCTGCAATGGTTGCAGAAAATGCCTCTAAGGAAGATGTTGCTACTTTTAGAAAGTGGTAACATGATGCACAGTTGGCTCAATGCATCATGCTCGCATCCATGAGTAATGAGCTTCAGCGTCAGCATGAAACTATGGATGCTCCTACTATACTCCTGTACGTCAAGTAGTTGATGGTGAGGAAAGTAGGACTGATAGATATCAGATATCTAAGGAGCTCTTCCAATCTAGAATGACCGATGACACTACAGTACAGATAAAAGTCCTTAACATTATCAATTTGATTGATCAATTAGGATAACAGGTTTTGTCATGGATGGAGAGTTGAGCCAAGATTTTATCTTGCCCTCACTCCCGGACTCCTTTCACAATTGTTGTGAATTTTTCATATGAACAAGCTAGATATCAGCCTCGCTGATTTGCTTAACATGTTGAAAATATTGAGAGTTACTTTCCAACCAAGAAAGACCATGTCTTACTGGTAGGAGCCAAATGATCTTCTGAAAAGAAGAACGATTCTAAGAAGGTAAATAGAAAAGGCAAAAACAAAGGATAATAAGAACAAAACTGATACGGATAGCAAAGGAGTATTCTTCCACTGCAATAAACCTGGTCACTGGAAAGAAACTGCAAGAAACATCTTGCAGAGGCTAACCAAAGAAGCTTAATGAAGTTTCAGTTACAAATACAAATTTGTTCATGATTTAAAATAAATTTTTCTTTAAGTCAAGGTTCTACTTGGGTATTGGATACCGACTTTGGTTATCATAAATATAGATTTATGAAGGGACTAAGCTGAAGTAGAAAGCTAAACAAAGATAAGTAATCCTATGTGTGGAAAATGAAGCAAATATTGCTACATTAGCCATAGAAACTTATAGTTTAGCACTGTCTTCGGGCAAATCTATTAAGTCAATAAGTTGTTATTGTATTCCAGTTCTCGTTAGAAACATTATTTCCATTTTATTGTTGGACAATGAAATCTTTGGTATTATATTTAAGAATAATTGTTGTTCTATTTATAATAATAATAATATTTTTTATAGAACTGAAATATTAATTAATGGATTTTGTGTACTTGACTTATATGAAAAATTATTTTACAAATTGAATAAAACAAATTGGCAAAGTATTAGGATTCTTTGATCGGATCAAGGAAGGAATACTTGTGCAATAAGTTTCTAGATCATCTCAAATGATTTTCTCATAATGGACGCCTCTCCATACACAATAATTGATTGATGTATCTGAAAGGAAAATTGTATCTATATGGACATGGTACGGTCCATATTGATTTTACTGACATTCCAGTATCCTTCTAGGGTCATGTCCTAGAAATGGCTGCATATCTACGGAAAAGGTAACCTCAAAATCCAGCCCCAAGACTCCATAAAAGTTATGGACATGGAGGATTCCTAATCTTAAGTTTGTTAAGATAAGGGGTTCCAACTTATGTGACAAGGTTTCAAAAGGATAAGCTTGGGACAAGAGTTGACAAGTGTCGATTTGTGGGACATCCTAAAGTAAGTTTAGGGTATATGTTCTATAATTCTACTTAGAAAAAGGTGTTTGTTGCGAAACACGCTGCCTTCTAAGATAAAGGTGTTTATCATTGAAGGGGCTAGTGGGAGGATAATAGATCTTGAAGAGTTCAAGAACCACAAAACACTATAAGTCAAATAAGAGGAACCTATAGATAGACCTATTGTACCATAACTGAATCATAAATCTGGAATAGTACCAAAGATACCTAGGAGGTATGGATTCATCATGGATGATGATGATGAGATACGCATCATAGAAGATGATGATCAAGAGTTACATATGATGAGGCAAGAGTTCTAGTGTGTACAAAAGGGTCAGTGGGAGCGTCATGAAATTTCTAGTAATATATGTCGATATACTACGGATGAGGAATAACATACCAATGCTACAATCAGTAAAGATAAAGTTGTCTAAACATTCCTCCATGAATGATTTGGGATGAGTTTCTTAATTGGGGATGAAAATCTATATATATAGATTTAAAAGGATGTTCGGCTTAACCCAAGGAACGTATATTCATTTGATGCTAAAGTCGTTTAGCATGGCAAACTCCAAGACATATCTCATGTTGATGAACCTTGGAGTGTATCTCTCTTAATAGTCCCCATAGACTCCTAAAAGAGAGATCGCATGAGTAACTATCATGTATGCAATGAAATATACGAGACCTGATGTTGATCAGTCATATTCTAGAGAAGTTCACTGTGAGACAGTGAAAAACATCTTAAAGTTCTTAACCGACACAAAGTTTATGATTAAAATTTATGGTGGGTTTGAATTAAAACTAGGGGGCTTACAGACTCAAGTTTTTTTCCAGACAGACCAAGACAACAGAAAATCCACTTTAAGGTAAATCATTACCTTCAACGGTGGTGTAGTGAAATTGGAAAGGTTCCAAACAGCAAAGAGTTGTTGGTTTAATGATAAAGACAAAGTATATATCTATAAATGAAGCTACAAGTTGATTGTTTGGATTAAAAGTTCATTACAGAACTAGGAATAGTTCCTAAGTCTCATCTTGGATCCGAACATATGTTGTGGCACTTTTATTTGATTATAAGAATCATTAAAAGATGGGAAATGACTATAGAGATAGTGAACTCTCAAGAACAACATTACATATCCATTTACTGAAGCTTATCCAATAGCAGGATAATCGTCACTTAGAGAAGAAGCGTATGAGATACCATGACGATTGGCTTTAATGCAAGTGGGAGATTGAAAGTAGTATGCACACAAGCCAATCATGTTTGATGATAAAGCATATACTTTGTAACAATCTTATTCATTTATTAATAAAAAGTATTAATTTATTAAAGGCTTTTAGTTATCTACATGATGCTGTTTTATAATATGTGATAACCCCATAGTTTTAAGCAATGCTTTTAGAATAATGATGATGATCATTCTAATGAGATCTAAATTTTTAGAAAGCTTAAAACTAAAATAGTTCCCAATCATTGGATTACTAAAATGGGGATTAGTGAATCCAGATTGATTGGTACATACGTTGCTTGCTCATTGGATGAGGATGATTGATCTCATGATCATTTGTGCAGAGACACTAAAGAAAATATGTAGGTGCTTATTAGAGAATAAGTTCACTGAACGTGGCTCCCTAAGGAATACCTAATGGAGTTTTACTTGCTTGACAATAGGAATTCCTGTAGTGATAGTAGTACAAGTGATCCTTGGACTTGAGATCATCATAGTATCTTGTGTATGATGAGTTATACTTTGACTTATTCCTTAAGACCTGTAGGGTATATCAAAGGGTATGCTTGGGTATAATAAGTCGTACATGGAGATAATGTATGATCAATAAAGAATCTACCACTTCTAGTAAAAGAAGAGAAATGTCCTATATGATTCGATAAATGACAACCTAGTAGTCCTTGACAAAGGCAGAATGAAATTAGAAAGGAGTTTCTAATTTGCATTAGTTGGTGTTGTGCATTTAAGAGTCAAAATACATATAATTAAATAAAATAAGACTTGACAGTAATTCCATGTCTTATATTTAATTGGGACATTGTATGATGGAAGGATTGAATTGTACGATAACTATTTACTCAAATAGTTCTTTTATGATTAATGTTGAAATCTATATTATCTGGAAAGTCGTTGATCGCTAGGGAAGGCTTATCACTATTGTAGAATAAATATTATTTATTTAAATAAATTATTAGTTTAATTTATTTATTTAAATAAGATTAGAATTGTTCTAATTACTTTATTCACAACTGGTTTAATATGGAGAACCTAAAGGGTCACACCATAAAAGGAAGAATAATTATTTAAGAAGTTAATGGCATAATCGTAATAATAAATTAAGTATATTTAATTTAATCTATGGTGATAGAATAAGTTAAATAGCTTAATATTTATTATTTAATATTTTAGAAAAATTAAATATAAATTAATAAGAGGAGTCTTATTATTATTATTATTACTATTTTTATTATTTAATTCCTAAAGGAGTTTAGGAATTAATTAATAAAAGTACTCTCTTATATCCTAATAAGATTAGGAGGCAAATTAATTAAAAGAGTTTAATTAATTATCCCTAATAAGATTAGGGAGCTTAATTAATTAAAAGAATTTAATTAATTAAAATAAAACCCAATTCCTTAATTGTTAAGGAGGGTTGCCCACATCTATAAATAAGAGGAGTCTTATTATGGGTGTGGGGGTTGTTGACTTTTACAATATACGTAATTTCAATAGTTGGGAGAGTACGCCTTTTTCTATAGAGATAGAAAACTAGGGTTTGGCCAAATACCCATCTTCTTGAATTCTTCTTCTTCCTTGGTGGATCACCTCTAGAGGCCAAATACTTGGGTGGCTAACGTTGATCAAAAGATGGAACCAAACCCGGTGGATTCAAGTTGAACGCGAAAAGGATTGGAGGTGAACTTGTACCTGAAGAAGCTCGGATCTTCAAGGGTATGATTCTTGTTCTTTCTTTTTCGTTTAATTAATAATTGTGCATAAAGGGTGATCTGGGTTTATGGTTTGTATAATTTTACTCTGATTTTACACGTTTTCGTTTACTTTGTGCAATTTGATTGCGTTCATGAATATTACAAACCTAACAAATTCTTCTCAGACTAAAGTCCAAACCCCAAAACAATTTGTGTGGACAACTTTACTTAATCTTAATAATGTTTTAGAGTAATATTCAAATTAATAAAACATTTCACGATATAATTGGCATTGAAATAACTCTTAAACAATTTATGCATATTAGAACTTGAAAGCTTGAACAATTCATGCATTATAACGAAGCTTGAACACTTATACAATTTTGAAAGATTTGTATAAGTATGGAATTTACATAATGTATACCTTTGTGTAAACCAAAGCATACCTACGGGATATTCATAAGAATATAATCCCACATACATAAAACTGACATTCAAAATAGAGTTGAATGGAGTTAGAATACTTACCTTAGCGATCTTTAAAACTTGATGTTAATCATCCTTCAAATGTCCTACATTTTTATTACACATTGACACGCCCATTAGACACGTATAAACATCATTTATGGTTTAAATTAAATCTATTCCATGTTTTAAAATGTCAATTTCATTAGAATTGGAACACTTTTAAGTTCATCAACACTTGACCCGACGTTTCAATGTTCACACGTCATCCCGCCTAACTTCTCTTGCGCGAACGCCCAATTGATAAACCTTTGCGTTCAATTAACTCGCTCATCTCATTTAAGTAGTACTTAATGATTATTGGTAAGTATTTTACATTTCATAAGGTTTATCTTTTCATTAGAATGTAGACATCAAACAAGCCTACAAAAACTTGATACGACGTTACAATGTTTGAACGCTCGTATGCTTGAAACGCCATTTTTCACCAAATGACGTTTCAACGTCAAATTTTTAAATCTTCGTAACTCAATTATCTGAAGTCGAATTAAGGTCGTTCTTGAGCCTGCGGCTCCCTTATACTACGAACCACAAAACCCCCAAAAATAAGGAACTTTTCGAAAGCATTAACTAAATGTTAACATGGCCAGAAAAGGGTACCAAGCTAGGTGTTTTTAGCATTATACTTCTTTTACGGAAAATTTCACCATAACTTTGTTATGACATAGTTTTCCTTCATTACACTTGAAAAATCTTCAAAACATACTTATCTAGAATTCCTTCTTTTTGAAATCCAACAACTACACACAAACAATCAATTATAAAAGTCTGTTTATAGTCTTCTACTTCAATCTTTCCATCCTCACCCTTAGGCTTAGGTTTTTAGTTATTCGTTAACTTGACATGTATATTTATGGTAGTTTTACAAGGTTCACTCCTTATCAACCACCTTATATTTTCAAGATCCTCCATGATCTTCCATTAATCAACAACCACCAACAACTACTCAACTCAAAGAAAGAAAATCAAAGAGATGAAGAGTTTGAAGGTTCTAGGCTTACCTCTTGTAGTTTTTCTTCTTTTTATCTTATGCTTGAATGATCCAAGCTTCTTGATCTCCTTTTCTCTCCCCTAAATCCGACCCTTCTCTCTCTATTTTTATCTTGCTCTTGCTCTTTCTCTCTCTATGGCACTTAGAAAAATAATGACAAATGAATGAGATGATAACTTGGTTTTGCTTATATAAAACTTACTTTCCTCATCTTACAAGTTGTTCACCCAACTAAAGTCTTATAAAGTCTTCCTCAAAACCATTCAAAGCTTACTAATCACCCCCTCGAGTTAGTCTAATCAAACCACAACTAAACTAACTCAAGCTAAGTTAATCATCACTTATTGGATAAGTGCACTTAATGGAGGGGGGCATGCATTTAATGCAATGTTGATAAGGTGAGTCATGCCAGATGACTCATGCTTTGTCTCCTATACCTCTCCATTTGGCCGACCCTATAGAACCAAAAAGATCCTTTTCTTGCTTCCTTTATCCCACATTGGGATAAACATCAAAACACCTTTCTTTGGCTCTAAGTCTTTAAGGTTTAACCCCAAGACTTAAACATGGCTCAACCCTAGCCAAGCCACTTCAAAACTTAGGCCCAACCCTTGGCTCAACCCTTAGTCAAGTCATTCAAACTCCAGACTAAACCCTAGGCTCAAACCTAGAAAAGTCTTGCAAATCCTAACCAATCCATGAAAATCCTAGGCTTAGTTAGTCCAACTAAATCTAATTAGACATTTTCTTATCCAGTTAAGTTTTTTAACTTCTTCAGTTACGTTATCGTAACCTGCTCGGTTAGCTTAAAAATAAACATTCGATTTTAACAAATCCGATTTCGCCACTGATCCTCATTTCCCGAATAAACGCTATGTCGTAATTCAAAAATTCAAAAAAACAAAGTTACATTTTTAGCGTGAATAGTGTTTTTTACGTCTTTTCTAAAAAAATAATTTATTTTCCACGTATGATCTTCAAACACTCAAAAGGCTCACATAACACATATCGCGGTCATATTACGACCAGAAGTCATATAAAACACAAATTATCTATAAAATCTTATTTTTAGACAATTTTCAACTAAATCTTATTTACAAAGATGTTTGATCATTGCAATCATTATATTCTTCCCCCTTATAAAGATTATGAAACAACCCGGGTCAAATCTCGAGTCTAAAATAAATCTTGGGTCAAATTCCAAGTCCGAATTGAATCAAATCCATCAAAATAAGGCCTCAAATCACTGGCCCTATAGTATCTTCTTGGATCATCTTAGCCCACCATAGGCTCACCCTAAAGGTCATGAAGATACTATTGGTAGTATCTTATTTCCTTATATGCAGATAAATTTTTCCCCTATCTCTCTATGTGGGACTAGGGTGTTACAAACTCCCTCACTTAAATTTATGATGTCCCCATCAGAACCGATCACACACGCAGCCCAAAGATCTTTGACTCTCTAGCCATTGTGGGATAATACCGGCTGGCTTCATGTCCCCACCTCCGGACCTCCATATCTCCATTGTGGGATAAGACCACCAGTATTCGTGTCCCCACCTCCGATAACCCAATCGGATGACCCGACCCAAGCTTTCGAGAGTCGGCTTTGATACCATATGAAACAAGTCGGGTCAAATCTCGAGTCCAGAACAAATCATTGGTCAAATCCCAAGTCTGAATAGAATTAAATCCATCAAAATAAGGCCTCAAATAACTGGCCCAATAGTATCTTCTTGGGTCATCTTAGATCACCATAGGCTCACCCAAAAGGTCACGACTTGAAGGTACTATTGGTAGTAACTTATTTCCTTATATGCAAACAAATTTTCCCATATCTTTCGATGTGGGACTTGGGTGTTACAAAAATCTGGCTTTGATACCATATGAAACAATCCGAGTCAAATCCCGAGTTCGGAATAAATCTTGGGTCAAATCCCAAGTTCTAATCGAATCAAATCCATCAAAATAAGGGCTCAAACCATTTGCCCAATAGTATCTTCTTGGGTCATCTTAGCCCACCATAGGCTCACCCAAAAGGTCATGACTTGAAGGTACTATTGGTAGTAACTTATTTCCTTATATACAAACAAATTTTTTCCCTATCTTTTGATGTGGGACTGGGGTGTTACAAATTCTGTCACCGGAATCGTAAAACAAAACTATCCAAAAAGATGAGGATAATTCTTCTTCATCTTGTCTTCGAGTTCCCATGTTGCTTCTTTGGCGTCGTGGTTCCTCTATACTACCTTCACTGAAGGTATAATCTTATTTCTTAAGACTTGTTCTTTTCTATCAAGTATTTGAACTGGCACTTCTTCATACAACAAGTCTTTTTCAACCTGTATAGGTTCATACTCTATAATATGCTTATAGTTAAGTCTATATGGTTGTATAACTAACACATGAAACATATTATGTATATGTTCTAACTCAGGAGGTAAGACAACCTCATATGTCACTTCTCTTATCCTTCTTAATACCTCAAAATGTCCTATAAAATGTGGACACAATTTTCATTTCTTACTAAAATGTATCTTCCCTTTCCAGGGTGATAATTTCAAGAATACTGTATGACCTGACTTCAAATTCTCTTTTCTGTTGATGCTGATCTGCATACTTCTTCTATCGATCTTGAGCCATTACCAGTCGTGCACATATTAAGTTAACAATGTTCCGCAGTCTGCTGCACCAATTCTGGTCCTAGCAGTCGATGTTCCCCTACCTCGTCCCAATATAATGGTGTTTTGCACTTCCTTCCATATAATGCTTCGTAAGGAGGAATGTCTATACTTGCATGATAGCTATTAATATAAGCAAATTCGACTAGCGGTAGGTGATCATCCCATCTTTCTTTGAAGTCCATGACACAGACTCTTATCATATCTTTTAAGGTCTGTATCGTCCTTTCTCTGTGGCCATTCGTTTGAGGATGATACGTCGTACTCAACTTCAACAGCGTTTCCATATGCTCTTGCAAGCTCTTCTAGAAATTTGACGTGAACCGCGAATCTCTATCCGACACGATCGAAACTAGCACCCCATGTATAGACATAACTTCCTTGACATAAAGCTTAGCTGACTTATCTAAATTAAATTTTATCTTAATCAGCAAGAAACGTGCCAACTTCGTCAAAAGATCGACTATAACCCATATAACGTCGTATCCTTTCTGCGTAACTAGAAATCCTACCACGAAATCCATCATAATATTCTCTTATTTCCACTATGGAATCTATAATGGTTGTAACAACCTACTTGGCCTTTGATGTTCTACTTTGACTTTTTGACAAGTTAAGCATTTACTAACGCATCCTGCGACTTCTTTCTTCGTGTTCGGCCACCAAAAATGTTGTCGGAGATGTTGAAACATCTTTGTACTACCTGGATATCGAGTACCTTGAATAATGAGCCTCTTGTATAATCTCTTCCTTTAATTCAGGTTTAGTCAGAATCCAAATTGTTTATTCAATTTTTATAATTCCCTCATTATCGAGTTTATACTTGATTTCTTCACCTTCAAAAATTCTCTTTCTAATCTTATCGTACTCCTCATCTTTCGAAGTGCTTCGACGAGTTGGCGAAGTGGCATACGAGATAGCCTTACCTCCGGAGTTAATGCATATCCATATTATTTTCAACATCTCAGTATTGAGACCGTATAAGCCTGATTATAGGCATGTTATAGAATATGAGCCCTTACAGTTTGAGAAAGACTTAACATATGAATAAGTCCCTGTTCAAATTGTTGACAGAAAAGAGCAAGTACTGAGGAATAATGTGATACCTTATGTTAAGGTAATCTGGAGAAACCACAATGCTGAGGAAGCTACGTGGAAACTTGAAAATGTTATGATGAAGAATTATCCTCAGTTGTTTGCTTGATTTTGTATAGCGATTATGGGGACAGAATCTTGTTAAGGAGGGAAGAATGTAATGAATGAATTCTTCGAGTTGTGATTCTGGGGACAGAATCCTTTTAAGGAGGGAATGATGTAACGATCGAGAAATTTGTAATTTAATTTAAATATTTATGGAATTAAATAAATATTTAAAATAATTTATTTATTGAAAAAAATAAATAATTGATGAATTGTGATGAATTAATTTAGTAACTAAATTAGTTAATCGAATAATGATAATTTTATTTGTTGGATTTAATTTAAGAAGATAATTAAATTAAATCAATCAAATGCTTAATATTTAAGAAATTAATTAAATTATATGAATTGTTTAATTTAATAGAAATAAATAAATTAAATAAAGTGATGTTTCTAATTAAATTAGATATATAATTATTTATTAATTTTAATGATAATGAGATTTTTGTCATTATTATATAAGTTATTTAAATTAGCTAAACTAAGTTATTTAAATTAATCTACTAAAAGTGTGACATAAAACTATATAATATAAATATTATTAAAATAATTTTGTTTGAGAAATAGGGTTTAGCCAAACAAGGCCTTATGGCCTTTGGCTTATTCTAACTGTGACAACCCGATAATTTCTATATAAATAAATCATAAATTTTGAGTATAAATTTTTTTAAGGATGAGGATTTGTACAAGATAATGTGTATATGTATTTATGTGGTAAATAAAAATATATTTATTACGTGAATATATACAAATAATTTTATTTTAGAATTTATGATCATTATAAAGTATATTTTCTTCAATAATTAATTTTATTGTCGAAATATTTTTATTTGTTTATTGTTCAAAGGAAATATGATATTATATTATTTAAATAATAAAAGGAATGGTTATTGTAGTTATTATAATTTATTTATATGAATGATTTGTGTCAAGGTAATGTGCAATATATTTTTATATGTGATAAATAAAATTTATTTATTACATTAAGTATTACAAATAAATTTATTTTTAGAATTATTGATTATTATCAATTATAATTTTTATACTAATTAATTTCTTATCGGAAATGCTTTTATTAATTATTTTCTATGAAAATATAATCTTATATTATTTAAATAAGATATGAAATGATTTTAGAATAATTATAATGATTATTTCATTATATGATTTTGTTCAGGATATTAAGTTAATTATTTTAACTTAATTTATAAGGTTAATTATGGTAGATAAAATCAGTTATGGAATCCAAACCCTAATTCTAGGTATTTATCAAGGAATGAAAATAATAATATTATATTATTATTTGTCAGTGTTATAGATATGTATTGTTATGTGTGTAATGTTAATGTGTGGAACAGTTTTATTACATTACGACCAAACTCTAATAATATTTCTATAAACCCTAATTCTGGTCTTGGAATAAGAAATGATAATAATATAATATTATTTGATTTTTTTGTGCTATTAATATGCACTGTATATGTGAACCGATAATGGTTGGTCAATTATGGCGTTATATGACACACCCTAGTTTTATTGTGTTAAACCCTAATTTGAGATCCAAATTAGAGTACATGATTGTTTTATAAATTGTGTTATATGATTTATGTTGTGTATTAAATGATTATTAGGTAAACCCTAATTAAAATTTATGAACCCTAATTAAGCTTTAGAAAAACCCTAATTTGAAACCCAAATTAGAGTATAAGATTATTTTGGAATTGTGATATATGATTTATGATATTTATTATAAATATTATTGTTAATTAGGAAAACCCTAATAAATGTTGGAAACTCTAATTAACTAGAAACCCTAATTCTAAAATTAGTAAACCTAATTTCTAATTTAGTAGCCCTAATTGCTAATTGAAAACCTTAATTGCTTAAGTGGAAATGTTAATTATATTATAATACCCTAATGTTCATGTATAATTAGAAATTTAAATTATAATTAACAAAACCCTAATTTATAAAATTTTAGAAAACTAAAATTTTTATTTTATTTTTATTTTGTGCAAACCCTAATTGCTAAATCCTACAAATGCTATGTACTAAACCTTAGGGTTAAACCCTAAGGGTTTGCCAATTTCCATTTTTGCCATTAAATGTGTTGGACAAAAGACCATTATACCCTTTTGAGCATTAAATAAGCTAAGATATAGGTTTTGACATTTAGGTTGGGTTGTTAACCAACTCTTACTAACCCTAACAACTATTGATGACTCATATGGACATCACACAGCCTCTAATCAGCAAATTCATGTATCATGGTTGCCTATATAAAGATTTAAGGAGAGAGAAAACTACTTTTGTTAGCCATTTTTATTCAATACTCAAACAATAACTTTTCTCTCTAGAACCAACGAATTTATCTAGCATTATTACTCCCAAACACAGGCCCATGAAATTCATAATCAAAACAGCAACACAAAATCAGAAAATCAAACCAAGAAAGGTATAAACCCTACTTTAATTTCTGTCCAAATTTGTTGTTTGATTTTGTGTTTAAGTATTTTAATATGTTGTTTATAGTGTCTAATGATGATCTGGGTTGCTAGATGTTAGATCCATAACATCTAGAGGCTCGAATTTGAAGATTTGTAAAATATGGAAAAATGAGAAATATGGTCTGACAACCAAATGTCAGGTCCCATAGATCTCGTCCTGTTATGTGTTTTTATGTTTTTAAGCTTTGATCTGGTAGTATGCTAGAAGATCTTTGATCTGAAACTGGAATCAAAGTCAGATCTTAAGTCAGTAGAAAGTTATTAGTGGTCAAACCAAGTTGACCGGCATTGACAACACGTTTCTGGGTAACCCAGAACGTGCCCAGAAAGTCTGACAGCTTGTTCATGCACTTGGATCTTGCTTCTGTTTATGTGTTACACCTTGTTATTGTTGTAATATTGTTGTCTGACGTCTAGTCTACATGAACATGCCTCTAGAATCATTATATCCTTCTCTGAATCAAAGAAATCAGTGGTCAAAGTAGTGAGGATGAAACTGCCGGAAGAAGTTTTTGGGTAACCCAGAAACCTTTATAAGCAGTTTCAGACTACTACTTTAACCGGTCAATAATTGTTTTATGTGATGTTGTTAAAATGTTTTTATGTAATGAATCTGTAGACTTACATGTGGTCTACATAATGAAGGCTTAATATCACTAAAACATTACAAGATCAACAAGTTGTGGAAGCCCAAAACGAGCCAGTCGAACTGTTCTCCATTTCTGGGTAACCTAGAAAATGAAGAACAGCTCTGACAGCTTGTTCGTGGCTATAAATCTACTTTGTTATGGGTTGTATGGCCATGTTAGTTGTTGGATCTTGTAGTCGTGCATTAGTACTACAATATCTGACTAATAACATGCCCAATAACATCAGAATCTGACCGGAAATCTTGGTCAAACTCGATACCTTGCAAACTGGCTATAAAGTTCTAGGTTTAGCCAAGAACACGAAGAACACATATAGCGACGGTTCTGTCGCTATAGGCAGTCTTCAGCGACACTTTTAATAAAATTAATTATTTTAATTCTAAAAATTATTTAAAAATAGTATTTAATTTCCGAAAATTACAAAAATAATTTTTTAAATTATAAAAATTAAATATTAATAATTTGAAATATTTTCATAAATATTAGTATTTATTTAAATAATATAGATAATTAATTTCTTTATTAAATGCATTAAATAAATTAATTAAAAATGATTTTATTATATTAAAAATCATTTTAAATGATAATAAGATATTTAAAAATATTTTAAGTTATAAAATATAACTTTTAATATTTAAAGGTAAATTTCATTAATTAATTAATATGAATGATATTAAAGATATTTAATAAATATATTAAATAATTTAGTTTAAAAATGATTTTAATATTATAATAATCATTTTAAATGAAAATAAAGTGTTTAAAGATATTTTAAGTTATAAAATATAACTTTTATTATTTAAAGGATATTTCATTAATAATTTAATATTAATAATTATTAATTTACGATTAATGATATTAAATTTATTTAATAATTATATTAAATAAATAGTTTAAAAATAGTTTTATTACTTTAAAAATCATTTAAAAAGGATATAAATGAATTAAAAATATTTTAAGTTATAATTAGTGACTTTTAATATTTGGATAAATAAAACATTAATACATTAATATTAATGATAATTATATAAAAATAATTTTACATGTTTTAAAAATCATTTAAGGGTAAAATAAATACTTTAAAAGTATTTTAAGTTATTATAAATAACTTTAATATTTTGGAAATTATTTCATTAATAGTTTAATATTAATTAAATGTTAATGATAATGAAATAATTTATTATTTAAATCATTTAATAATGATTCCGATGTTTGAAAAATTAGTGATAAATTACAATACATGTTTAAAAAGTATTATAAGTAATTTAAAAATAATATGACTGATACTAAGTTACATGATAAAGTCTTAGACTCGATAATTACCCGATTAAGTTGTCAATAGACCGGCATGTTTCAGAAATTGATCTGGACTTAGATAGATTGTTTGGATAACTGTTTATATGTGATTCAATGGTGTTAAAGTTTTGTGCCAATGTGATTAGGAATGTGCTGACTGCAATAGACAGTGATATGTGTTACGTTATGTTATACTAATCAGTAAAATGATATGATTAATGATAGGTGATCTCATAAAAGATAAAACTAAGTTGAGATTAGTAAGCAGCGCATCAGGCAAGTATCCTACCTTTGCATTTTCTTTATGCAATGGACAAGTGTAAGAATGTTTCAAAACTATACTATTACTGTACAGATTGTTAAACCTATATTATATACGCCCATTGATTATCAACATGTTAGTATATGATAATTCAGATATATATTCTGTTCGTTAATTTCTATAAATGATTATACAAGTGTCCCCACTTGGATAACCATTGTATTTAATCACATGTTGATACACCTTTGATATATATATATATATATATATATATATATATATATATATATATGTTGAATTATATAAGATTTTTGTTATGAAAACCCGAAAGGTATGAACATCCTGATAATGAGAAAATTTTTATGCGATACGGCGAACAAAGGATGAACGATAATATCGTTCTAGCAATGTAGTATTGATCAATACAGGGCCCATGGACTGTACACCCTCAGACCCGTAAGCAATGGCCAGTTTACAGATGAATTTCTGTTTAAACCCTTTCGAAAATGAAAACAATGTTCATAGTATATCACAGAAACCCCATGTATAGTCAATACACAGTTTCAAAAATTTGAACGAGGGTTGTTATGTTATTATTATTGGTACAAATTACTTCACAACTATTGACTGGTTGTAGAAGAATATTATAAAGAAAACATTTAAATTCTTTCAACTTATATATATAAATACTTGCTGGGCACTCAAATGCTCATCCTTGCTTAAATTTAAATGTTTTCAGCTAAGTGTGAACAACCCGAAGTATCTGCCAAGATCAAGGGGAAGGGGAAAGTTGCTGAATGACTTTTTATGCTATCTTCTGTAATAGTTTAACTTTATTAGGATATGGATGATAAATATTATTATTATCATGTAATGAATGTTAAAGGTTTCGTACTTGGGATTTGGGAAACTCTGATAATATGTAACTTAAATTCGATAAATCTATATTATTGTTATTATTATTAGTATTATTCCGCTCATAGAAATGGTATCGTGAAGTACCGAATTCGGGTTTCAAGTATCCGGATTTGGGGACTTTACATTTGGTATCAGAGCTATAAGGTTAGAAACTTTAGGTGGGTTAGACATTAGGCTATAACCTTAGAACAGAGGGAAACGTTGAAAATATAAATAACATATATAGAGTTTAAAAAAAGAGATGAATTGAATAAATTCATCGTCAAACAAAATAAAAGATAATTTATAAAACCATTATGTGTTGTGTGTATTTATTATTTGTTAATCAAGATATTTTGTGTATAGCTGTTAGATAGAAAGAATTAGGATACCCTTAAGTCGTAAAGAATAAGTCAACGTCCATGACTGAGCCAATATCAAAGCTAATAGCTGCAATAGAGGCTCACATTGAAAGCTACCTCAAAGAGGTGGTTATTTTGGAAAGTATAGTACTGGATCAAGAAACGCTAAGTATAACTGATAGGTAAAGTATAGTTAAAGGATATGTGGTCAATGTTGAGTTCTTAAACTCGTATATTTATGGTGAGTTCTTAAACTCGTATGTTTGTGATGAGTTCTTAAACTCATAATGTGTTATAAGTTGTGACAAATTAGGTATAGTTGTGTGTGAATGGATATTGAGGATAATGGAAATAGATAGGTTACTAAGAAATTGATCGTTAGTGAATGTGTAATGAATATGTAGTATTAGTATTAGTTAAATATGTATGATTTTAGGTGGTATATATGATAGGTATGTTGGTGTAATGTAATATTTTGTATAAGTTATGGCAGCAATTCCCGACTTTCAAGTCACAAAGGGATAGTGAATGTTTAGAGCACAATGTGCTAAGGCATGTCAAGTGGTATAAATATGAGTTTATGTTGGATTAATGGGACAAGTTGGTATAAAGATAATAGATATTTATTTGGTCACTGGTTATTATAATAGACCGAGTTTTCAAAATCTAATATTTTGAGTACATGATTATATGAATAGAAAGTTTTACGTTATATGTTAAGCGTTTACGATAAGGCTTAGAATGTAAGAATAATTTATGAAAATGCCGTCAAAACGAAAACGAAACCAAAGGATAGAAGGACCTGTGAACAAAGCTGGAGGACAACCAGACCCGACACCAAATTTTTGAGAATGCGGACGATCAAGCTATGCAGAACGAAATACCAGTCGCGGGAAATTGTTGCCTAATTTTTGAATAGCACTTTACCACGCAAGTATACGCGTTCAATTGTAATATTCAGCAAGCAAAGATATCGTTCCCACGAGGAAATAGACTAATATTTATCAATTACTAACTCCAATGCAATTAATCCTATTTTAAACTAAGAAAATTTTGTTTATGATTTAAAAATTAAACTTAACAAACTAATAATTAAAATCAAAATTTCACAAAAAAACTGCAGATTTAACAGGTTAAGGTTACAACTTCCCTTGGTATTTCATTCAAACTAACTTACTTCCCATTTAAAATAAATCAATTAATATGAATTGTTATCCAAGAATGCTTTATGAATATTCACGCACTTCTTCCAAAGACACGTGAACAAATCCTCCTAAATCCAATCTTTAAGATGCGGAATTACAAGGAACACCCCAATTAATCAACTCACTATATTCCTATGTGAATCAAGTTAATTAGGGTTTATGCACAAATTCTTTCAATGAATACAAAAGACACATAGGTATATTCTTATCCTACACGCTAATCATATTAACCCTATTTGGATTATATGAACAGATGTTATCATATCCAGATCTCAATCTATACTCCATCTTCTAATTTTATGTAGGTTATCATAGTAATTGTTGGCCAAACAATTAATCAATAAACATAAGATATAATAAACAATTCAATAAAAACTAACTTTCATTCAATGGGAAGCTTGCAATTTAAACTACATACCAAGTTCCGTTGCAATCTTAATTAAAATTTAGTTCATGATAATAATAAAGAAAAACATCATCCAAGTTAATAATCCAAACATCCCAGATAGTTACAAAAGATAAAACTAGAGAAGAGAAGAAGAAACTCTGAATTTGCTCTTAAACTCTCTCTTAGATCTTTAGCCTTTGCAATTCTCCTTCGTGTTTTCCTCGTTGTTCTCTCTGCAAATCTCTTGAAAAATTGATTTTTTGTTCCTTACAAAATTCATTCTCCCCCTTTTCTAGAGTCCTCTCCTATTTGTATTGGTCTCAGCCCTCATTCAGACTCCTCTTTGGCTTCAAAAACCCACTTGACAGCAGAAAAATGCACATCTTTACGCACTAGAGCGCCTAGGCGCTCAACATAGGCTAATTCCAAGCGCCTAGGCGCTTGGCCAGGACCACAGAATTACAAAAATGCAACTCAGCTTTAATTTTCATGATTTTTGACCTTTTTCTTCTCCGAAATGACCAATTTGTCCCTCCAGCTCCAACCTACAACAAATAAACACAAAACACATAAAAAGATCCTACAAAACAATTAAATATAACAATAATTAAGTTTAATAATATCCGATTCATAGGTATAAAATCTACTCATCAAATACCCCCAAACTTAACCAATTGCTTGTCCCCAAGCAACACAACACAATGCAACAGCTAAATATGCAATGCAAATGCAACTAGATAAATGCTTAAATTCCAGCAGTCAAACAGAACAAAATCTATTCATCAAGCCTCAGAGAAATCACAATAAACATGCTAGTACATCATATCAAGACAGATTAATAATTTCCTCGTCAATCATCAAATCTTACCTGTTATTATTGATATAGTGTGTGTGTGCTTAACATCCATGCTAACTGATATGATGTTAAATACAACACATAATAAATCTCTTTAAAGGAATCATACAGTGTAAACTCACAAAATTCACGAACAAGCTAAAACCAACTAAAGACAAATATCCACCAAATTTAAGAGTCCAATCCGGGATACTTATGCTTTATTGTGCTTTACGGGGGCTTTTTTGCTCTTTTCCCATTTTATTGTTTTTTTTTCTTTCATATATATATATATATATATATATATATATATATATATATATATATATATATATATATATATTTTTAACCATAACTGCGCAATGTCTCATTCCATTAGGCTAACAGTGCTACCCCTTAGCGAGCTTTCGACCAACGACTCCCAGACCATATAAGACCTTAGGGCGCTAGGTTTTAAGATACCCCTTCGGGCGTACTTGCTCAAGTAACAAAGGCCCCGAAACAAAACTAGCCACGGTATTATTATTTTTTTTATTTTTTTTAAGCTTATATATCCCAAAATTTTCCCCCAAACTTAAGTTTTTATCTAAATTCAGTCATCTTCGCCTATTCATGTCTTTCATTCATTCAAACTAGCATTATCCTCTAGAAGTCCATTATATGTCAATTTAAACTCAATCAGTCAACATGGTTGTTTTTACTGTGCTATCCTTATTATATCAGTTTAAAACAGGTACAGATTCAAATCATGACAAGAAATCACATCAAAGTCTTAACAGATAATACTATATTTGTCTACTCAATTCCAAACTCATCACTGGCCAAAACAGACTTAAACTTAAACTATCTAACGGCTGGAAACATGCATCATGGGTTAGTCTCTCTCTAGATTTGCTCTCTCTTCTCTCTAGTTTTTTTTCTCTGACTTTGTTCCATCCGTCCCTTCCTGTTTTCACCCCGTATTCTTTCTGTTTTCTTTTTTCCTTTTTTAGTCTCCCGCCCTCCCTCACCTTCTTTCTCCATCCAAACCAAATTTCTCTGTTTACCCATTTCGGCTGCTGATATCTCTCTTCTCCCTTGCTTAGCTTCCCTTTCCCCTCCTTCGGCCTCCTCTTCTCAACCATCTACACTCATCATCCTCCCCCTGTTCAACCGTTATCTGTACTCATGGTTGATCATCCTCATCTCTCCGCTGGTAACTCGGAGAGTAGCTCATCTCGGGATCTGTTGGCAGAGTATGGTGTTTCCGCTCCAAACTCTCCTTTGGCCTCTGTGGCAATGGAGGAATCTGAGCCTACACCCTTGAACGGTTCTTTCAGCTCTGATGAATCCTCGGCCTTCGCCGCTCAGTTGGAGGAGTCCCTTGGTCCTGCCACTTCCTCGGCAGCACAAGATATCTTTAAAGCAGTCCATTACTTCACAAAGAATGACCGCGAAGAAGCCCTTGCTGAAAGACGAAAGAACGCTAAGCTTATGGAATATATCTCTGCTCTGGGCCTTCCTCTTGAAGATATTAACAATCTCTCATCTATTGGGACTTCTGCTGCACTAGATAATGCTCGCAAGGTGCTCGAAATTTCCTCGGCAACTACCTCCCCCCCCCCTGCCCCCCCTGCTGGTTATGGGAGTCCTCTGGCTCATGACTCTGTCCCCCTGCACTCGACCCCCCAGGCAAATGTTGCTGGCTGTCATCCCCCAAAGTCCTGGAGTTCTGTAGTTACTAATTCAGCCAACGATAAGAACTTGGGTTTGAGCTTCTTTCCCCCGTTGCCGTCTGTTGGGAGCGTTACGGTTAAACCCCCTGTGGAAATCCTTCAGCTTGGACTTAATAAATGGTCAACTAGCCTTGTTGGTAATTTTATTCATTCGAAACTTCCGTTCAAGCTAGTTGAAACTTCTGCCAAAAAATTATGGGGATACATGGGATTGTCTAGAGTTTATCTTCATGATAAGGGATACTTCTTATTCAAATTTGATTCGGTGTTAGAACGAGACAATGTCTTAGCCTCGGGTCCATGGTATATGGCGTCCAAGCTTCTTTGCTTACAACCGTGGCAGGAAGGGGTTAATTTCAGTTTACCCGACAGTAGCAAAGTCCCGATATGGGTAAAATTTAGCAATATTCCCCTCTCCTATTGGACAAAAGAAGGTCTAAGCTACCTGGCAAGTGCAGTTGGTCGGCCCTTATTTGCAGACAACATGACCTCAAAGCTAGAGCTTATGAGCTTTGCCCGAATCTGTATCGAAATGGACGCTTTGTCCACATTTCCTGCCTCTATCAATGCAGCTGTGTTTGACGGCAATGCAATGGTTGAAGAAACTACTGCCGTGAAAGTGGAGTACTGGAGCAGGCCTCCCTCCTGTTCAAAATGTAATTGTTTTGGTCATACCCTTCTCAAATGCCCAAAGACTAATTTTCAGTGGGTTCCCAAATCCTCCCCGGCTCCTTGTGAAGCCCTTTGCCCCTCTATTCCTAGCACATCCAAGGACTCCCCTTCCCTCGAACCTGAGGCTTCATGGACAGCCGTTTCCAAAGGGCGTAAGAGTTCCTCTTCCCCCCTTGCAACTCCCCAGTCCCCTTTTCTAACGCCTTCTCCCCTATTGCTCCTCCCCTTAGTGATGAGCCTGAATCCCCTATCCTCCCTAACCCCCTTCTAGATAAGCTCAAGCATGTTGATGAGAAGGACGGTAGGGACCTGAAGCAAAAGACTAGACCTGAGAAGGAGCCTCTACAGAATTCTAAGAAGAGGAACAAAGGTCCAAGGGGTCCCCCCCTTTTAGAATAAAAATTCTCCCCATATTATGACATTTTTTTGTTCTTATAATGTCAGGGGTCTTAATAAAAAACCAAAGCAGGCTTTTGTTCGCAACTTTCTGTTAGACAACCATATCTCTTTTGTGGGACTCATTGAGACCAGAATAAAAGCTCCAAATACAGCCAGAATATCGCGGGCTATCTGCCGTCACTGGGTTTGGGTCTTTAATTATGACTATCACCCGAATGGCCGGATTTGGGTGGGGTGGGATCCTTCTATCTGGAGAGTGGATACTCTGTTCCAATCTGCCCAAGTATCACATTTCAAGCTCTACCCTCTCTATGGCAACCACCCAATCCTTGCTTCTATAATCTATGGTCAGCACTCTATAGTGGAACGCAGACAATTGTGGACTGACCTGACCTCCTTGTCCTCTCCGGACACTTGGTGCATTCTTGGGGACTTCAACACCATCAAGAGTGTTTCTGAATCGGAAGGAGGCGATTCGTCTTGGGATGCTGGTATGACTGATTTTAATGAATGCTTAGACACCCTTGGTGTTGATGACATTCGAGCAATTGGGCCTTTGCACACATGGTGGAACTGTCAGATCGCAAATCCTATTCATAGGAAGTTGGATAGAGCAATGGGTAACGGCTCTTGGTTCAATGATATGCCTGACTCCCTAGTCTCTTATGGTCCTCGTGGTCTTTCTGATCACTGTCCGGTCTTACTTAATACTGGCCAGCGTCTTCGGAAAGCCAAGAAGCCATTTCAATTCTTTAACTTCATGCTGGAATTGGTAGGGTTTGAGGCTGCTATCTCAGATTGTTGGAACCTCAGAATTCGTGGCAACCCTTTTTTCATACTAAATGAAAAACTTCGTAGAGTAAAGGGTGCCCTTAAAATCTTGAACTCTTCTAATGGTAACTTAACGAGTAATGTTAGCAACCTGCAGGCTCAGCTATCTACCGTTCAGCATTCTCTTCATGCCGACCCCTTAAACCCTTATCTGCTAGCCCAAGAAGACACCTGCTCTCAGTCCTTATGGAAAGCATTGGCTCTTGAAGAATCTCTCTTACTCCAGAAATCCCGAGCCACTTGGCTTGCCCAGGGCGATAAAAACTCTAAATTTTTTGCTAATGTTATCAAGAGCAATTGGAACCACAACAAAATTCTCTCAATATATAACAGCTCTGGTGTTCTCATTGAGGATCAACTAGGTATCCAGCAAGTGGTGGTGGACTTCTTCCAGGATCTCTTGGGGTCCTCCCCTCTTATCTATCCCGGTCGGGATGAGCTGCAAAACTTCGTTTCAAAGCAGATCACCCCTGCTCAGGCAGCAGCCTTAACTACTCCAATTCTTGACTCCGAAATCCTTGCTGTCCTTCAGTCCATGAAAAAGAATAAAAGTCCTGGTCCTGACGGTTTCAATGTTAATTTCTTTCTCCATTGCTGGGACACTATAGGCCATGACTTCACTGCTGCTGTCCATTCATTCTTCATCTCTGGCCACCTTCCGAGCAGAGTAAATGCTATTGCCTTGATCCCGAAAACAGATAATCCATCCCATATGTCGGACTTTAGACCTATTTCTTGCTGCAACACAATCTACAAATGCATTGCAAAGATTCTTGCTAATAGGCTTAAACCTGTACTCCCTTCCCTTATTGATCATGCTCAGGCTGCCTTCATCTCGGGGAGAAGCATTAGTGACAATATCCTCCTTGCTCAGGAGCTTTTCAGGAACTACCACAGAATTTCTGGTCCTGCCCGATGTGCACTTAAAATTGATATTCGGAAAGCATTCGATACAGTTAACTGGAATTTTCTTCTGGATCTGTTGGAACTCTTTCTATTTCCCCCTATTTTCATTAGCTGGATTAAAGAGTGCATCACTTCGACTATGTTTTCTATTAAAGTTAATGGAGTTCTCGCTGGCTACTTTAAAGGAGCAAGGGGACTTAGACAAGGGGATCCCCTGTCTCCTTACTTATTTGTCCTAGCTATGGAAGCTTTCTCCATGATTCTAAGCAAGGAAACTTTGTTACCCAACTTCAAGTTTCATTGGAAAACAGAAGCGTGTAACCTATCCCATGTTTGCTTTGCCGATGATATTCTCATATTCTGTCATGGTGATTTAGCCTCTGTCTCCATCATTCACTCGTGCATTCAATCCTTTTCTATGTTTTCTGGCCTAATCCCTAATGCTCGTAAAAGTCTGTGTTTCCTTGCCAATGTCCCTAATGATGTTAAGGTAAGGATTAACTCCTTGTTGGGTATTCCTTTTGGAGTTTTACCAATTAGATTTCTTGGGGTTCCTCTTATTTCCTCTAAGCTATCCCACTCCGACTGTCAGCCCTTGATCCAAAGAATGACTGCCAGAGTCTCCTCTTGGTCTTCCCGCTTCCTATCTTATGCTGGTAGAGCTCAGTTAATTAAATCAGTTCTCTTTGCAATTCAGTCTTTTTGGGCCTCCCATTTTATTCTTCCTAAGTCGGTTCTAAGAGCCATCCAATCTATCATGTGTAGATTTCTTTGGAAGGGTTCTTCTCTCCTCCAGCATGGTGCTAAAGTTTCTTGGAAGGATCAGGCCCTACCCCTTGATGAAGGCGGTCTCGCGATTAAGGACCTTTCTGATTGGAACAATGCTCTCATTATTCTCCAACTTCTCAAAGTCATTTCCCCATCCTCCCCCTCCGTTTGGGCTTATTGGGTCAGAACTACAGTGTTACTTAGGTCTAACTTCTGGCATATCTCGACCCCCTTGGATTGTTCATGGATTTGGCGTAAGATCCTTAAGCTTCGTTCCATAGCTCGCCCTTTCCTTACATATAGAGTTGGGAATGGAAATTCCTTCAGTCTCTGGTATGACCCGTGGTTGAATGGGCAGACCTTAAACCCCTCTCCATCCCTGCTCTCCAACTCCAGAATTCCTGTTAATGCTCGTATCTCTGAAATCATTTCCATGGGAGCCTGGGCTCTGCCTTCAAGTAACCATCATGACGTACAACAATTCCGATCCTTGATCTCATCTCTTCCTAATCCTTCTGATGCTGAGGATTTGATTCTTTGGGACTCCCGGGTGGTGAATAATGTCAAAGCATCCACAATTTGGGAATCTATTCGCCTTCGTGCTCAGAAAGTCTCGTGGGCTAACCTACTATGGTATCCCCACCATATCCCCAGATTCTCCTTTACCCCGTGGCTTGCTCTTCGGCATAGATTACCTACAAACGATAGGTTCTCTGCTTACCATAGCTTCCGTCCTAAGAACTACCCTTTCTGTGAAAATCATTCAGAGACCTTCGCTCATTTGTTCTTTGAGTGTCCCTACTCTATTTCAGTTCTCTCTTATGTTCTTACCTATGGTGGCTGGGCTAATGCTCCAAGGAGTTGGGAAAATCTGGTGGACTATATCATTCACTTTTCAGGATACTCTATCCGGTCTGATATACTAAAGCTGGTCTTCTCCACCACTGTTTACAAACTTTGGGCAGCAAGGAACTCATTTGTTCATAGAAATGCAAAAATGCCTATGAATGTTTTGGCGAGGGAGATTATAAATGTCACTAAGTCAAGGTTATCTTCTTCTTCCAAGTTTCTCAAGGCAACGCTGAGTAGGAATGACCTCAGCATTTGGATGTGAGGCATGATATAGGCCTGTTGGTTAAGCTGTCAACTCTGGTGGGAGAGCCTCTGTTAAGAAAGATCTGATTCCTTCTGTGCGTGGTGAAGCATCTTTTTGGTTGCGTAAGGTTGGCGAGGTGCTTGGGTCATGCTAAATTCCGATATCCTGCATATGGTTTTTGTTCTCTTTAGCTTTCGTTGCCGATCTTGGTTGTGTGGTTGTCTAGTTGTTAGCTGTTTTTTATATAGATGCTTTGTTTCCCTACTAGAGCGGTTGTTTTCTTGTAGGCCATTGAGGGGGTTGTCCCTATTGGTACTATTCTAGTATTTCTGGGGTATGCCCCTGTGCGATTGTGATATCTCCTTTCCTTTATAAACAAACAAATTTAGCGAAAAAAAAAAAAACATGCAAAGACTAAACTTTTTGTTATGTTTTTTTTATGAAATTAAAATGAAAACTACATGAATGCAAACTACATGTAAAACTATTAACTAAATACTATATGAATGCACTAGATGAATACTACATGCATGAACTGGAGCTGAAAAATTACACCCCCAAAGAGCGATGCAATGTCCTCATTGTATATAACAAACAAAATATAAGAAATTAAGCACTGAGGACTTCCCTGAAAGATAGAAGCTTTATTCCTCGTCAGAATACTCTTCCTCTTCTTTTTCCTCTTCTTCTTCATCTGGGGGGTACGCAGACAATGGTGGAAATTGGTAGGGAGCGGCACTTGGGTATAGCCAAATATGATGTTTCAATCAAAGTTGGATGAGCAATTTGAGCATTGAACCCTTACTTTAGATAGATGTGGCTTGAATGTAGTTTGATTCCCGAATTGGTGAAGAAGGATGACAAGATGAAGCTTGAGTGACTTAGTTTGGGTAGGAGATTTAGTGTTTGATTAGGATTTGGAAGAGAAAGATTGGTTGTTTAGGCTAGATTAGATGAGGGTTGAGAGTTGTGGTGAGTTAGAGATGGAGTAGGAGAGCAAGATAGTGTTTGATTTGGGGATGGAAGAGTGTAGCCCGAATTGGGGCTTTTATTTTATTTTTTTATTTTTTTTTTGTATTGGAGCGCCTAGGCGCTTGAGAATGTACTGTCTGGACCGCCTAGGTGGTTGCCTGCAGAAATCTTGGGTCGTGTGGAGCGCCTAGGCGCTTGATTTGGCCTTGGATGGACCGCCTAGGCGCTTGGTCAGAAGAATAGTTACTGACTTTGAGCGCCTAGGCGCTTGATTTGGCCTTGGCTGGACCGCCTAGGCGCTTGCTCCTTTGTCCAACATTTTCTGCTCCGACGTCCTTTGGGAAAATGGCCATAACTTCTTCGTCCGAACTCCGATTTAGATGATTCAAGATGTTCTGGAAAGAGGAAAAGTAGATCTACAACTTTCATTCTTGAAGTTTCGCGAAATAATATCCGGAGCTATAGTCAAATTGGCTCTGAAGTGACTACTGTGTAAATGGCAAGCCGAAAACGCGAATCTAGCCACCCCAAACGTCGATCCATGTAACTTTTGTCCCAAATCTAATCAAATACCCCCAAACTTAAACCTTTGTTTGTCCTCCTTTCCTGCAATAAATTGAATATCTGTTAGAGAACGATGGATGTACCAATCCTAAACTATAAAAATTTAACCACTAAATAAACTAACAGTAAAGCAAATTAATAAAAGTAAAAATAGAAAATAACAATAAAAATTCATGGGTTGCCTCCCAGTTAGCGCTTGGTTTATAGTCTTCAGCCCGACTTTCTTCTCTTTCTCTATCCAATTCCCCTTTGAAAATTGAGGAACCCTCCATCCATTAGTAATAGCGTAACTTTCGAGAGTTTGCCATCAGTAAGGGTTATTGATTCAAATTCACCTAGCTTGTTCTTTATAGGTAGATTCTCTTTTACAACCTTAAAATAACTAGGCATTTTCTGAGTTGTATCTATGAACGAATTTTTACGTTGAAGCTTTTTTAGAACAACTGGTTCTTCATCTCTCTTCCCATTCTCTTCACACCATGGCACCAATTTTAAGCTAGCTTTCATATCATATATACCTTTATCGAAAAAATGACTACCAATTGGACACATGATTGCAAATCTAACCGGATCCTTAAACTTTGGTGGAGAAGATATATGTGGCACTATCAAAATCGGTTCATCTATGTCGGAACTCAAGGCTAGATCTTTGGCAACCTTCTTTTCCTGCTCCCCACTTGTCTCCTCCCTTTCCACATCCTTTTCTTTTGGAACATCCGATTCCAGATTTAGCGTGGGCAATCCATCAGTCTCGGGAACCATGTTGCTTGACACTTCACCTTGAGGCAATTGATGATGGCGTTGAAAAGTTGTCCCACCTGGTTCTCAAGATTTCGAATCGACATCTCCTGACTATTCGTTTGGTCCTCAATCAAAACCATGAACTTGGAAATAAGTCCTTCCAACTTTAAAATCCTTTCTTCTTCATGATTAGGGAGTTGAACTTGTAATTCAGGAGTGTATGATTGGCATGGAGCAAAGGGTTGGGCTATATTGTCATCGCTCCATGAAAGATTTAGTGGATTCCCCCACTCATGATGATAATTACTGGAATAATCATAATTGTTGGGATAATCGCTGAAGTTACCACTATATTGTAACGACTCAAAACTGATGGTGCATTGATGACTCGGATGGTTTCCACCACAATACTCACATATCACCGCTACACTTTGAATACGTTGTGCTGATAAAGCATCAATCTTCCTTGAAAGTGTCCCAAATTGTGCTGACAATTCATCGAGTCCATAATTCTTTGCCTCCCTTGGCCTAGTCGTTCTCGAATATAACCAATGATAGTCATAGTTGTTCATGGTGCCTGAAAAGGAATTAGACTAGAGACAAAAAAAAATAAAAATAAAATAAAATAAAAAGAATGTTTAAATTAAGATTAATTTCATTGAATTTAATAATGACAAAATATTAATCTAAGTTCCCCGGCAGCGGCGCCAAAAACTTGTTGCCTAATTTTTGAATAGCACTTTAGCACGCAAGTATACGCGTTCAATTGTAATATTCAGCAAGCAAAGATATCGTTCCCACGAGGAAATAGACTAATATTTATTAATTACTAACTCCAATGCAATTAATCCTATTTTAAACTAAGAAAATTTTGTTTATGATTTGAAAATTAAACTTAACAAACTAATAATTAAAATCAAAATTTCACAAGAAAAACTGCAGATTTAACAGGTTAAGATTACAACTTCCCTTGGTATTTCATTCAAACTAACTTACTTCCCATTTAAAATAAATCAATTAATATGAATTGTTATCCAAGAATGCTTTATGAATATTCACGCACTTCTTCCAAAGACACGTGAACAAATCCTCCTAAATCCAATCTTTAAGATGCGAAATTACAAGGAACACTCCAATTAATCAACTCACTATATTCCTATGTGAATCAAGTTAATTAGGGTTTATGCACAAATTCTTTCAATGAATACAAAAGACACATAGGTATATTCCTATCCTACACGCTAATCATATTAACCCTATTTAGATTATATGAACAGATGTTATCATATCCAGATCTCAATCTATACTCCATCTTCCAATTTTATATAGATTATCACAGTAATTGTTGGCCAAACAATTAATCAATAAACATAAGATATAATAAACAATTCAATAAAAACTAACTTTCATTCAATGGGAAGATTGCAATTTAAACTACATACCAAGTTCCGTTGCAATCTTAATTAAAATTTAGTTCATGATAATAATAAAGAAAAACATCATCCAAGTTAATAATCCAAACATCCCAGATAGTTACAAAAGATAAAACTAGAGAAGAGAAGAAGAAACTCTGAATTTGCTCTTAAACTCTCTCTTAGATCTTTAGCCTTTGCAATTCTCCTTCGTGTTTTCCTCGTTGTTCTCTCTGCAAATCTCTTGAAAAATTGATTTTTTGTTCCTTGCAAAATTCATTCTCCCCCTTTTCTAGAGTCCTCTCCTATTTGTATTGGTCTCAGCCCTCATTCAGACTCCTCTTTGGCTTCAAAAACCCACTTGACAGCAGAAAAACACACATCTTTACGCACTAGAGCGCCTAGGCGCTCAACATAGGCTAATTCCAAGCGCCTAGGCTCTTGGCCAGGACCACATAATTACAAAAATGCCACTCAGCTTTAATTTTCATGATTTTTGACCTTTTTCTTCTCCGAAATGACCAATTTGTCCCTTCAGCTCCAACCTACAACAAATAAACACAAAACACATAAAACGATCCTACAAAACAATTAAATATAACAATAATTAAGTTTAATAATATCAGATTCATAGGTATAAAACCTACTCATCAGAAATCAACTAGACAATTGATCGACAAACTTCAAAGACTTCAAGACAACCGAACCGCCATGATGTAGAAGATCAACCGACCTTGTTAAAGCGTATGTGATAGCTAGGATAACGGCAGGGCAAAAGACAACTTTTGTCACCTATATGATAAAAGAAGATAATTTCGATAATACCAAAAATAAGACAGGAATATGATTAAAAGAAAAGTTTGTGTGTGGAAATTAAGGACAGAAGGGATATATATCTTTCCAAAATGTCCCAATTCAAGAATGTATAGTGAATGTGTTGTGTGCGAATCAATGAAGAATAAGGTGAAAGACTGTCCAAGAAAGGAAATGGAGACAAAGAATGCGAAAATGCGAAAAGGCAGCAGGACATTGGCGACAACGGGACCGACATCAACAAATAAATCAACAGAACCAACTGCAAGCGTCTTCAACATGACCGTTCAAGACATCGTGACAGCCGAGGATGCAACTCCAGGTATTACTCGAACCAATTTTATTTTCTTATATATTGATTTCTTATATATAGTAAGTTATTTTATAAATTATTTTGAAGGAGGAATTTGAGTTCTTTTAGAAATTAAATTTCCGTTTAATTAGAAAGACAAGTTTTATGTGATAGTTAAAGATCGGATCGATCAATTATGATTGAGATCTATTTGCAATGGTTGTGTATGTTATGTACCCTGGTAAGTATAGGTTTTAAAGTGGTGATTCCGGGGACGGAATCTTTATAAGGGAGGGTGAATGTGACAACCCGATATTTTCTATATAAATAAATCATAAATTTTGAGTATAATTTTTTTTAAGGATTAGGTTTTGTACAAGAAATGTGTATATGTATTTATGTAGTAAATAAAAATATATTTATTACGTGAATATTTATAAATAATTTTATTTTAGAATTTATGATCATTATAAAGTATATTTTCTTCAATAATTAATTTTATTGTAGAAATATTTTTATTTTTTTTATTGTTCAAAGGAAATATGATATTATATTATTTAAATAATAAAAGGAATGGTTATTGTAGTTATTATAATTTATTTATATGAATGATATGTGTCAAGGTAATGTGCAATATATTTTTATATGTGATAAATAAAATTTATTTATTACATTAAGTATTGCAAATAAATTTATTTTTAGAATTATTAATTATTATCAATTATAATTTTTATACTAATTAATTCCTTATTGGAAATTCTTTTATTAATTATTTTCTATGAAAATATAATCTTATATTATTTAAATAAGATATGAAATGATTTTAGAATAATTATAATGATTATTTCAATATATGATTTTGTTCAGGATATTAAGTTAATTATTTTAACTTAATTTATAAGGTTAATTATGGCAGATAAAATCAATTATGGAATCCAAACCCTAATTCTGGGTATTGATCAAGTAATGAAAATAATAATATTATATTAATTTTTGTCAGTATTATAGATATGTATGGTTATGTGTGTAATGTTAATGTGTGGAACAGTTTTATTACATTAAGACCAAACCCTAATAATATTTCTATAAACCCTAATTCTGGTCTTGGAATAAGAAATGATAATAATATAATATTATTTGATTTTTTTGTGCTATTAATATGTACTGTATATGTGAACCGATAATGGTTGGTCAATTATGGCGTTATATGACACACCCTAGTTTTATTGTGCTAAACCCTAATTTGAGATCCAAATTAGAGTACATGATTGTTTTATAAATTGTGTTATATGGTTTATGTTGTGTATTAAATGATTATTAGGTAAACCCTAATTAAAATTTATGAAGCCTAATTAATCTTTAGAAAAACCCTAATTTGAAACCCAAATTAGAGTATAAGATTATTTTGGAATTGTGATATATGATTTATGATATTTATTATAAATATTATTGTTAATTACGAAAACCCTAATAAATGTTGGAAACCCTAATTAACTAGAAACCCTAATTCTAAAATTAGTAAACCTAATTTCTAATTTAGTAGCCCTAATTGCTAATTGAAAACCTTAATTGCTTAAGTAACAAGGTTAATTATATTATAATACCCTAATGTTCATGTATAATTAGAAATTTAAATTATAATTAACAAAACCCTAATTTATAAAATTTTAGAAAACTAAATTTATTTTATTTTATTTTTATTTTGTGCAAACCCTAATTGCTAAATCCTACAAATGCTATATACTAAACCTTAGGGTTAAACCCTAAGGGTTTGCCAATTTCCCTTTTTGCCATTAAATGTGTTGGGCAAAAGACCATTATACCCTTTTGAGCATTAAATAAGCTAAGATATAGGTTTTGACATTTAGGTTGAGTTGTTAACCAACTCTTACTAACCCTAACAACTCTTGATGACTCATATGGACACCACACAGCCTCTAATCAGCAAATTCATGTATCATTGTTGCTTATATAAAGATTTAAGGAGAGAGAAAGCTACTTTTGTTAGCCATTTTTATTCAATACTCAAACAATAACTTTTCTCTCTAGGAACCAACGAATTTATCTGTCATTATTACTCCCAAACACAGCCCCATGAAATTCATAATCAAAACAGCAACACAAAATCAGCAAATCAAACCAAGAAAGGTATAAACCCTACTTTAATTTCTGTCCAAATTTGTTGTTTGATTTTGTGTTTAAGTGTTTTAATATGTTGTTTATAGTGTCTAATGATGATCTGGATTGCTAGATGTTAGATCCATAATATCTAGAGGCTCGGATTTGAAGATGTGTAAAATCTGGAAAATGAGAAATATGGTCTGACAACCAAATGTCAGGTCCCATAGATCTCGTCCTGTTATGTGTTTTTGTGTTTTTAAGCTTTGATCTGGTAGTATGCTAGAAGATCTTTGATCTGAAACTGGAATCAAAGTCAGATCTTAAGTCAGTAGAAAGTTATTAGTGGTCAAACCAAGTTGACCGGCATTGACCACACGTTTCTGGGTAACCCAGAACGTGCCCAGGAAGTCTGACAGCTTGTTCATGCACTTGGATCTTGCTTCTGTTTATATGTTACACCTTGTTATTGTTGTAGTATTGTTGTCTGACGTCTAGTCTACATGAACATGCCTCTAGAATCATTATATCCTTATCTGAATCAAAGAAATCAGTGGTCAAAGTAGTGAGGACGAAACTGCCGGATGAAGTTTCTGTGTAACCCAGAAACCTTCATAAGCAGTTTCGGAATACTACTTTAACCGGTCCATAATTGTTTTATGTGATGTTAAAATGTTTTTATGTAATGAATCTGTAGACTTACATGTGGTCTACATAAAGAAGGCTTAATATCACTAAAACATTACAAGATCAACAAGTTGTGGAAGCCCAAAACGAGTCAGTCGAACTGTTCTCCATTTCTGGGTAACCCAGAAAATGAAGAACAACTCTGACAGCTTGTTCGTGGCTCTAGATCTACTTTGTTATGGGTTGTATGGCCATGTTAGTTGTTGGATCTTGTAGTTGTGCATTAGTACTACAATATCTGACTAATAACATGCCTAGTAACATCAGAATCTGACCGAAAATCTTGGTCAAACTCGATACCTTGCAAACTGGCTATGAAGTTCTCGGTTTAGCGAAGAACACGAAGAACACATATAGCGACGGTGCTGTCGCTATAGGCAGTTTTCAGCGACACTTTTAATAAAATTAATTATTTTAATTCTGAAAATTATTTAAAAATAGTATTTAATTTCCTAAAAATTACAAAAATTATTTTAAAAATTATTTTTTAAATTATAAAAATTAAATATTAATAATTTGAAATATTTTCATAAATATTAGTATTTATTTAAATATTATAGATAATTAATTTATTTATTAAATGCATTAAATAAATAAATTAAAAATGATTTTATTATATTAAAAATCATTTTAAATGATAATAAGGTATTTAAAAATATTTTAAGTTATAAAATATTTTTTAATATTTAAAGGTAAATTTCATTAATTAATTAATATTAATGATATTAAAGATATTTAATAAGTATATTAAATAATTTAGTTTAAAAATGATTTTAATATTATAATAATCATTTTAAATGAAAATAAAGTGTTTAAAGATATTTTAAGTTATATAATATAACTTTTAATATTTAAAGGATAATTTTATTAATAATTTAATATTAATGATTATTAATTTATGATTAATGATATTAAATTTATTTAATAATTATATTAAATAAATAGTTTAAAAATGGTTTTATTACTTTAAAAATCATTTAAAAAGGATATAAATGAATTAAAAATATTTTAAGTTATAATTAGTGACTCTTAATATTTGTATAAATAAAACATTAACACTTTAATATTAATGATAATTATATAAAAATGATTTTAAATGTTTTAAAAATCATTTAAGGGTAAAATAAATACTTTAAAAGTATTTTAAGTTATTATAAATAACTTTAATATTTTGGAAATAATTTCGTTAATAGTTTAATATTAATTAAATGTTAATGATAATGAAATAATTTATTATTTAAATCATTTAATAATGATTCCGATGTTTGAAAAATTAGTGATAAATTACAATACATGTTTAAAAAGTATTATAAGTCATTTAAAAATAATATGATTGATACTAAGTTACATGATAGAGTCTTAGACTCGATAATTACCCGATTAAGTTGTCGATAGGCCGGCATGTTTCAGAAATTGATCTGGACTTAGATAGATTGTTTGGATAACTGTTTATTTGTGATTCAATGGTGTTAAAGTTTTGTGCCAATGTGATTAGGATTAGGAATGTGCTGACTGCAATAGGCAGTGTTATGTGTTACGTTATGTTATACTAATCAGTAAAATGATATGATTAATGATAGGTGATCTCATAAAAGATAAAACTAAGTTGAGATTAGTAAGCAGCGCATCAGACAAGTATCCTACCCTTGCATTTTCTTTATGCAATGGACAAGTGTAAGAATGTTTCAAAATTATACTATTACTGTACAGATTGTTAAACCTATATTATATACACCCATTGATTATCAACATGTTAGTATATGATAATTCAGATATATATTATGTTCGTTAATTTCTATAAATGAATATACAAGTGTCCCCACTTGGATAATTATTGTATTTAATCACATGTTGATACACCTTTGATATATATATATATATATATATGTTGAATTATATAAGACCTTTGTTATGAAAACCCGAAAGGTATGAACATCCCGATAATTGGAAAATTTTTATGCGCTACGGCAGACAAAGGATGAACGATAATATCGTTCTAGCAATGTAGTATTGATCAATACAGGGCCCATGGACTGTACACCCTCAGGCCCATAAGCAATGGCCGGTTTACAGATGAATTTCTATTTAAACCCTTTTGAAAATGAAAACAATGTTCATAGTATGTCACAGAAACCCCATGTATAGTCAATACACAGTTTCAAAAATTTGAACGAGAGTTGTTATGTTATTATTATTGGTATAAATTACTTCACAACTATTGACTGGTTGTAGAAGATATTATAAAGAAAACATTTAAATTCTTTCAACTTATATATATATAAATACTTGCTGGGCACTCAAATGCGCATCAGTGCTTAAATTTAAATGTTTTCAGCTAAGTGTGAACGACCCGAAGTATTTGCCAAGATCAAGGGGAAGGGGAAAGTTACTGAATGACTTTTTATGTTATCTTCTGTAATAGTTTAACTTTATTAGGATATGGATGGTTAATATTATTATTATCATATAATGAATGTTAAAGGTTTCGTACTTGGGATTTGGGAAACTCTGATAATATGTAACTTAAATTTGATAAATCAATATTATTGTTATTATTATTAGTATTATTCTGCTCATAGAAATGGTATCGTGAAGTACCGAATTCGGGTTTCAAGTATCCGAATTTGGGGACTTTACACTAACGTACGTCCAATGTTTTTTTAACTGATAACCACGATGATCAGTTGGGTTAGTTCTACTTCACGTCTTATTTCTTCTACGACCAAAGCATCAGAGTGTTGAGAGAGAGAGAGAGAGAGAGAGCTTGGAAGAGAGAATTACAAAGAATTTGGAGGAAAATAAGGGTTGTTAATTGTCATTCTAATCAAGGGTTCAAGGTATAAGCTATTCCTATTATTATTTTTAGTTTTGGTAGTATATGAATATATCTTGTTGGTATGATTTGTAAATCACGTGAATTGTGATGTATACACGTTCTTGTAGAATTTCAAAACTTTGTTGATTATCATGTGTACATGTTATCTGTTATCAAATTTATTAGAATTCGGGTTTTAGAAAGGAATTGAAAATCACAGTGTTCATGTGCATATAGTATGACCTTAGAAAGTACCAAATTTCTTATCCAATATATGTATAAAACTGTAAATTGATGCTTACATATGGTAGTTCATTGAGATAAGAACATAACGTAATTTGAATGGAATAATTTGGTCAAGAAATGAGTTCACAGTGACGATTTCTGGACAGACTATAAAAAATGGAGTTTTCATGAGAAAACATGAAAATTAAGGAATTAAAATAGTTGTAGTTGTTTTTAAATTGTGCAAAGTCGTTGAATATGTTAGCAATCATGTTTAGGATAGTTTCATGTTTATTTTACATGTTATCACCTGTTTGATGGGTGAAATTTTTGTTTGTTGGGCTAAAAACGGCTACTGTTCACTGTCGAGTCTGCGTCTGTCTGTGCACCAGCACAACTGCGCTTGTGCCAAGGCAAAAAATGGCACAGTTGCACCGGTTCCAAGTTTATGTGTGGCGCAGCTGCGCCACACCCTGAACTGAGACAGTGAAGTCTGCTTGTTTGCAAGTCAGGCTTGTCGGACTTGTGTTAGTTTAGTGAGTATGTTAATGATGTTAAAACATGTTATAAACTATAATAACAGATGTTTAATGTGTTGAAATGCAAAGTACAAAGATTTGGAATAATTATTTAAATAAGTTATAAAATGAAACTAAATGAGTTATTTTCGAAAGATAGAGTTGAACGACTAAGTTATGTTGATCAATGTGTAATTTCAGAAGCGTTAAGTATGTTAACCTTAATGGTTAGGTGCTAGGTTAGGGTTATGACCTAAATGATGGTTTAAACCCTAAAGTTAATATTCTTACACTTAAATATTGTTGCGATTTCGATGATATGTGTAGGGTAATTTGAGATTATTTCATTTGTGTAGCTTACAAACAAGGCAAGTCTTCTAACTCCATACTTTCATTGAGTTAGTTTGTTATGGTTATGCCAGTTCTCTAACTCTACTTTCATAAATGTGGAAGTTTCTAAATCTTATATTTGTCATTGAGCAAGACTATTGATTCTATTCTGATAAATGATTGAATAAGCTCATGTAACCTAATTCGTGACATCGAATGAGTTTCACATTCTCATTTCTTGTTATTAGTATTCAAAACATATATTGTTCTAATACATTGATTCAAAGGAGATTGTTTTAATTCTTTGAATATAATACTTTGTATATATATCATGCTTACTCAGTTATATATTGTCGATATTCTATCTTTGATTTTGATAGTCTTGTTCAGTTATACATTCTGGTATTAAATCTTTATTTATGGAAATTGAATAAGTGTTCTAAAATTCTAGAAACACTGATAAGCTAGCTCCAAACTAAACTTTCTTTAGTGCGGAAATTCTAAATTCAAATTGAGACGAACAACCCTAACATAGGGGATTTTGTACATGTAACGTTTAGATGTTTGTGCACAATACATGATACAAAGGGTTGATCCCCTTGTGTACATTAAGAAGAGTTTGTACAGTCTAACGACTGTTGAGGTTAAGGTAATAATACCTAAACATCGTGGACATAGTTCGTGGTCTTAAGACCCTCAGATAATTAAAGTTCGATCATGTTTTCTATTTTGATTCGTAGAACAAGTTCTTTATCATTCAGTATTCGTTGTTCACTCTCATGTTGTTATTATACTCTCTTTATGTTAGTGACTCACTTTTGCAATTAAACAATGCAGCTAAAGTTGAAAGAGGTGATGATCCATCTACTAGCAAGGGAAAGGGCAAGATGTCTAAGTGATGAAGAATTATTTAAAGTTGATTTAAATAATTGATGTCTTAAGTCTTGTTTTATTTTATAATGTATTCCGCAAACTGATGTAATAATTTTAAGGTTAGATTACCTGAGATTTGTTTTGAGATTATGATGTAACCATTTAATGGGAGAGATTATTGTTTAAGTTATTTAAATTATGTCTTTATCCATTGATTATGGGTAGTTAGATTTAATAGTTTTGATAAGTGAGCACCAAATTCGGTGAAAATGAAGTACCCGGATTTGGGGGTGTCACAGGTTGGTATCAAAGCTTTAGGTTATGAACCTTAGGTGGGGAAAACCTTAGGAAGTAGCCTTTCAAAGGTCAGAAAACATAGAGGTGATAATCTCTTATCGGGTTTTAAGGAATGGATTAAGGCATCCATTGAAACTAAACAATAAAAGACATTACGTGCCATGTGTTAATAACTTATGTGCTCGCGAGTATTGATAATGTTAAGTAAAACTTAAAATATTTTGTTGACAGGATGTCTAACGAAGGAGGGTCCAGTCCAGCTAGAGAGGTGATACCTCATGTACCTAGAGATGATGAACCCCGGGATATTCACGTAGTGCGGGAACAGTTGATCCAAGATGATGAGCCTGTGACCGATCTCGATGAGGATAGTCCTGAGGAGGATGATGATGAGGAGGATCCTGAGGAGTTTCCACCAAACTCTGTATCGGCTGAGATGTATGATGCTCTTATGACCGTAACATAGAGTTACAGGATAATATTGAGGAACTGAAGGAGATGGTAGAGATGCATCACGTTGCATTGGAACAGAAGGAGGTAGAGATTCAGGAACTTAACTCAAAACTTGGAAACATGGGATGGGAGCTAGTTCATACCAAGGGTCAACATGAAGACCTGTTGGTAGTGAATGAGAAGATGAAGACTGACATGGAGAAGATGAAAGATGACTTCAAAGAGGAATCAACTAAGCGTACAAGAGCAGAGGATGCTTGTATGAAGGCGACTCAACGTGCAGATCGTGCCGAGGCTAAGGTCCAAGTGAAGAAAGCCAAGATGAAGGAGATGGATTATACTTTTAATTCGGCGATTGATAGGGCCCAGGATCGAGTCCATTATTACCCACCTCAGTTTGAAGACTCGCCGTGGTTTGTGATGGATCATAGGACTGTGTATCGTATCATGGAGGAAGAGCGTCAAGAGGCCATACGACGTCTTAATATGAATAGATAGACAATAAGAGTGATAATAATATGTGGTTAATTATGCGAGTAAACAGATTGTGAATCCCTTATTTTGAGATTAATAAAGGGATAGTATGAGTATGTATCCTGAAACTAGTTTAGTTCAGGAAATTGGATGTTTATAGTAGATATGATATCTTTAGTATGTTTAAAACATTATGAATGAATAAAATATTTGAGTTTATTTGAGATGTAATGTGTTAAAGCTTCAATTTTGGAATGTTTAAGTTAAAACTTAAATACCCAAGAATTTGAGTAATGAACTAATAAGCGTATATTTTAACAGAAAATGCCTCTTAGAAGAAGACAACCACGTCAGCAAGTACCTCCTGAGGGATCTACTAACAATAACAATGAGACCAACGTGAATCCAGTTTAGCAGTTGGTAGCTTTAGTTGACGAGAGCACTTGCAAATCAACTGCAAGCTCAAGTTACGACTTTCATGGAATTCAAAGCTGTTGAACCACCAGAGTTTCAAGGGTCTATGAATCCAGTGGAAGCCCAAACCTGGATCATGGAAATGGAGAAGGTGTTTGATGTTGCTAGAGTTAACGAAGATCAGAAGAGTGTGTTCTCGACGTTTATGCTTAAGTCCGAAGCTAGCTACTGGTGGCAAACAAATAAAGTTCGTGGAGGACAAGGAGTGATAGCGTGGGATAGATTTAACGAGATGCTCTTTAAAATGTACTTTCTAGCGAGTTCTCGGAATCAGTTGGAAGTGCAATTTCTTGAGCTTAAGCAAGGAACTATGACGGTGCCAGAATATGCTGCGAAGTTTAACGAGTTGGCAAGGTTTGCCACTTATCAAGTCAATACGGGTGAGTGTAAAGCGAGAAGGTTCAAACACGGATTGAAACCTTGGCTTTATAGTAAGGTTTCAATGTTCCAGTTAAATACATTTGCGGCTGTACTGCAAAAAGGCAATTATCGCGGAAGGTGGAAGCGATGCCTTGACCAAGTATAACCAAGAATGATAACGAGAATAAGGCTGGTGGAAGTAATATTGGAAGTAACCATCAGAAGAGGAAATGGAACGAGAATTCGACTACGGGAGGACAGTAGGGAAGTCAGCAGAAGAAAAAGTTTGAAGCTTGTGCTACGTGTGGAAAGAATCATATTAGGGTATGTTTGAAGGGAAAGCGAGTGTGTTTCAACTATGGTCAGGAGGGTCACATTGCACCAAACTGTTTTAGTCCGAAGAAAGGAGCGTGTTTTACCTGCGGTTCAAAGGATCACATGGCTCGTGATTGCCCTAAAAAGCCAGCGGGGAGTGCAAGTGGAGTAAAAGGAAATAACAATGGTGATGGTGCATTGACTATCACTGGACCAGCTCAGTCAAGCCGACCTGCTGCAAGAACTTTCAATATGACCGTGCAGGATGCTGTTCAGTCTAAGGATGTGGTGTCAGGTATCATTCTGATTAATGGTATTAATGTTTATGTACTATTTGATTCGGGTGCTACTTGTTCATTTATAACCGATGAATTTGCTCAGAACTTAGAATTGCCCCAAGAAGAATTAGAATTTCCCTTAAGTATATAGATTCTGAATAAGGAAGTGATCCATGTTAGATTTCTATATAAGAATTGTAAAGTGGTTATAAAGGGTCAAGAGATGAGGGTAGACTTGATACCAATTAGACTGGGGGAGTTTGATGTTATACTGGGAATGGATTGGTTATTTAATTACAGAGCAGTGATTGATTGCCAAAGAAAATGTGTTAACCTTATGACTTCGTCAAAGGTTGTGTTCTATGGCAGCAAATCACCTCGACAAGCAAGTTGTTTGACGGTGATGCAAGCCAAGAAGTTGTTAAGACAATGATGTGTAGGATACTTAGTCTACATAGTTGATACACAAAAGAAAAGTGCGAAGTTAGAAGAGATATTGATCATAAGAGATTTTGCAGACGTATTTCTAGACGATTTCCCGGGTCTTCCGCCAGATCGACAAATTGAGTTCGTGATTGATTTAGTACGAGGAACATGTCCGATATCTAAGGCACCATACAGAATGGCCCTGGTAGAGATGAAAGAGTTGATGGTGCAACTGCAAGAATTGCTCGACAAGAAGTATATCCAGCCGAGCGTATCGCCATGGGGAGCGCCAGTGTTATTTGTGAAGAAGAAGGATGGATTGATGCGGCTCTGCATTGACTATCGAGAATTGAATAAGGTTATGATTAAAAATAAGTATCTGTTACCAAGAATCGATGAGCTGTTTGATCAACTGAAGGGTGCGAGATATTTTTCAAAGATAGACTTATGGAGTGGTTATCATCAGTTGAAGGTGAGGCCAGAAGACGTATCGAAGACGACATTTAGAACTCGGTACTGGTCATTATGAGTTTCTGGTTATGTCATTTAGTTTAACCAATGCACCTGCAGCGTTCATGGATTTAATGAACAGGGTGTTTAAACCATTCTTAGATAAATTTGTGGTAGTGTTTATTGACGATATCTTGGTGTATTCTAAGACCAAGGAAGAACATGTTGAACACTTAAAAGTGACATTGGAGACATTGAGAAAGGAGAAGTTGTACGTAAAATTTTCAAAATGTGAGTTTTGGATGGAACGTGTACAGTTTCTCTGGCATGTTATTGATAAAGACAGAATTTCGGTGGATCCATCAAAAGTTGAAGCTGTAGTAAACTGGGATCGACCGAAGACACCGTCATAGATAAGGAGTTTTTTAGGGTTAGCAGGTTACTATAGGCGTTTTATTCAAGATTTTTCCAAGATCGTGACCCCGTTGACGAATTTTACCAGGAAGGCGGTTAAGTTTGTTTGGACAGAGAAGTGTGAGGACAGTTTTTACGAATTGAAGAAGAGATTGAGCTCAGCACATGTGTTATCATTGCCTGAAGATACAAGAAATTTTGTGGTGTATAGTGACGTATCGCATAAAGGACTAGGTTGTGTGCTTATGCAAAACGGCATAGTTATTGTGTATGCATCACATCAATTAAAAGAATACGAAAAGGGGTATCCAACTCATAACTTAGAGTTGGCTGTGGTAGTGTTTGCCCTGATGATTTGAGACATTATCCTTACGGAGAGGTGTGAGATATATACTGACCATAAAAGTCTGAAGTATATCTTTACACAAAAAGACTTAAACATGCGACAAAGAAGATGGTTGGAACTAATCAAAGATTATGATTGCGATATCTTCTATCATCCCATAAAGGCGAATGTTGTTGCTGATGTCTTAAGTAGGAAGGGACGAGAGAAGTTAATGTTGTTGACAGCCCAAGAGAAGCTAGTGTCGGAAATGGCTAACATGGAGTTGGAAATTAAATATCCGACAGAATCCGATGAAAAGTTTTTCCAGCTAGGAAATTATTCAACGTTGGTAGATAAAGTGAAGAATTCACAACTTCAGGATGAAGAATGCGACAAGATAAAATAGAAAATAGCTGAAGGTGAGGAAAATAAATTCAAAATTGATTCTGAAGGGTTACTTTGGTTCGAAGGGAGAATTTGGGTACCACAAGTACCGAAAATTAAAGAAGAAATTCTGAGTGAAGCTCACAACTCAAGATATTCGATTCACCCTGGAAGTACAAAAATGTACCAAGATCTTAGACATCATTTTTGGTGCCCGAATATGAAGAGGGATGTGGCTGAGTGTGTGATGAAATGCTTAACGTGTCAGAAAGTTAAAGCTGAACATCAAAGGCCAAGCGGATTGTTACAACCGTTAAAGATACCAACATAGAAATGGGAGCATATCACAATGGATTTTTTGGTATGACTTCCAACGACTCAGCAAGGGTATGACACCGTTTGGGTAATTGTTGATCGATTGACGAAGTCAGCTCACTTTTTGCCGATCAAGATTCGATTTACTCTAGATCGGTTAGCAAAACTGTACGTAAAGGAAATTGTGTCAAGACACGGTGTACCTGTGTCCATTGTGTCAGACAGAGATCTACGTTTCACATCTAATTTCTAGAAACGACTACAAGAATGTTTGGGAACACAGCTGAGAATGAGCACAGCATACCATCCTCAAACTGACGGACAAAGTGAGAGAACCATCCAAACACTAGAAGATATGCTCAGGGCATGTATTATGGATTTCAAGGGAAATTGGGATGACCATTTACCATTGGTTGAATTTTCATATAATAATAGTTATCACGCGAGTATTGGCATGCCGCCTTACGAAACGTTATACGGAAGAAAATGCAGAACTCCGTTATGCTGGGATGAGGTAGGAGAACATCAGCTATCGGGTCCAGAGTTAGTGCAACAAACCATCGCAATCAACAAGGTGATTCGAGTAAGATTGATAGATGCACAAGATAGACAGAAGAAATATGCTGATCAGCACCGAAAAAATCAGAAATTCGATGTCGGTAGTTATGTTTACCTAAAAGTGTCTCCCTAGAAGGAAAAAATTTAATTTGGCAAGAAAGGGAAATTGAGCCCTAGATTTATAGGACCTTTCGAAGTGCTTCGACGAGTTGGCGAAGTGGCATACGAGGTAACCTTACCTCCGGAGTTAATGCATATCCATAATGTTTTCCACATCTCAGTATTGAGACCGTATAAGCCCAATTATAGGAATGTTATAGAATATGAGCCCTTACAGTTTGAGAAAGACTTAACATATGAAGAAGTCCATGTTCAAATTGTTGACAGAAAAGAGCAAGTACTGAGGAATAAGGTGATACCTTCTGTTAAGGTAATCTGGAGGAACCACAATGCTGAGGAAGCTACGTGGGAACTTGAAAATGTTATGATGAAGAATTATCCTCAATTGTTTGCTTGATTTTGTATAGCGATTCTGGGGACAGAATCTTGTTAAGGAGGGAAGAATGTAATGAATGAATTTTTCGAGTTATGATTCTGGGGACATAATCGTTTTAAGGAGGGAAGGAATGTAACGATCGAGAAATTTATAACTTAATTTAAATATTTATAGAATTAAATAAATATTTAAAATAATTTATTTATTGAGAAAAATAAATAATTGATGAATTATGATGAATTAATTTACTAACTAAATTAGTTAATCGAATCATGATAATTTTATTTATTGGATTTAATTTAAGAAGATAATTAAATTACATCAAATGCTTAATATTTAAGAAATTAATTAAATTAAATTAATTGTTTAATTTAATAGAAATAAATAAATTAAATAAAGTGATGTTTCTAATTAAATTAAATATATAATTATTTATTAATTTTAATGATAATGAGATTTTTGTTATTATTATATAAGTTATTTAAATTAGCTAAACTATGTTATTTAAATTAATCTACTAAAAGTGTGACATAAAACTACATAATATAAATGTTATTAAAATAATTTGGTTTGAGAAATAGGGTTTAGCCAAACAAGGCATTGTGGCCTTTGGCTTATTCTAACGTACGTCTATTGGTTTTTTTAACTGATAACCACGATCATCAGTTGAGTTATTCTACTTCAAGTCTTATTTCTTCTAAGACCAAAGCATCAGAGTGTTGAGAGAGAGAGAGCTTGGAAGAGAGAATCAGAAAGAATTTGGAGGAGAAGAAGGGTTGTTAATTGTCATTCTAATCAAGGGTTCAAGGTATAAGCTATTCCAATTATTATTTTTAGTTTTGGTAGTATATGAATATATCTTGTTGGTATGATTTGGAAATCACGTGAATTGTGATGTATACATGTTCTTGTAGAATTTCAAAACTCTGTTGATTATCATGAGTACATGTTATCTGTTATCAAATTTATGAGAATTCAAGTTTTAGAAAGGAATTGAAAATCACAGTATTCATGTTCATATAGTATGACATTAGAAAGTACCAAATTTCTTGTCCAATATGTGTATAAAACTGTAAATTGATGCTTACATATGGTAGTTCATTGAGATACGATCATAACGTAATTTGAATGGAATGATTTGGTCAAGAAATGAGTTCACAGTGACGATTTCTCGACAGACTATAAAAAATGGAGTTTTCATGAGAAAACATGAAAATTATGGAATTAAAATAGTTGTAGTTGTTGTTAAATTGTGCAAAGTGGTTGAATATGTTAGCAATCATGTTTAGGATAGTTTTATGTTTATTTTAAATGTTTTTATCACCGTTTGATGGGTGAAATTTATATTTGTTGGGCTAAAAATGGCTATTGTTCACTGCTGAGTTTGCGTCTGTCTGTGCACCAGCGCAGCCGCGCTGGTGCCAAGGAAAAAAATGGCGCAGCTGCGCCGGTTCCAAGTCTATGTGTGGCGCAGCTGCACCACACCTTGAGCTGAGACAATGAAGTCTGCTTGTTTGCAGGTCAGGCTTGTCGGACTTGTGTTAGTTTAGTGAGTATGTTAATGATGTTAAAACATGTTATAAACTATAATAACAGATGTTTAAAGTGTTGAAATGTAAAGTACAAAGATTTGGAATAATTATTTAAATAAGTTATAAAATGAAACCAAATGAGTTGTTTTCAAAGATAGAGTTGAACGACTAAGTTATGTTGATCAATGTGTAATTTCAAAAGCGTTAATTATGTTAACCTAAATGGTTAGGTGATAGGTTAGGGTTATGACCTAAATGATGGTTTAAACCCTAAAGCTAATATTCATACAATTAATTGTTGTTGCGATTTCGATGATATGTGTAGGGTAATAGGAGATTATTTCATTTGTGTAGCTTACAAACAAGGCAAGTCTTCTAACTCTATACTTTCATTGTGTTAGTTTGTTATGGTTATGCAAGTTCTCTAACTCTATTTTCATAAATATGCAAGTTTCTAAATCTTATATTTGTCATTGAGCAAGACTATTGATTCTATTCTGATAAATGATTGAATAAGCTCATGTAACCTAATTCGTTACATCGAATGAGTTTCACATTCTCATTTCTTGTTATTAGTATTCAAAACATATATTGTTCTAATATATTGATTCAAAGAAGATTGTTTTAATTCCTTGAATATAATACTTTGCATATATATCATGCTTATTCAGTTATATATTGTCCATATTCGATCTTTGACTTTGATAGCCTTGTTCAGTTATACATTCTTGTATTAAATCTTTATTTATGGAAATTGAATAAGTGTTCTAAAATTCTAGAAACACTGATAAGCTAGTTCTAAACTAAACTTTCTTTAGTGCGGAAATTCTAAATTCAAACTGAGACTGAACAACCCTAACATATGGGATTTTGTACGTATAACGTTTAGATGTTTGTGCACAATACATGGTACAAAGGGCTGATCCCCCTGAGTACGTTAAGAAGAGTCTGTACAGTCTAACGACTGTTGAGGTTAAGTTAATAATACCTAAACACCGTGGACATAGTTCGTGGTCTTAAGACCCTCAAATAATTAAAGTTCGATCTTGTATTCTATTTTGATTCGTAGAACAAGTTCTTTATCATTCAGTATTCGTTGTTCACTCTCATGTTGTTATTATATTCTCTTTATGTCAGTGAGCAATTGTTTGCTCACTCGTTCAATTAAACAATGCAGGTAAAGATGAAAGAGGTGATGATCCATCTACTAACAAGGGAAAGGGCAAGATGTCTAAGTAATAAAGAATTGTTTAAAGTTGATTTAAATAATTGATGTCTTAAGTCTTGTTTTATTTTATAATGTATTCCGCAAACTGATGTAATAATTTTAAGGTTAGATTAACTGGGATTTGTTTTGAGATTATGATGTAACCCTTTAATGTGAGAGATTATTGATTAAGTTATTTAAATTATGTCTTTATCCTTTGATTATGGGTAGTTAGATATAATAGTTTTGATAAGTGAGCACCAAATTTGGTGGAAATAAAGTACCCGGATTTGGGGGTGTCACATTTAGAATAATTTGATTTGGCATAATTTTATTGTATAAATTTTTTTTAAAAAATAATAATAAGAAAAAGAAAAACCGTTATAAATTCCGGCGGAATAACGTTTTTTTTCACGGTTACATTTTTTTTCTTATCCTGCAGTAGCAATCATATATATATATATATATATATATATATATATAGAATCCGGATCAAGGGCTTACCCCTGATCGAGCTCACCCAACTTACCTATAAAAGCCGCCCTTATTAATTTCTCTCTCCTCACTTCGCATAACACGGCTCGTTCAGACCCCTCTTATTTCTCTCATCCGAAAATCCAAAGGAAGGAACGCGAACTATTTTCCTCCCTCATCTACAAACTCGACCGAGCAACGACGCCATATCATCAGCCCCCTGACAGCCTCAGAGTTATTCCAAAGAGAAGCCCTCATCTAAGCCCTCTGCCTTCATCCGATTCTCTCTCACGCAGACCCAAAACAAGCCCTAATCCTAGTATGTCTTGGGTCGATCTGATGATTCTAAGGCCAAGAGGGTTCGCGTTCTTGAGCACTCACGCAGGTACTTTTTTTCTTTTTTAAGGTAAAAGTTTTATGCCTTAATTTTTCTTCAAGGAGAACGACAAAATTTCTTGTCTTCCATTGACTCATTTTTTGAGAAAGTTATTTCTCTTGAGCTTACTATTCACCAAGAGGGGAACAAAATACTCTTTATATCAATGGGGAGAAATCTTTGAATTGTTGGCGCTGGGCTTTTATAATTGGAACTAAATCAATTGGTTGTTTCTATCCTATATATGATTAGGTGCATACTACTGGATAAAGAATTGTGTTTTTTGTTTTGAGATATCTTATGAACTGGGAAGTAGTTCTCACTACTTCACCCTGCTTTCAGTTCAATTTTATTTGACTAGTTTGTTCCATAATATGGAGGCATAATCATATTAAATTATGAAATCTAAACCAAGTTTATTATGGGTATTATGATTTACAGTATGAGTTATATACTTCTTTGAATTCTATGTATGATTTATAATCATGCTCTTCTTCTTATTCTCTGTAAACTTCAATATCAGGTACTTGACTGCTTATCACCTTTTATGGAAGTTGAATGACAAAGTATTACTTATTTCTCTAATTTTTGAAGGAACAAAAGTTGTTCAATACTTAAAATCTGGTATGTCTCCTAACTCTCTGTAGTCTAGCTGTAGTCTAGCTCTCTGTTTCTCTGAAGCAAGGATTCATGCTGTTCAATATTGGTTAACAATTTCAGAGACTTTTTCTGTATTGAGTGTGGACTTAATCATTTTTTAAATTTATTCTCAGGGAACTGTTGTTTATTATGGACCATGAAATAGATAGTTATGGGGATAATGCAGAAATAAATTTAGACTGCATTTACAATGAGGAAATGGAGATGGAGATGGAGATGGAGATGGAGATGGAGAGGGATGACTTGATTGAAGAGGGGTTGGATGTGAACAATGTTAAATCTGTTGTCTACTATCCTCAAGTAGCCGATGAGTTTACGCCTAAGGTAGGTCAAGAATTTCAAACATTAGACAATTTTCACACTTTTTACAATACGTATACAGTACATGCTGGTTTTAGTGTTCGAAAGCATACTGAGAAAAATATAAAATAAATAGTGATTAAAACTCGAATTACGTAGAAATTAAAATGAAAACCAACAACCCAAACCTTAATAAACCAAAGTTTTAGTGTCCGAAATGAAAAAAAGAAATTGCACCTTAAAAACTTATCTAGGGTTGCTTGAACTGATTCGGGTCAGCAACTTGGGAAGAAATCGAACACAGCTTCGTTCCTTTCGACCAAATCAGATTAGGGGCTGGGGGTTGCTTTCTCTGAAAATGAGAGAGAACACGCAGATTAGGGCTTTTTTAGCAACTAGAATACCCAAAAAAAACTGATTCCACACAAAAGTTTAAAATTTGAAGACATACTAGGATTAGGGCTTGTTTTGGGTCTGCGTGAGAGAGAATCGGATGAGGGCAGAGGGCTTAGATGAGGGCTTCTCTTTGATTTAACTCTGACGCAGTCAGGGGGCTGATGATTTGGCGTCGTTGCTCGGTCGAGTTTGTAGATGAGGGAGGAAAATAGTTCGCGTTCCTTCCTTTGGATTTTCGGATGAGAGAAATAAGAGGGGTCTGAACGAGCCGTGTTATGCGAAGTGAGGAGAGAGAAATTAATAAGGGCGGCTTTTATAGGTAAGTTGGGTGAGCTCGATCAGGGGTAAGCCCCTGATCCGTATTGTATATATATATATATATATATATATATATATATATATATATATATATATATATATGTATTAACATAGTACTGGATTGCTTACATGATAACTTGATTACTAGTTATGCAATGTAGGAAAGTTTTTTATATATTAACATAATCATATATGATTACTTTATATATATAAGCTTTCAGTCACGGATCACGAAATGAAGAAACAGTTGGATTATATATATATATATATATATATATATATATATATATATATATATATATATATATATATATATATATATATATATATATAAGTTACGGTTTATAATTATTTTATTATTAAAATAAAAATTTTATTTTAATCTTTAAATAAAAGTTTATTTTAATCTCAAAATAAAAGGTTTATTTTAATATTAAAATAAAAAGATTTATTTTAATTTTAAAATTAAATTTCATACTAACTAATTAGAGTTGAAATTGGATTCCATGATAACTAATTGGAGTTAAAATTGGATTCTATGTTTCCTTAAATAAAGGAGTTTATTTATATATGAAATAAGATTTCATGTTATTCAAAATAAAAGAGTTTATTTGTTAATAGGAAAGAGAATCCGTATTTCCTTAAATAAAAGTGTTTATTTAGATATGGAATAAGATTTCATATTATTCAAAATAAAAGAGTTTATTTGTGAATAGGAAAAGAATCCTTGTTTCCTTAACATAAATGAGTTTTATTTTTTTTTCTTGGAATTGGATTCCATAATTAATTAAAATAAATGAGTTTATTTTGATTAAAGATTTTGATTAAAATAAAATAATTTATTTTATTCAAAATTGGATAAATTAAAATAAAAGAGGTGTATTTTAATTTAAATTTGGATTAAAATAAAGGAGTTTATTTTGATTCAAAATTAGATTTTATATTAACTAAATTTGCATATTAAATGATATCAATATATATATTGAATGATTATTATTCATGAGATGAATATTATTTATTGATGCATATGGTGATTTGTATGATAATAAATGAGATTAACCAATGTGATTGAATTTTATTTTAGTTGGATGCATGAATGTATGAGTTTTATTAAATGGGGTCTGCGTACCTCGTCTTCTCTAATTTTTTTCTTAATGTAAATTCTATCATCCTCCTATGTACTTTCCCTTGACTGCTGATCAATGTTTCTATTTATTTTAAATAGTTTTGTAATAGGAATAGTTAGAATTATTTTGAAGAATTGGAAATCAAGGAGCAAGGAGCGCTTGAAGACCCGTTTGTAATGGAACCCGAGTTTAAATGTAATAGTTATATTTAAATATTAATTCTTGCACCCTTAGGGTTTGACCTTTTGGTTCACTTGGTGGCTCTAGTGAACAAAACTAGAATAAAAGTCCATAATCAATCCAGGTAGAATATAGTATTCTATATGTGCATGCTTATACTATATATATTATATATTATGCAAACGTGCTTCACATGTTAATTAATATAAAGCGTATTTTATATATATGTGTGCATGCGCACTAAACAAGATGAGATAAATTAATAACAAACCCCTCAAATATTTTATATTAAGTTGTAACGTTCAAAGATATTTGGAATATCAAACGTCGCCTTCTAGCATGATAGAAACAGTAGAGTATTGAATATTTAATATGAGTTTGTTGTGCACACACAAGGCAAGTATTAAATATTTAAGATGTTATTTTTATTACATATGATGTTTATAAGGAATTGAACATTACTGCTTTGTTGTGCACACACAAGGGCTGCAGTTTTCTCTTTACTTATATAGAAATGATGGGTCTGACTTAACTTAAATCATTTTAGTTCGTATGTGCACACACTTGACCATTATGATTTAAGAGGCAAAATACAAGGAGTTACATAATTAATGTAATTGACAAGAGCTGTCTACCTATTTATTTATATATAGTTTGTTGTGCACATACAAGGCTACATACATTTGAAATGAGATCCTTATTCTCACTAGCATATCTTTAATTAGATATTACTGAACTATATATATTGAGGATAATATAGTTTGAAGAAAATAATGGGAGATACCAATTTAAAACAAGACCTAATTTATTTTGGTAAGTAATAAAAGAATGTATGCTAAAATGTTATTAATTACAAATTCATTTACAAAATTTTACAATGTCTATATTACTATTACTGCGAATCATATTAGATGATATTTAACAAGACCAAATTAAATGGACTGGTTAAGGAATTTGAGAATAATACTCATGGCTGAAAAGCTATCTTATGTCCTTAATACGCCTATCCCTGCAATGGTTGCAGACAATGCATCTGAGGAAGAGATTGCTACTTTTAGAAAGTGACAAGGTGATGCACAGTTGGCTCAATGCATCATTCTCGCATCCATGAGTAACATGCTTCAGCGTCATCATGAAACTATGGATGCTCCTACTATATTCCTGCACATCAAATAGTTGATGGTGAGGAAAGTGGGACTGATAGATATTAGATATCTAAGGAGCTCTTCCAATCTAGAATAACCTATGACACTACTGTACAGACACAAGTCCTTAACATAATCAATTTGATTGATCAATTAAGACAACAAGTTTTTGTCATGGATGGAGAATTGAGCCAAGATTTGATCTTGTAGTCACTCTGGACTCCTTCTCACAATTGTTATGAATTTTTTATATAAACAAGATAGATATCAGTTTTGCTAATTTGCTTAACATGTTGAAAAATGTTGAGTCACTTTCCAACCAAGAAAGATCAAGTCTTATTGGTAGAGGCAAAATGATCTTCTGAAAAGAAGAACGATTCAAAGAAGGTAAATAGAAAGTCAAAAACAAAGGATAATAAGAACAAAACTAATACGTATAGCAAAGGAGTTTGCTTCCACTGCAATAAGCCTGGACACTGGAAAGAAACTGCGAGAAGCATCTTGCAGAGGCTAACCAAAGAAGCTTAGTGAAGTTTCAGTTACAAATACAATTTTGTTCATGATTTAAAATAAATTTTTCTTTAAGTCAAGGTTCTACTTGGGTATTGGATACTGACTTTGGTTATCATAAATATAGATTTATGAAGGGACCAAGCAGAAGTAGAAAGCTAAAACAAAGATAAGTAATCCTATGCGTGGGAAATGAAGCAAAGGTTGTTGCATTAGCCATATGATCTTATAGTTTAGCACTGCCTACAGATAAATCTATTAAGTTAATAAGTTGTTATTGTATTTCAGTTCTCGTTGGAAACAGTATTTCTATTTTGTTGTTAGACAATGAAATCTTTGGTATTATATTTAAGAACAATTTTTGTTCTATTTATAATAATAATATTTTTTTATAGAACTGGAATATTACTTAATAGATTTAGTATACTTGACTTACGTGAAAATAATTTTACAAATTGAACAAACTAGTATAAGAAAAGGAGATGATCATTCAAAGAGTTGAATGTGTGTATTTACTGAAATTCAAGTATGAATTGTTTGAAAGGTTCAAAGAATTCAGAAGTGAAACAAATTGGCAAAGTATTAAGATTCTTTGATTAGATCAAGGAATAAATACCTGTGCAATAAGTTTCTAGATCATCTCAAATGGTTTTCTCATAATGGACGCCACACGATACGCAATAATTGATTGATGTATCTAAAAGGAAAAATTATACCTTGTGAGACATGGTGCAGTCCATAATGAGTTTACCGACATTCCAGTATCCTTGTGGGGTCATGCCCTAGAAATGGTGCATATCTACGAAAATGGTAACCTCAAAATCCGGCCCCAAGACTCCATAAAAGTTATGGACATGGAGAATTCATAATCTTAAGTATTTTAAGATAAGGGGTTGTACAACTTATGTGAAAATGTTTCAAAGGATAAGCTTGGGACAAGATTTGACAAGTAAAATTTTGTGGGACATCCTAAAATAAGTTTAGGGTATATGTTCTATAATCCTACTAAGTAAAAGGTGTTTGTTACGAAACATGCTACCTTCTAAGATAAAGATTTTTATCATTAAAGGGCTAGTGGGAGGATAATAGATCTTGAAGAGTTCAAGAACCACAAAATACTATAAGTCAAATAAGAGGAACCCGTAGATAGACCTATTGTACCACAACCGAATCGTACATCTGGAATAGTACCGAAGATACCTGGGAGGTATGGATTCATCATGGATGATGATGATGAGGTACGTATCATAGAAGATGATGATCTAGTTACATACGATGAGGTAAGAGTTGTAGACACTCGGAGAAATTGATTGAAGCAAGCTTCTCAAAAATGGAACATTCATTTTGATGAAACAAATCAAAAAAGTTTGATTTTATCACAAATAAGAATGAACCTAATGTGTACAAAAGGATCAGTGGGAGCGTCGTGACATTCCTAGTATTATATGTTGATATACTACGTATAAGGAATGACATACTAATGCTATAATCAGTAAAGATAAAGTTATCCAAACATTCCTCCATGAATGTTTTGGGATAAGTATCTTAATTGGCGATACAAATTTATATAGATAGATTAAAGAGGATGCTCGACATAACCCAAGGAACGTATATTCATTTGATGCTAAAGTCGTTTAGCATGGCAAAATCCAAAAGATGTCTCATGTTGATGAGCCATGGAGTGTATCTCTCTTAATAGTCCCCATAGACTCCTGAAAAAGAGAGATCACATGAGTAACAATCATGTATACAATAAAATATACGAGACCTGATGTTGATCGGTCATATTCTGGACAAGATCACTGTCAGACAGTGAAAAACATCTTAAAGTACTTAACTGGCACTAAGGATGTGATTAAAATTTATGGTGGGTCTAAATTAAAACTAAAGGGTTTAACAGACTCAAGTTTTTCAGACAGATTAAGACGACAGAAAATCCACTTTAAGGTAAAGTGTTACCTTGAACAATGGTGCGGTGAATTGGAAAGGTTCCAAATAGGAAAGAGTTGCTGGTTTAGTGATAAAGACACAAAGTATATAGCTATAAATGAAGTTGTAAGTTGATTGTTTGGATTAAAAGTTCATTACAGAACTAGGAATAGTTCCTAAGTCTCATCTTGGATCTAAACATGTTTTGTGGCACTTTCATTTGATTATAGGAATCGTTGAAAGATGGGAAATAACTATAGAGATAGTGAACTCTCAAGATCAACATTACATATCCATTAACTAAAGCTTATCCAACAGCAAGATAATCGTCACTTAGAGAAGAAGGATTTGATATACCATGACGATTGACTTTAGTGCAAGTGGGAGATTGAAAGTAGTATGCACACAAGCCAACCATGTTATACTTTGTAACAATCTTATTCATTTATTAATAAAAAGTATTAATTTATTAAAGGCTTTTAATTATCTACATGATGTCATTTATAATATGTGATAAACCCATAGTTTTAAGCAATGCTTTTAGAATAATGATGATGATCATTCTATTGAGATCTAAATTCGTAGAAAGCTTAAAACTAAAATAGTTCTCAATCGTTGGATTACAAAATTGGGGATTAGTGAATCCGGATAGATTTGTACATACGTTGTTTGCTCATTGGATGAGGATGATTGATCTCATGATCATTTGTTTGGAGACATTAAAGCAAGTATGTAGATGCTTATTAGAGAATAAGTTCACTGAACGTGGCTCGCTAAGGAATACCTAATGGAGTTTTGCCTGTTAATAGAAATTCATGTAGTGATAGTAGTACAAGTGATCATTGGACCTGAGATCATCATAGTATCTTGTGTATGATGAGTTATACTTTGACTTATTCCTTAAGACCCTTAGGGTATATCAAAGGGTATGCTTGGGTATATAATAAGTTGTACATGGAGATAATGTATAATCAATAAAGAATCTACCACTTCTAGTAAAAGAAGAGAAATGTCCTATGTGATTCGATAAATGACAACTCAGTAGTCCTTGGCCAAGGCAGAATAAAATTATAAAGGAGTTTCTAATTTGTATTATTTGGAGTTGTGCATTTAAGGATCGAAATACATATAATTAAATAAAATAAGACTTGACAGTAATTCCATGTCTTATATTTAATTGGGATATTGTATGGTGGAAGGATTAAATTGTACGGTAACTTTTTACTCAAATGTTCTTTTATGATTAATGTTGAAATCTATATTATCTGAAAAGTTGTTAATCGCTATGGAGGCTTATCCCTATTGTAGAATAAATATTATTTATTTAAATAAATTAATAGTTTAATTTATTTATTTAAATAAGATTAGAACTGTTCTAATTAATTTATTCACAACCGGTTTAATATAGAGAACCTAAAGGGTCACACCATAAAAGAAAGAATAATTATTTAAGAAGTTAATGGTATAATCGTAATAATAAGTTAATTATATTTAATTTAATCTATGGTGATAGAATAAATTAAATAGCTTAATATTTATTAAATAATGATTTGGAAATATTAAATATAAATTAATAAGAGGAGTCTTATTATTATTACTACTATTATTACTTTTTTTAATTTCTAAAAGTGTTTAGGAATTAATTAATAAAAGTACTCTCAAATATCCTAATAAGATTAGGAGGCTAATTAATTAAAAGAGTTTAATTAATTATTCCTAATAAGATTGTGAGCCTAATTAATTAAAGGAATTTAATTAATTAAAATAAAACACAATTCCTTAATTGTTAAGGAGGGTTGACCACATCTATAAATAAGAGGAGTCTTATTATGGGTGTGTGTAGTTGACGTTTTCATAGAATACGTATGTAAAAAACCCCAACTTTTTGAATAAAGATGAATTTTCTATAAATATTATTTTTGAATATTATGGAGTGAAATTAATTTAATAGTTGTGGGTAATATTTATAAATTTTGCAAAGTACGCAAGTTGTTATATAATATTCGATTGGTCGGGGAATATTCGTTTTAACAGGAAATATTAGTACAACGACACAATCATTGGTGGACCCCACAACGAAATTATTGTCGGATTGAGAAAACGACAAAAATACTTTATGAAAATAACGGCAGAAGTTTTACCGTAAACTATTGAAACACCCGGTGTTAAAAGTACAGTAATACGCGTGGTTGCATAGTAGCACACAATATTGATTATTGATGCTTACGTGATAAGTCACTCAGTGTTGTTGGTATTATTATTGTAATAAAACAAAAAATCTTTTTATATAAAACAGAATACTTTTATAAAGTTATTCTATAGATAAAATCTATTATATTCTATTATGCATAGTGTTGTATAGTGTCTGCATAATATTTTGCATAGAAAAATCTTTTTATATAAAACATAATACTTTTATAAAGCTATCTGTTTTATTAGACAATAATTAGAATATATTATATTTTATTATGCATAGTGTTTGTATAGTGCATGCATAATCTTTGCATAATAAAATCTTTTATAAGTTATTCGTTTTATTAGATTATAAATAGAATATATTATATTTTATTTAAAAGATTTTGCTTTAAATATGGACCGTCAGATTAAAGTAAATCAATCTGGACAGTTCATGAGTTAGTTACTATGCAGTCCATTTTTCTATAAATAGAAGCTCATTCCTTCATTATTTTCTTAAGAATTCACTGAAACTCTAGAGAAAGAAAATTATAGAGAGAAAGAAGAAAAGATTTCTGCTACTTAACTATTCTTATATTCAATTCTTTTACGGTAAGAGGCGTTATTCTTTCTTATTCATGAAGAGAACTGTTGTTATTCCATTTCTTATTATTCTGTTGGAATAACCTGTATACGTGGTCTACCCTATATTTGGTGACATTCTTCTATTATTCTGTTGGAACATCATGTCTTTGTGTTTTACCCCGGACCTGATTCCGTCTTTATTATTATTCCGTTGGAACATCCTGTTTGTGTGTTTTACACTGGACCTGGTTCCGTCTTATTATTATTCTGTTGGAAGATCATGTCTGTGTGTTTTACACCGGACCTGGTTCCGTCTTTATTATTCTGTTGGAACATCCTGTCGGTGCAAATTTTGCCTGACCTGGTTCCGTTATTATTATTCTGTTGGAATAACCTGTCTATGCGAAGTACCACATGCATGGTGATTTCTTTTGTTATTCCATTCTTTATTATACTCAGTTGGTTAAAACTTTGACTTCTATACTCCATGAGATTAGTGGAATATCCTTGATATTTGCGCTTCATCCTGTATCTTTTCATGAAAATATTCTTCTGAGCATTCTTGAATTTTACTCTACAAAGCAATATCATGTTGACAATTTGGACGTTATTAGTTCCTGGATAAATTAATTCTTGAACTTGTTTTATTGAATTATTATATCATTGTCATCATCCTCATGTTTATATTATGTTGAAAGTCATCTGTGGCCTGTAGTGCATAGATGGACTTGGTATGATTATGACCAGGGATTATTCGGTGTAATCATGACTGTAATGTTACAAATGATGTGGTAAAAGTTCTCATTGGCCCATAGTGCATTGATGGACAGTTGTTGGCATGATCATGACCATTAATGAATACACAAATATTCTTGGCCCGTAGTGCATGGATAATTGTGGTCGTGATACTAAAGAATATCCTTGGTCGTAGTGCAGGGGTGATTCGATGATGTGGAATATTTATTAAGCTGCGATAACAGTGATGGAAAACCTTTTTAATCATAAAAGATAATAGATTTTATTTTCTACTTGACTCTTTTAATGGATTGCTTGTTCCACTGCAGTTAAACTTGATGTCTATTATATTTTATCAGTTTAACATTGTTGGAGACTAATGATAATTTATTCTGCATTATCTAAGTCATAATATTTCTTACTGGGATAGTTGAGCTAACCCTTCCTTTCACTGTTCTCTTCAGGAAATGAGAATATAGCTGGGACGAGTCGGGGAATGGAGTGATGGTCCTAGATGTTGCATTAGTAGTCCTCACTATTCTGTGAAGTAGTGTGATAATAATTGTAACGAGGACTCCTTTTGAGTTTGTATAATCTCTAGTAGATAATATTTGTATTCAAACTCACAGTTTATGTTTTGTCGTATTGTACATGACAGTTGTATTAGTAAGTTGTATTTGAATTCTGTACCATGTATCTGGCCACCCAAGATGGGTGATGTATACCTAATTTTGGGGGCGTCACAGTTGGTATCAAAGCTTAGGGATATGATCCCTGGCTAAGATGTAAGACTAGAACTAGGAGGGGAGAGACGGGGAATTCCTTCGCTAGTATGACGTACCAAAGTTTATTTGGTATTTAATTGGTCGGTCAAAGTATAGGGATAATATGTGATATGTTAATTAACCCTTTTTTGTGGCAGTATTTGAAAATGGCATCTGAAAATATTGACATAAGCAATAGAGCACAGGAGACTGTTGATTCTCCACAGATCAATAATCAGGACAATGTGCAACAGGATGGCGATAATCCTTCTTTAAACAACAACACTGATCAATTGACGAACAACGGTACGTTTAAGAGCTTTTTAGAATTCATGCAACATCAGGCGAAGGCGGCTCCTGTTCATAATGCAGGAGGAAACAATGGCAACCCACGGTTGGTCGCCGCTAAGCAATTCAAGGAGCTGGGACTACTGGAGTTTTTGGGAAAGCCAGAACCACTTAAGGTGGAGACGTGGTTAAAGCAGATCACCAAGATATTTGATGTCTTGGGATGCTTCGAGGAGTAAAAGGTTACTTTTGCCACCTTTATGTTGCATGAAGAGGCAGATCACTGGTGGGAATCTGTAAAACGTACTAAGCCTGACGCACTCAAGATGTCTTGGGAGAAGTTCCAAGAGCTGTTCAATGACAAGTACTTTCCCGAAAGCATTCGTCACATGAAGGAGGTGGAATTTATCAAGTTGGAGCAAAACAACACGACCGTGTCACAGTACAAAGCCAAGTTTGCCTAGTTGTCTTGATTTACGTCCCACTTGGTTGATAATGAAGAGAGAATGACACAGATGTTTTTAAGAGGTTTGAAGCCGGAGATACGTCAACATCTTATTTCTCATAAACTGTGTTTGTATTCAGATGTTGTTAATAGGGCTCAATTATTGGAGCGCGATAATGAGTTAACCAAACCAAAAGAGAGCAGCCGACAAAATGATAATACCGGTGATAACAGTCATCAAAGCGGTGACAATAAGCATAGAGGGAATCAACATGCCAGAAATGGTAACCACTTCGGTGGTAATCATGGCCAAAATAATAAGAATGGACATTTCAAGAAGAGAAGGTTCAACAATGACGTAAAGACGTCGGCACCAGCACCCGTTTCAAAGGAATAAGAATGACCACCGGTCGTATATTTCAAATGCCGACAGGAGGGACATATCCGTCCAAACTGTACGTAGCAATCCAAAACGTGTTTTAATTGCGGAAGAGAAGGTCACCTAGCTGGATTTTGTTGTATGGTGAAGTCAAGTCCAGCTGGGAAACTAATGCCAAAGGATGTCCCAGACAAGCTAAAGCTGTTAGTTTAAGAAAGAACGTTTTTTTTTCGTGACAAGGAACCTGAATAAAATTATCACGGGTATGTTAGTCATAAACTCTTACGAAGTCTATACCGTGTTAGATACCGGTTCTACTCACTCTTTTATTTCACCTAGTTGTGTTCAATGTTTGAAGTTAACTCCGGAGAAGTTAGACTTTGATATATCTATTTAAACTCAGTTCGGATAAACCTTCGTTACCTCCACCATTTATAAATCTTGTTCAAATCAACACTTTCACGTTACGTGTCGATCTTGTCACTTTGAAAATACTTTCCTTTGATGTGATTTTTAGAAATGATTGGTTAACTACTCATCATACTTTTCGTAAGGTTGTTAGCTTTCATACTCCTAACCAACCTGTTATGCGAATTCAAAGTAACCAAACCACTAAAGTCAATCATTGTCATATTAAGCCATAAGTAAAGAGCCACGATTCTTTCGTTGTTGACTTCCTTGTGTGGGATGCACCGAAGCCAGACTTTCCGTAGGAGACGTTGTGAATGACGATGGCAAGTTGATAGGTATCAATGTGACGTGTTATCCAAGTCTTGGATGAGAGTCACAGTTTTGAATGATATTTCTATTGTTAATAAATTTCCTGACGTATTCTTGAAGACTTCTTAGCCTACCCCTAGAGCGTGAAATCGAATTTTGTATTGACCCCAGTACAAAACCCATTTCTTAAACCCTCAAATATTTCTTCAACCAAAATGAACTATAATGCGCCAGAGACGTTGGCTCGAGCTATTGAAGATTACGATCGTACCATCCAATACCATTCTGAAAAAGCAAACGTGGTAGCTGACGCATTGAGTTGAAGATCATTTGCGGGTACGAGTGCAATATTGTCAACGCAAAGGCCCATTTTGTATGACTTGCAAATGGTGGATATAGTGATAAAGACTTCAGGGACCCATGTGATGATGGCGAATATACGAGTAGAACCGACTTTAATTGATAAAATTAAAGTTCCTCAAGTTACAGATCCGGAGCTGATGCGTATGAGGAAGAAAGTGGAAGAAGGTGCGATGCTGAAAGCAAGAATCTATGATGAAGGAACACTTAGAGTCAACTCCAGACTTTGTGTTCCTAACGATCCTGAGTTAAAGTATAAAATCTTGATGGAGGCGCATAACACACCGTTTGCAATCCATCCTAAGAGTACCAAAATGTATCGTGATCTTCGTCATACATTTTGGTGGAGCAATATGAAGAGAGAGATAGCGCTGTTTATCTCAAGGTGTCTAACTTGTCAACGAGTTAAGGCGGAACAACAAGTACCAAAAGGTCCATTGCAACCACTTGAAATTCCAGAATGGAAGTAGGAGCACATTACCATGGATTTCATTAATGGTCTTCCCACGGTTTCTCAAGACATTGATGCAATTTGGGTCATTGTTGATAAATTGACCAAATCTGCTCAGTTGTTACCAATACGAGAAACTTATACACTTGAACGTCTTGCTCGTATGTACATAAAGAGATTGTAAGACTGCATGGTATGCCAATATCCATACTTTCTGATCGAGACCCAAGATTCACTTCATGATTTTGGGTTAGTTTACAAAAAGCTATGGGCACGGATTTACGATTTAGTTCGGCATATCATCCTCAGACGAACGGGCAGTCGGAGAGGACGATTCAAACTCTTGAAGATCTATTAAGACTCTATGTCCTTGACTTCAAGGGAAGTTGGAACAAGTTCTTACCATTGGTGGAGTTTTCCTACAACAATAGTTATCAAGCAAGTATTGGCATGGCTCCATTCGAGGCGTTGTATGGAAGAAAGTGTCGTTCTCCAGTATATTGGGATGAGGTGGGTGAAGCAACGTTGTTGGGACCGGAGCTGGTATGTATGACTACGGAAAAGATTCAAACGATCCGGCAACGTATAAAAACCTCACAAGATCGACAAAAGAGTTATGCTGATCTTCATCGAAAGGAGGTGGAATTCGATATAGGAGATCTTGTGTTGTTACGTGTTGCTCCATGAAAAAGAGTTACGAGATTTGGAAAGAGAGGAAAGCTAAATCCTCGATTCATCGGCCCATTTTTAATCCTTGATCGAGTAGGAACTGTGGCCTATCGACTCGCTTTACCGCCAAGTATGTCTCGTGTTCATAACGTTTTTTAATATGCATGTTACGTAAATATGTGGAAGACCCGAACCACATTATTGAGTTGGAACCGGACGAAATAGCGAAAGATTTAACGTATGAAGAGGTTCCTGTTCAAATCTTGGATAAAAAGGAACAAATTCTACGCACCAAGGTTATACCTCAAGTCAAAAGTTTTATGGAGAAATCACGATGTTGAGGAAATGACTTGGGAGTTAGAATCTGAAATGAAATCAAGGTATCCTTACCTCTTCGACATACCAGGTATGTACCCTAATTTCGAGGGCGAAATTTCATAAGAAGCGGAGATTGTAAAACCCCAACTTTTTGAATAAAGATGAATTTTCTATAAATATTATTTTTGAATATTATGGAGTGAAATTGATATAATAGTTGTGGGTAATATTTATAAATTTTACAAAGTACGTAAGTTATTATATAATATTCGATTAATCGGGGAATATTCGTTTTAACAGGGAATATTAGTACAACGGCACAATCATTGGTGGACCCCACGACGGAATTATTGTCGGATTGAGAAAATAACAGAAATACTTCATGTAAATAACGGCGGAATTTTTATCGTTAACTGTTGAAACACCCAGTGTTAAAAGTACAGTAATACGCGTGGTTGCATAGTAGCACACGGTATTGATTATTGATGCTTACGTGATAAGTCACTCAGTGTTGTTGGTATTATTAATGTAATAATACAGAATTTTTTTTTATATAAAACAGAATACTTTTATAAAGTTATTCTATAAATAGAATATATTATATTCTATTATGCATAGTGTTGTATAGTGCTGCATAGTATTTTGCATAGTAAAATCTTTTTATATAAAACATAATACTTTTATAAAGCTATCTGTTTTATTAAACAATAATTAGAATATATTATATTTTATTATGCATGGTGTTTGCATAGTGCCTGCATAGTGTTTGCATAGTAAAATCTTTTATAAAGTTATTCATTTTATTAGATTATAAATAGAATATATTATATTTTATTTAAAAGATTTTGCTTTAAATATGGACCGTCAGATTAAAGTAAATCAATCTGGACCGTTCATGAGTTAGTTACTATGCTGTCCATTTTTCTATAAATAGAAGTTCATTCCTTCATTATTTTCTTACGAATTCACTGAAACTCTAGAGAGAAAAAATTATAGAGAGAAAGAAGAAAAGATTTCTGCTACTTAACTATTCTTATATTCAATTCTTTTACGGTAAGAGGCGTTATTCTTTCTTATTCATGAAGAGAACTGTTGTTATTCCATTTCTTATTATTCTGTTGGAATAACCTGTATACGTGGTCTACCCTATATTTGGTGACATTCTTCTATTATTCTGTTGGAACATCTTGTCTGTGTGTTTTACACCGGACCTTGTTCCGTCTTTATTATTATTCTGTTGGAACGTCCTGTCTGTGTGTTTTACACCGGACTTGGTTCTGTCTTATTATTATTCTGTTGGAACATCCTGTCTGTGTGTTTTACACCGGACCTGTTTCTGTCTTTATTATTCTGTTGAAACATCATGTCGGTGCAAATTTTGTCTGACCTGGTTCCGTTATTATTATTCTATTGGAATAACCTGTCTATGCAAAGTACCGCATGCATAGTGATTTATTTTGTTATTCCATTCTTTATTATACTCAGTTGGTTAAAACTTTGACTTCTATACTCCACAAAATTAGTGGAATATCCTTGATATTTGCGCTTCATCCAGTATCTTTTCATGAAAATATTCTTCTGAGCATTCTTGAATTTTACTCTACAAAGCAGTATCATGTTGACAATTTTGACGTTATGAGTTATAGGATAAATTAATTCTTAAACTTGTTTTTATTGAATTCTTATATCATTGTCATCATTCTCATGTTTATATTATGTTGAAACTCATCTGTGGCCTGTAGTGCATAAATGGACTTGGTATGATTATGACCAGGGATTATTCGGTGTAATCATGACTGTAATGTTACAAATGATGTGGTAAAAGTTCTCATTGGCCCGTAGTGCATTGATGGACAGTTGTTGGCATGATCATGACCATTAATGAATACACAAATATTCTTGGCCTGTAGTGCATGGATAATTGTGGTCGTGATACTAAAGAATTTCCTTGGTCGCAGTGCAGAGGTGATTCGATGATGTGTAATATTTATTAAGCTGAGTCTCTGCGATAACAGTGATGAAAAACCTTTTTAATCATAAAAGATAGTAGATTTTATTTTCTACTTGACTCTTTAAATGGATTGCTTGTTTCGCTACAGTTAAACTTGATGTCTATTATATTTTATCAGTTTAACATTGTTGGAGACTAATGATAATTTATTCTGCATTATCTTAGTCATATTATTTCTTACTGGGCTAGTTGAGCTAACCCTTCCTTTCACTGTTCTCTTCAGGAAATGAGAATATAGCTGGGACGGTCGGGGAATGGAGTGATGGTCCTAGATGGTGCATTAGTAGTCCTCACTATTCTGTGAAATAGTGTGATAATAATTGTAATGAGAACTCCTTTTGAGTTTGTATAATCTCTTGTAGATAATATTTGTATTCAAACTCACAGTTTATGTTTTGTCGTATTGTACACACCAGTTGTATTAGTAAGTTGTATATCAATTCTGTACCATGTATCTGGCAACCCAAGATGGGTGATGTATACCTAATTTTAGGGGCGTCACAACGTAATTCCAATAGTTGGGAGAGTACACCCTTTTCTATGAGAGATAGAAAAAAACAAGGGTTTTGCCAAATACCCATCTTCTTGAATCCTTCTTCTTTCTTGGTGAATCACCTCTAGAGGCCAAACACTTGGGTGGCTAACGTTGATCAAAGAAAGGAACTAAACCCGGTGAATTCAAGTTGAACGTGAAAAGGATTGGAGGTGAACTTGTACCTGAGGAAGCTCGAATCTTCAAGGGTATGATTCTTGTTCTATATCTTTTTGTTTAATTAATAATTGCGCATAAAGGATGATCCAGGTACATTGTTTGTAAATTTTTAAAACTCTGATTTTTTCACGTTTTCGCTTTATTTGTGCAATTTGATTGCGTTCATAAATATTACAAACCTAACAGTTGTGACGCCCCCAAATCTATACTCCCACGGTATTCGATCCAGTATTCGTAACTAATCAATTAATGTAACGCATCCAAATCTATACACCCGCGGTATCCGATTTGATGCCTATACATAATCGAAATACTATACAAATATTACAAGATACAATTCCCATATATCCAAGGTTCACATTATCCCATAATAAATAATAATTTGCTATAGTACTATTGATGTGTTTGGATACCCTCACTTGGACGTATAGACTGTATCTACGAATAATATCTATCTATCCAAAATCCAGTGTATTAGTAATAACATGAACAGTCTATATTACCAATACCTTTAATTTGACGTATATTCTATATCTTGTGGATTACTCTATCGTATCGATAGTACCTATCTATCAAAAATCAAGAGTATCGGCAATAACATGAACAATCCATATTGCTAATACCCTAACTCAGATGTATAGTTCCCAAGGATCTCAAAATAAATCAAAAGTTCTAATTACATCTTTTTATGTAAAGGAATCACGGTTGCGGAAATAAAGGATAATATTATATCATATATATAAAGGTTCGATTACATGATTCTTCATAAAGAATTCCTTATTACAAAAGTCTTATATTAAGCTAGACAATAATTTAAACTAATTTAAGCATGGTCGTTTCCCATTGTTTGTTCCAGATGTGCCAGGGTTACCATCTAAAACTGTAAAGGTAATGATTTGCAAGAATGAGCTATGACATGCTCAACAAGTTTTATATTTATAGCACAATATAAGATTTGAAGAAGTATACCAGTTTAAAACTTTTCTCAACTGAGTGTTGTTTATTATTTCTAGAATTTTTATTTCAACCATTTGTATCAGTCACAAAGACTTAGAAATCTTGTTCGGGTATGAGACATGGGATCAACCTATTCAACATCCTAGGAGTATGAAATCATCCTAATCGTGCCTAACTTACACTAAGTGTTAGATATACTGGCACATAATTTTCCCTTTTGGGATATACAACTCAGTATAGGATGTCTTACCAAAGCAATTTGGTTTGACACAACAATCTATGCTTGATAAAAAATAATAACATATGAATAATATTTCATTTCTTAGTTATACTGAAGCTATAGCGATAATTTTACAATAATTGGCAATCAAGTTTGGTTTGGTATAATATATCAAAAGCAAATCAAGATATGAATCTTGTTTAACGAATAAGCAGGGTTCAAGAACTTGCGTAAGTAATAACTTAAGGTTTAGAAGACTTGCGTAAGTAATTAAGGTTATGGAACTTGCCTGAGCAAATATCGATTACGCAACGCTTCTCGATTCGTTTATAAACACCTAAGATGTTAAACCATATATGTCTAACACATTAGTATTGATAACGATACTCAAATCCACAAACTATTCACGTTCATTTAAAGTTTAATATGATTTCGGTGTCCTAAGACATTACCGGATAATTAATAAGTTAATATGAGAGTTAAACTTTAATTATAAGTTTTGCTATATTTTTAGATAATTTGTATATCTTTTATAATACTTTTCGGAAGGTTATAATAATTTTATATATTTATTTATCCATTAAATGATTTTTAAATCATTTATTACTATTTTACATAATTAATATTTACTTAGAATATTATTAAAATCTTGTTTATTATTTTTAAATAATTTATAACAGTTTAATATGGTTTTTAAATCATTAATATCATTTTAAATACTTATCTATTATTTATAAATGATTTATTTAATTAAATTATTAATAACTTAATTATTAATAATATTTAAATAAATAAAATATTTATTGAATTTATGTAAAAATATTAAAAGTTAATTATTATAACTTAAAATAATTTTTATAATTGTTTTTATAATTATTTATATTTATTTATTAATTATTTATTTATTTTTTATTACTGTCTGTCGCTAAAGGCCTATAGCGACAGAAAGTGTTGCTATAGGTGTTCTTCATTTCTGGGGAATAGTTTGATCAAGGCTTAGAGGTTACTTTGACCTTAATTTAATTCTCTACTGTTGATTATTCTGGGTTTCTAAGTGTATAGGTTTTGTAGTACTCATGTAGTAGTACAACAACATACCAATTTTAGGCTTTAACCTTCACATATAACAAGAAGTTATAGAGGCTCAAAGTCACTGTCAGAGCTGTTCTTGGATTTCTGGGTAACTCAGAACAGTGGTCATGGTTGATCAACGCTTTTGTGGCCTTTTGATGAGTGAGTTTTATACACATGAATTGGATACATTCGAGCTTAATTTATTGTTGTTCTCAAGTCTTTTAGGATGTTTTTATGTGTTTGTGTCTATTCATGCATGTTTTATATTGTTTTGTAGGAATTGGGACAAAAGTTACTTGGATCGATGTTTGGGGTGGCTAGATTCGCGTTTTCGGCTTGCCATTTACACAGCAGTCACTTCAGAGCCAATTTTACTATAGCTCCGGATATTATTTCGCAAAACTTCAAGAATGAAAGTTGTAGATCTACTTTTCCTCTTTCCAGAACATCTTGAATCATCTAAATCGGAGTTCGGGCGAAGAAGTTATGGCCATTTTCCCAAAGGACGTCAGAGCAGAAAATGTTGGAAAAAGGAGCAAGCGCCTAGGCGCTCCAGCCAAGGCTAAATCAAGCGCCTAGGCGCTCCAAGTCAGTAACCATTCATCTGACCAAGCGCCTAGGTGGTCCAGACAGTACATTCTTAAGCGCCTAGGCGCTAGGAAGCAGAGTTTGAGGGCGGGGAAAGGCTTGGTGCGGGCCTGGACGCGTTTTGGGCGAATTTTGACACCTTTTTGACTCCAAATTGGATTGGGTTTGTTCCTAAGTTAAAAATTAGACTTGTAACCTATAAATACATGATGTAAGGCATAGAATAAGGGGAGGTTACATAGCTTAGCTTAGGGATTACATAGATTAGACTAGATTAAGCACTCCTTTAGATTAGAACAAAACATTAGTTCTAATTAGATTTGGAGATTGAAGCAACTTGGAGACCATTGAAGATTTGAAGTAGGAGCAAGGAGGGAGCGTCAAGTCTACTGACAATAGATTATTTCTTCTCATCTTCTTCTATCTTTATCTTTTAATGATTATTCAATTGTGGATTGTTAGTTTAAATTCAATAATCATGAACTAATTCTTTGTTTGAGATTACAATGGATCTTATTGTGTAGTTTATTTTAAAATGCTTCGTTATCAATTAGTATTTTCTATTGTGAGGATTGTCTATTATGATTTGGAATTAATTGTTTAATTGATTGGCCATCAATTACCGTGATAATCTATATGAACTCGAGAGATGAAGTATAGATTTAGATCTAATCATGATAGCATGTGTTCAGGATTTTGTTAGTAGCTTAAACTTGATGAGTGTTAAGGTAGAGATATGCTTGACGCCGCATGTAATCTTATAGAGAACTTGTTCTTCAACTTTCTTCAATTGTAATTCACATAGAGATATAGTGGGTTAGTTGGTTAAGGTGTTTAACGAATTTCTATCTTAATTGTGGATTGACGTTAATACGGTATTAGTGCATCGAGAGGTGGTTAATACTACTTTCATGTTCTTGATTAACAATTTGGGATAGAGAATAATTGATGAGAAGTGTGTTAACTTAAATGAAGCAATAAGTGAAGTTGTGATCTTAATTCTCCATAATCTGATTTTTAATTAGTGGTAATTAGAATTAGTTTAGTTAAATATTTTAATTTATAACATTAAATTCATTTGTTTAAATAAGATTGAGTTGGTTACGGGTTAGTACTTGGTGATTTTTATTAAATAACTCTCTGTGGGAACGATACTCAACTTATCACTTTATTACTTGTTGAACACGTATACTTGCGTGTTGTGCGTAATTAGAAAATACCCAACACCTTTATATCTTTCAATTCGTGTGATAGATGTGTGTTTTGATTGTTGTAATTTGTAGTCTATATATAGGTACATATATGGTACATATATGATACCCTAAGGTTTAGAATTGTGTTGGTCAAAGTATAGCCAAAGGCTGTTCTAGGTGTCCATCAGTTTTTTGGGTTTTCAAGAAAACACAGTCATGCTCGGTCAACGATATTTGACTATTAATTCTAGTAAACCTATGAATTAATTAAGAGTTTGAGTGTCATAGATATGTAGTATGTACGTCAGGGTATCATTTTATAACACTTATACATCCTAACAACAAACTGAAAGCAATTTAAAGGCCAGTCAAAGTAACTAGCTCAACCTGTTCTTGAGATTTCTGGGTATAACCCAGAAATAAGAACTTCGTGGTCGGTCAATGACTTTTGACCACTTATATCTTGCGATATATGAATCCAATAGACATGCTTTCTTTTCCAGATTACTAACCTCATGTAATACTACAACTAGCATACAATTTACGGACATAGCTATTACAATATAAGGATCTATAGGCTCTGACATTCGACTGTCAGACCTATTTTTCCAGATTTTCTAGATTTTTTAAAACATCATTTTGATGCATCTAGATGTTATGAAAATATGATCTATCAACTTAGAATACGTACTAACATGTTATTACACATATCTAAATAAATAAACTACAGATTAAATATAACATCAAAGATCTAGGTTAAAATTAGGGTTTGCACCTTTTCTTGAGTGATTTTGATTTCTAGCTTCAGAATCTTATCTTGCTCACCAGGGCTTGTATAGGTATGGTATATGAGTGTATAGGCTTAGGAATTTTATGGGTTTGGCTTGAGTTAGGGTTGTTATTTATAAAATTAGACAATTAGGGTTTTTGGTCATTTTCTACCTACTTACCTCCCTTAATATCTGATGTTTGTTACTTGTGCTGCTTGGGGTGTGTTACCATGTCATGTGCTTCATTGGGACTTGATGTGGTGACTTGAATCCTACTTGTGAGCTAGTTCACCAACTTTAGTACCTTCATTATGCCCTAATCCTCCTTATTCTTGATTAGGGTTTTGGTTTTTATGATTAGGGTTGCTTAATGATGTTTATTAACACCTAATTGAAGTTTAATAATCATGGCTAGAGTTTAGGATAACCTAACTAGGGTTTAATCTAACCAAATAAGGTTAGGATTTCACAATTAGGGTTAAGGTTTACAAATCTAGGGTTAAGGTTTTCTGATTTTGATATTAGGGTTCGTAACTTGGGTTTTTACACAAATCCTAACAAGCACGACAAAGCGTTTTGTCAATGTAAGCACGACAAATCAACTTGTAAAAATATATATACCGAAAAGTCCATTTTTTGAAGAAAATTTTTAAGCACGACATGTCAAGTACTCCAACTTCTAGTTAAAAAATTTTAATTGACCTAATTTTATAACACAGTATTAATAACACAATACACATTCAGAACTGAGAGATTTTATTTAATAATACTGAATTTATATAATCGAGTCGTATTAGGGTTTCTAGGGTTTCACAGCTGTTATCAGCTCTTCTTGAGCTGTTAACATTGACAACTTTTCCCAACACTTTCTACTCAAGGCGTCGGTCACCACATTTGTTTTTCCCGGGTGATAAAGAATTTCAAAATCATAGTCCTTGATCAATATTAACCACCTTCTTTGCCTCATATTCAACTTTTTTTTGCGTGAAGATATATTTTAGACTTATGGTCTGTGTATATGTGACATCCCTAAATCCGGGTACTTCAATCCATAGATCTAGTGCTCACTATCCAACACCATCACATCTAACTACCCATAATAACCATTAGTTATCTAACCATTAGTTATTACATCATCAGCGGAATAAAAACATAAACATGGATATAATTAAGTCTTATTACATAAGCTTCATGAAATAATTTAAACTTCAGATAATTATGCATCTTGCCCTTACCTTTACTCGTGGACGGGTCGTCATGCTTCTCAATCTTAGCTGCAATGTTTTATGCAAGGGTGAGCAAAACAACTTGCTCACAAGTAAAACGATATAAAACAACAATGGATGGATGAACAATGAATCAACTCTAACTGAATAAAGTAATCTTTCTTGAAACAATAAGCTTGAAGTTAAGAGCTGTAAGTTCAATAGAGTAAATAACTTTCAAATGAATCTAGAAATCAAGATCATACTGAGGGTCGTAAGACCACGAAATATGTCTAGGTTATCAAGTATCTCTACTTAAACCTTTAATAGTCAAAAGACTATATGAACCATCTATCTCGTACTCTAGGTGATCAGCCATTTGTACTATGTATTGTGCACAAACATTTAACGCTATTGCGTAACTCAAATTTATAGTTTTCGAAAACATAATCCCCCATTATAGGGTTGTTCATCTCAGTCATTAATATTAGAATCTGTACCAAAGGAAGTTCGATTTTGAAAAGCTTCAAAAGAAATTCTAAATATTTAGAACGCTCATCAACTATGGACTAGTCGAATCAATAAGGTTTCGATAGCCATTTAGAAGTTTGATAACAATATAACTTTATACGAGGTACGTAATCAAGTCATGAATCAATGAAAGACTATGAACAATGGATCAACTTTAATGACGTAAGCCCATATGAAAAGACTGATCGGAGTTTGTGGAGATTAGTCTGATTGCGGTTGGGAAACTCCTGGTTATCAAAAAAAGAAAAAGAAAGATAGAATCATAATGTCTTATAACGGAATAATCATCGTACGACAAATTAATGCATTCATGAAAGATTATAAAGCTTAATACAAATCATAGACATTGAAATAACATAAGAAACCTTATTAAATTATAAAGTAGCAAAGGTTAGGAAATTTGCCTCGTTCGTTCGCTACACAATTACCATTCACGTTCCACAAATATCCTATCATTAGGATCACCACATTGATTAGTTACATTAAAGTTGACCTTATTGGTTTAACTTCCATCTTAGTTAAGTTTATAATCTTTATCATTAGATCTGTTTATACTAACCATTCACATATCATGAATCTGAAATCTTTGTCAACTTATAACACAAGACTTAGCATTACCAATCCTCACGAACATCGAGTTTAAGTCTTCGTTATTACCATGTGTTATTACATCTTATCATATGATTAACACTTGGTTATGATCAAAATTAAGCTAAACAACATCCCCCCAGACTGAAAAAATAAGAATTCTTATCTGGGTTTGACTGCTCACTAGCGCGGCCGCGCCACTTTACTTTACTGCGCAAAAATGCCTTCCCTATTTGTTCCTTATTCAGCATGGACTCGCTGGAACCCAGAACAAGTTTCTGACAGCACACTGCTATGAACACAAAACTCCCAATTTCTTCACCCAAACTCTAATTTAACCAATTACAGAAGCTATAACATTTATAAACTCAAAACCAAACATACATAAAATGATTCTAACAACATAAACAAATTTAACAACCAAATTAGAGACTCAAATTCCAAGTTCATACAAATTTTTTCATATTTGTACACACTTAGCGAAACCATTCACCACAGATTCATTATTTAATCATTTCGATACGTTTAATTACACTGTTTTCGTATCTCAAAGTAATCCATCACAAATTTAGAATTTACAACATGAATTCATAGCAAAGGTTTACTCCAAAACATGTCATAATGTATATATTGAGCCAAAAACCAATTCTTCATCTTTTAACATATTTTCATGAATTTGATTACCCAAAATTAATTATAGACAACATATAACAAATTATGTATACCCAAGAACATATATAACCCAACTCTCATCAAATCATACAATCAAAATCATCTACTAGAGAAGAAGTTTTTAGAAAATAAACTATGAACTTTAGAATTAGATTGCTTACCTTTGAATACGTCTTTTGATTAGCTAGATGGTTAGAATGACTCGATTACTCTTCTTCTTCCTCTTGATTTCACAACATTTCTTCTCTCTAATTAACAGAGAATTCCTTTCTCTCTCAAACACTCTCTTTTTCTCTTACCAAGCTCTCTTTTCAGACTTTGCAAATGAGTGAAGCGTGAACTGATGAATAGACTTAATGTAGCTTGGCCAATTACAAAGACAAAAAGTCTCAGCAGTTAGGAACAACAAGAGTCTCAAGGCCCTATTTGGCTAGCATAGTTTAAACCCCTTTCATTTTATTTTAATATCTTCCTTATAATATGATACACAATTGTCACACTTAAATTTAATTAAATTACGTAACCAATATAATTACAATTTTATTTACCAAATCATTAATCTTCTAATTTAATTATTTAATTAAATTAAAATATTACCACACTCAAATAAACTATTCCATAATAATTTTCATCCAATATTTATTTTATTAAATAAATTAACTAAAATATTTATTTTATTCGATTAATATTTTAAAATATTACAAATATAGCAATCGTTACAATATATCTCACACTTTTCACCATAAAGGTAATGCCTCCAAATCTTCAAGGAAAATACCATTGCTACTAACTCCAGATCATAAGTAGATAGCCCTTCTCATAATCTTTCAACTGTCGTGATGCATACGCAATGACCTTCATGTGCCGCATAATCACACATCCCAGTCCTTTATGTGAAGCATCACTATACACAACAAAGTTAATAGTCTCATTCAGTAAAGACAAGACTAAAGCTACACTCAATCTCTTCTTGAGCTCCTAAAAGCTCTCCTCACATTTTTTCGTCCACAAAATAATTCATCGACTTCCTCGTCAAATTTGTTTACAAAGTAGCTATCTTCAAAAAATCTTGGATAAATCTTCGATAGTAGTCTGCTAACCCTACGAAACTACGCACTTCAGTTGGCATTTTTGGTTGATCCTAATTAATCACTGCCTCCACCTTCATTGGATCTACAGACATTCCATCTTTATTGATCACATGTCCCAAAAATTGAACTCTCGAGCCAAAATTCACACTTAGTGAATTGAACGTACAACTTCTCTCATCTTAGTGTCTCCAAGACTAACCTTAAATGTTCAGTATAATCTTCCTGCGTCTTAGAGTAGATCGTGATATCATCTATGAACATAACTACAAATTTGTCCAAATATGGTTTGAACACTCTTTTCATCATATCTATAAATGCGACTGACGTATTTGTCAACTCGAACGACATCACCAGAAACTCGTAATTATCATAATGAGTCCTGAACGTCGACTTAGGTCACTCTTGACTTTCAACTGGTGATACCTAGTTCTTTAGTTAATCTTCAAAAATTATTTTGTTCCCTTCAACTGATCAAACATATCAACGATCATGGGCAATGAGTACTTATTCTTAATCGTCACTTTGTTCAACACTCTATAGTCGATACAAAGTCTCAACAACCCATTATTCTTTTTCACAAATAACACTTTTGCTCTCCCACGATGACACACTTGGCTGAATGTACCTCTTTCTAATAATTCCTTAAGTTGAATCATAAACCCCGTCATCTCTACCAGCGCCATTCTATATGGTGCCCTTGAAACTGGTGCCATATTTGGCATTACATCTATCACAAACTTGATCTCCCTATCCGATGGAAGACCTGATAATTCATCCAGAAATACATCCGTGAATTCAGTTACTACGGGTATCTGACCCATTTTTGCTCCCACAAGTTGGGTATCTATACAATGTAGGCTAAATAACCCACAAACCATTTCTTAAGAATTTTCTTGCTTGCATAATCATCAGCCAACATGAGTGTCTCGATGATTTACTACCATAAAATACTACCACAAGTCACATAAAACATAAATTATTCAGAAAATCTAATTTTATTAGATAATTTTTATATAAATCTTATTTATAAAGATGTTTGATCATTGCAATCATTACAACTGTTACTTCACCGAACTAGCTGTTTAGACACTTTGATCTAATATTATTTTCAATCTTAAGATGTCCAATAACTATCTTGGGATCTTTATATTCTTCAAATCTTGACAATGTCAGTCCATTGTCAGAGCTGACATAATCTACGATTTTCCTAATCGTAGAGTTTCATGGTGGTCCTAGAGTATCTAGCTAGATGACTCTATGATTGGCAAGCTCTATGATCCATAAGCTCTACGATCCTTCAATGAACTCTACGATATCTTTCAAACTGTATGGTCTTCAATGAGCTTTACAATCTCAGAGTAGATAACTCTACGATCTTTGGTAGATCTTCAACTTACTTTATGATCTCTTAGTAGATTCTACGATCTTAGAGTAGACTCTGAGCATTTGACTAGTATGCTCTACGATCATTCACTTAGCTTTACAATCGTTTAATTTCATATAGAACATTTAGTTTATTCAACAAATTAGATCAACCTAACAAGTTTGATCTTCTAATCTAAGTTCTTTTACATCAATTTTATTATAAGTACTTCACAAAAGTGATTGGATATAAATATACAGTATCCTCATCATCAAATCAAATTAATGTGCATTTGTCTAAACAAAAATTAATAATTAATATATTTTATAATATATAATATGTGATGCCCCAAATTCGGGTCTATACATATTACAAACACAAATTCTCTTATTTAAAATTATTACATAATCGTATATAGTACGACAATATTCACACGCAAATTATTATAATGCTGTATAAAGTACGACAACACACATTTTAAGTTCTCAGTATAATTATTGCAACACTATTCTATAACTTGATGAGGACAACCACTAACTCGGACCATCACTCCATTCTCGTGCTCTCCCCGCTAGATCCATCTACACTCTTATTTCCTAAAAGGAATTGTGAAGCAAAATGGTGAGCACAAATAGCCTAATAAATAATAGCATGATTAAGATAAATAATTTATCAATAGCCTTCACCAATAATAAATCAGATATTTAGAACATATGATAGATGATATAAGTTTTCAACAAATAACATTAGTTGAATGAATAATCCATTAGAAGAGTCAAATAGATCATAATGTTTACTATATTATCTAATTGAAAAGTTCACCATTAATATTTAATCACTGTGATACTGTAAAACCCCAACTTTTTGAATAAAGAAGAATTTTCTATAAATATTATTTTTGAATATTATGGAGTGAAATTGGTATAATGTTATAGTTGTGGGTAATATTTATAAATTTTGCAAAGTACGCAAGTTGTTATATAATATTTGATTGGTCGGGGAATATTCGTTTTAACAGGGAATATTCGTACAACGGCACAATCATTGGTGGACCCCACAACGGAATTATTGTCGGATTGAGAAAATGACAAAAATACTTTATGAAAATAACGGCGGAAGTTTTACCGTTAACTGTTGAAACACCCGGTGTTAAAAGTACAGTAATACGCATGGTTGCATAGTAGCACACAGTATTAATTATTGATGCTTACGTGATAAGTCACTTAGTTTTGTTGGTATTATTAATGTAATAATACAGAAAATCTTTTTATATAAAACATAATACTTTTATAAAGTTATTCTATAAATAGAATATATTATATTTTATTATGCATAGTGTTGCATAGTGTCTGCATAATGTTTTGCATAGTAAAATCTTTTTATATAAAATAGAATACTTTTATAGAGTTATCTATTTTATTATATTTTATTATGCATAGTATTTGCATAGTGTTTGCATAGTAAAATCTTTTATAAAGTTATTCGATTTATTAGATTATAAATAGAATATATTATATTTTATTTAAAATATTTTGCTTTAAATATGGACCGTCAGATTAAAGTAAATCAATCTGGACTGTTCATGAGTTACTTACTATGTAGTCTATTTTTCTATAAATAGAAGCTCATTCCTTCATTATTTTCTTACGAATTCACTGAAACTCTAGAGAAAACTATAGAGAGAAAGAAGATAGTATTCTGCTACTTCACTACTTATATATCCAGTACTCTTCTTCTTAAGGTAGGGAATATTATTTGTTGTACTCGTAAGGAGTGTTATTCTTTTATATTCATGAAGAGAACTTATGTTATTCCATTCTTTATTATTCTGTTGAAATAACCATGTATACGCGGGCTACCCTATACTTGGTGACATTCTTCTATTATTCCGTCTTTACTATTTTGTTGGAATATAATGTCTGTGCGTTTTACGCCGGACCTGATTTCGTCTTTATTATTCTGTTGGAATATCCTGTCTGTGCGTTTTACGCCGGACCTGGTTCCATCTTTATTATTATTCTGTTGGAATATCCCCTCTGTGCGTTTTACGCCGGACCTGATTCCGTCCTTATTAGTATTCTGTTGGAATAACCCGTCTATGCAAAGTACCGCATGCATGGTGATTTCTGTTGTTATTCCATTCTTTATTATTCTGTTGGAACATCATGTCGGTGCGAATTTCGCCTGACCTGGTTCCGTTATTTAGTATTATATTGGAATAACCTGTCTATGCGAAGTACCGCATGCATGGTGATTTCTTTTGTTATTCCATTCTTTATTATACTTAGTTGGTTAAAGTTTTGACTTCTATACTCCCTGAAATTAGTGGGATATCCTTAATAATTGCGCTTCATCCAGTATCTTTTCATGGAAATATTCTTCTGAGCATTCTTGAATTTTACTCTACAAAGCAGTATCATGTTGACAATTTGGACGTTATTGGTTCTTGGACAAATTAATTTTTGAACTTGTTTTATTGAATTCTTATATCATTGTCATCATCCTCATATTTATATTTCTTAAAAGTCATATATGGCCTGTAGTGCATAGATGGACTTGGTGTGATTATGACCAGGGATTATTCGGTCTAATCATGACCGTAATGTTACAACTGATGTGGTAAAAGCCCTCATTGGCCCAGTAGTGCATTGATGGACAGTTGTTGGCATGATCATGACCATTAATGAATACACAAATATTCCTAGCCCGTAGTGCATGGATAATTATGGTTGTGATACTAAAGAATATCCTTGGCCATAGTGCAGGGGTGATTCGATGATGTGGATTATTTATTAAGCTGAGTCCCAGCGATAAAAGTAATGAAAAACCTTTTAAATCATAAAAGATAGTAGATTTTATTCTCTACTTGACTCTTTTAATGGATTGTTTGTTCCGCTGCAGTTAAACTTGATGTTTGTTATATTGTATCTGTTTAACACTGTTTAAGGCTAATGATAATTTATTCTGCATTATCTTAGTCATAATATTTCTTACTGGGCTAGTTGAGCTCACCCTTTCTTTCACTATTCTCTTCAGGAAATGAGAATATAGCTGGAACGAGTCGGGGAATGGAGTGATGGTCCTAGATTATGCATTAGTAGTCCTCACTATTCTGTGAAATAGTGTGATAATAATTGTAATGAGGACTCCTTTTGAGTTTGTATACTCTCTAGTAGACAATATTTGTATTCAAACTCACAGTTTATGTTTTGTCTTATTGTACACGACAGTCGTATTATTAAGTTGTATTTGAATTCTAGTACCATGTATCTGGCGACTCAAGATGGGTGATGTATACCTAATTTTTGGGGCGTCATAATTGGTATCAAAGCTTAAGGATATGATCCCTGGCTAAGATGTGAGACTAGAACTAGGAGGGGAGAGACGGGGAATTCCTTCGCTAGTATGACCTACTTAAATTTATTTTGTATTTAAATTGATTGGTCATAGTTTAGAGATAATATGTTATATGTCAACTAACCCTTATTTTGTGGCAGTATCTGAAAATGACATCTGAGAATGTTGAGGATACCAATGGAGCACAAGAGACCATTGAGTCTCCACATATCAATAATCAGGATAATGTGCATCAGGAAGGCGACAATCCTCATGCAAACCACAACACATACCAAATGATGAATGATGGATTGTTCAGAGGCTTTATGCAATTCATGCAACATCAGGCGAGAGCGGCTCTTGTCCGAAATATAGGTGGAAACAATGGAAACTCTCGGACGGTCACCGCTAAACAGTTCAAGGAGCTGGGACCACTGGAGTTTATTGGAGAGCCAAAACATCTCAAGACGGAAGCATGGATAAAGCAGATCACCAAGATATTTGATGTCTTGGGATGCTCCGAGGAGCAAAAGGTTCCCTTCGCCACCTTCATGTTGCGTGAAGAGACAGATTACTGGTGGAAATCTATAAAACGTACCCAGCTTGACGCACTCAAGATGTCTTGGGAAAAGTTCCAAGAGCTATTCAACGACAAGTACTTTCCCGAGAGTATTCGTCACATAAAGAAGTGGACTTTATCAAATTGAAACAAAACAATATGACCGTGTCGCAATACGAGGCTAAATTTGCGGAGTTATCCCGGTTTGCATCCCATTTGGTCGATAATGAGGAGCGAATGACGCGAATATTTTTAAGAGGTTTGAAATCGGAGATACGTCAATATCTTATTTCTCATAAACTGTGTTTGTAGTCAAATGTTGTAAATAGGACTCGGTTATTGGAGCACTGTAACGAGTCAATGCAACCAAGAGAAAGAAGCTGGCAACATGAAAATACCAGTGGTATCAGTCATCAAAACGGTGACAACAAACTGTGGAGGGAATCAATATGCCAGAAATGGTAACCACTTTGGTGGTAATCATGGCCAAGACAGTAAAAATGGACATTTCAAGAAAAGGAGATTCAACAATGATGAAAGGACGTCAGCTCCAGGACCCGTTGTTAAGGAAGGAGAACGACCACCTATCATATGCTTCAAATGCGGAGGGGAGGGACACATCAGTCCAAACTGCGTGATGCCGTCCAAAGCATGTTATAATTGTGGAAGAGAATGTCACTTAGCCAGATTTTGTCGTTCACCGAAGACAAGTTCAGCCAGGATGGAGGCACCAAAGGCCAGTCCCAGAAAAGTCAAAGCTGGTAGTGCAAGGGAGAGCGTTTGTTGTGACCTCCCAGAAAGCAAGGAACTCGAATGAGGTCATCATGGGTAAGCTTATCATAAACTCTAGCGAAGTATATACCTTATTTGATACCAGTTCTACCCATTCTTTTATTTCTCCTACTTGCGCTCAACGATTAAATTTGACTCCTAGGAAATTAGACTTTAACTTATCTGTAGAAACTCCATTGGGAGAAACCTTCATTACATCCACTATTTATAAGTCTTGTTTGGTTCAAATCGGTACCCTCACATTACCTGTTGATCTTATTTCATTGAAAATACTTGCATTTGATGTGATTTTAGGGATTGATTGGTTAACTGCTCATCATGCTAAAATTGATTATTTTCGTAAGGTTGTTAGCTTTCATATTCCTAAACAACCTATTATGCGAATTCAAGCGACCAAACCATTAAAATCAATCACGGTCATCTCAAGCCATAAAGCTATTCGTTTATTGAAAAATGGATGTCAAGTTTTCTTAGCCCACGTCACAGATCTAAACAAAAATACGTCAATTTTGAATGATATTTCTATTGTTAATGAATTTCCTGACGTATTCCCTGAAGAACTTCCTGGCTTACCCACAGAGCGTGAAATTGAATTTTGTATCGACCTTGAACCTGGTACAATACCTATTTCTAAAGCCCCATATCGAATGGCTCCTATTGAATTTCAGGAGTTAAAGACCCAACTACAGGAATTGTTATATATCGGTTTCATTCGTCCTAGTACTTCTCCTTGGGGTGCTCCTGTTCTATTCGTGAAAAATAAAGATGGGAGTATACGACTTTATATTAATTATCGGGAGTTAAATCATAGTCACCATCAAAAATAGGTACCCATTTCCACGTATTGATGACCTGTTTGACCAGTTAAAAGGAGCCAAATTCTTTTCAAAGATTGATCTTCATTCCGGATATCACCAATTAAAGATTAAAATCGATGACATTCCAAAGACGGCTTTCAGAACTCGGTATGGGCATTATGAGTTCCTAGTCATGTCCTTTGGATTGACTAATGCTCCTGCTGCCTTCATGGATATGATGAACCGAGTATTCAAGGAATATTTGGATCACTTTGTGGTCGTCTTTATTGATGACATCCTTATTTATTCCAAAAGCCGTGAAGATCATGAACAACACTTGAGGCTGATACTCCAAAAGCTTTGTGAATATAATTTTTATGCCAAGTTGAAGAAATGCGAGTTTTGGCTTAAGGAAGTAGCATTCATTGGGCACGTGGTATCAAGTCATTGAATATCTGTTGACCCAGCAAAGATTGAAGCTATTCAAAGCTGGGAGCAACCTAAATTAGTGACCAAAGTACGTAGCTTTCTCGGCTTAGCTGGTTATTATCGGAGATTCGTAGAATGGTTTTCTCGAATCGCTACTCCACTAACTCAGCTAACTCGGAAAGATACAAAGTTCGGTTGGAGCGAGGAATGTGAGAAGAGTTTTCAAGGACTCAAGAGGAGACTCATTTTAGCACCTGTTCTGACAATACCATTTGGTTCGGAGGGATTTGTCATCTACAGTGATGCTTCGGGCAAAGGGTTAGGATGTGTTCTCATGCAACATGGGAGAGTCATAGCCTATGCCTTACGACAACTCAAATAATATGAGAGGAATTATCCTACTCATGATCTAGAGTTGACAGTTGTTGTCTTCGCACTAAAGATTTGGAGGCGTTATTTGTATGGGGAGAAAGTAGAGATCTTTACGGATCATAAAAGCCTCAAATATTTCTTCACCCAAAAGGAACTCAACATGAGACAACGACGTTGGCTTGAACTGTTGAAAGATTATGATCATACCATCCAATACCATCTTGGAAAAGAGAACATGGTAGCTGACGCATTGAGTAGAAGATCATATGCAAGTGCGAATGCGATATTGTCAATGCACAGGCCCATTTTGTGTGACTTGCAAAGGATGGAGATAGAGTTAAAGACTCCAGGGACCCATGTGATGATGGCGAATATACGAGTAGAACTGACTTTAATTGATAAAGTTAATGCTGCTAAAGCTACAGACCTGGTGCTAATGCGTATGAGGAAGAAAGTACAAGAAGGTGCTATGCTGGAAGCAAGAATCGATGAAGGAGGAATACTTCGAATCAACTCCAGACTTTGTGTTCCTAACGACCCTAATTTAAAGTATAAAATCATAATAGAGGCGCATAACACACCGTTTGCAATCCATCCTGGGAGTACCAAAATGTATCATGATATTCGTCATACATTTTGATGGAGCAATATGAAGAGAGAGATAGCACTATTTATCTCAAGTTGTCTAACGTGTCAACGAGTCAAGGCGAAGCATCAAGTACCAAAAGGTCCATTGCAACCACTTGAAATTCTAGAATTGATGTGGGAGCACATTACCATGGATTTTGTTACCGGTCTTGCCAAAGTTTCTCAAGGCATATATGCGATTTGGGTCATTGTTGATAGATTGACCAAGTCTGCTCATTTCTTACCGATACGAGAAACTTACACACTTGAACGTCTTGCTCGTATGTACATAAAAAAGGTTGTAAGATTGCATGGTATGCCGGTATCCATAGTTTCTGATCGAGACCCAAGATTCACTTTATGATTTTGGGTTAGTTTGCAAAAAGCTATGGGCACGGATTTACGATTTAGCTCGACATATCATCCTCAGAAGGACGGGCAGTCATAGAGGACGATTCAAACTCTTGAAGATCTATTAAGACTCTGTGTCCTTGACATCAAGGGAAGTTGGGACAAGTTCTTACCATTGGTGGAGTTTTCCTACAACAACAGTTATCAAGCAAGTATTGGCATGGCTCCATTCGAAGCGTTGTATGGAAGAAAGTGTCGTTCTCCAGTATGCTAGGATGAGGTGGGTGAAGCAACATTGTTGGGACCGGAGTTGGTACGTATGTCTACGGAAAAGATTCAAATGATCCGACAACGTATAAAATCCTCACAAGATCGACAAAAGAGTTATGCTGATCTTCATCGAAAGGATGTGGAATTCGATATAGGAGATCATGTGTTGTTACGTGTTGCTCCATGGAAAGGAGTTACGAGATTTGGAAAGAGAAGAAAGCTCAATCCTCGATTCATTGGCCCATTTTTAATCCTTGATCATGTGTATATATATTCGAACGAGGCCTCGCACAACTTCCATATAACAACACATTGACCCACACACACACACACATTCAGATAATAGTTTCTTGAAAAGAGGCGGTCACCGTGGTAACACGGATGTCGGGGGGTGCTTAACACCCTCCCCCCGCATAATCAAGTCCCTGGACCCTAAACAAATCTCGGTTTCACCGACCCGTATATCAGTGTCACATCACTGGGTCAATGTTCAAACTTTTTCTCGGTTGTGTTGGTACAACCATTTAAAAAACAACTGGCGACTCTTAACAGTCCCATCGTCGACATCATACATGTCGGACCTTTTTCACTTATTTTTTCAAACAAATCTCATCTAAAATGAGAACACCAAATAACAAGTAATGGAAAGGGACATCCAAAAATCCTGACGTCGACAGGTGGCGACTCTGCTGGGGACTCCAGTAAGAGGACTTAAGCCGCTATTACAATCTTTTCAAAACTATTATCTGCTTGTGTGTCGATGTTGCATTTATATTTGATGAATGTGTACGAATGTATTTCTTTTAAAATTAGTGCTTTGCACCATAACTGCTTGTGATGCTAGTGCTTCGCACCATAACTGCTTGTGATATTAATGCTTCGCACATGTCATCATTTTTCATACGGTGAGACGTGATGTATGTGAATGTATGTTGAGTGGTCCCTCCACCAGAAGGCTATCCCGTCGGTGTTTGATTACTGGACTTGTGAGAAGACTAATTCTCCGAGGCTCAGGAAAGGCACCACCAAAATTCGCTCTAGTTGAAAGACCGGATTAACTTCCCGTCAAGTAGATTGCGATGATTTGGGAACCTTCATGCCAAAAAGCCGCGAGAGTAACCTAAGAGAAGTCAGCCTCTGATAAACCCAAAACAAAGGAATGTCTCTTCATGCTCTCATTTCAATTACTTGTAAACACAATTACTTGTAATTTCATTCCATATCTATCTCCCTGTAATGAGAAATATGAAGAAATGTGTACACATACATATTAACATGCTATAAATAGTTTACACCCGTTGTGCAGGATAAAAACCCCTAAGAATGAACACATCACATAGCATGTTATTTAATACATTCCCTAAAGACTAAACTATGCAAGTCTTTCGCAGGGAAGCAATCGGACCTACTACCCGTTCAAAGTCCAAAAAGGCAACAGGCCTACAGTCAATCATGTCGTCATTCGACCAGACTGAACTTAATCCAGTTTCTCGCAAAGAATTCAATAGATTAAGCAAACAAATCACAAATTTTGTTGTTCTACTCAAAGAATTACACCAGTCTACACAGGGTCAGAAAATACCCGTACATGCTGAATCCTCCACACAAGGGGGAACCCAGGCCATTAAAATACATGAACTATAGTTGGATACGACCAACAAAATTCCTGATGCTGCCCATCCCACTGGAGATCCAGACACTGGTGACATCAAAAAGAAAGTCCTCCAAATGGCAGAGACCCTTCGCGCTATCAAAGGAATTGGAACACACGGGAGTGTTTCATATGTTAATCTGTGTATTTTTCCTGGTGTTCATTACCCATGAAAATTTAAAACTCCTGACTTTGAAAAATATGACGGGTTAAGAGATCCTTATACACATTTAAAAGTATTTATTGGAGAACATGGATCCTATGCAGAGGATGAAAAAATCAAAATGTAGTTGTTCCAAAAGAGTCTAACTGGAGAAGCCCATTCGTGGTACACAAGATTAGACAACTCCAAAATCCACAGCTGGGAAGAGCTAGCACATGCCTTCCTCACTCAATACAGTTTTCAAACTCAGGTGGCTCCTGATCGGGTATCAAATTACCAAGATCAAGAAACAGTCTAGTGAGTCTTTCAGAGAGTATGCTCAGAGGTGGAGACGCATGGATGCCCAAGTTAGTCCTTCCATGACAGAATCAAAAATGGTCATGACGTTCATAGACATACAAAAAGCTCCCTTCTATGGGAGAGTTTTAGCCGGCATCAGCAAACCATTTTTTGAAATGGTCAAGTATGGGGAGATGGCTGAGATGGGATTGAAGTCAGGAAAGATTCAAGACCTAGCTGCACTCAAAGCTGTTGCGGATCACATCCAATCTGAAAATTATGGGAAAAAACCCCCAGAGGGTCCATAAAAAGAAAGAGAAAGACATTTCCCTGATACTACGGGGGCAAAAAGGCAATCAAAAAATGCCTATTCAAAGGAGAAACTACACTCCCTTTCCAGCACAGTCTGCAAACCGTCCAATACCAAAAGGTGGAGAAGTCAAACGCCCTCGAGTGTTTACACCCTTAGAGGATACCCTCGAGAACATTCTTAATCTTCTGACAACATAGACGAAAATTACATATCTTCTTCAACCAGCCAGTCCTAATAGACGGGGTTTCAATGCTGCTAGGAAATGTGCTTATCATGCCGGGGCACCTGGACATGATACTCAGGATTGTTGGGTCTTAAAACACAAGATCCAGGACCTAATAGACAACGGGGAGATCGTAGTCACCAAACCCGATCAGCCTCATGTTCAAGATAACCCTCTTCCTTAACACAAAGAAGAAGAGGACAACATGATTAATTGGAGCAGTGGACAGAGTTCCAACTTTAGCTATGATTCTTCCCAGACCATCAAAGACAGTGATGACAGATGGGATTATGACAAGTTCCAGTTTACAATTGAACGAAAGATGAAAGCTCTCTACAAATAAATTGAACAATTGGCGGAACTGGTGACTTATCAGCATCAAGTGACTCGTTAATTAATCAGCCAGGAGCATGCCAGTCATCTAACTCTTATCATGAATATTCCCTCGTCACTTTCAGAAAATGAAATGCTGGAAGACAAAGTGACGAAAAGAACAAATGCCAAAGCCCGTCGAGATTTCGCCAATAAAAGGGAATTCACCTATCTGGGCCAACCTATGGAGGAAATCCTTCATATGATAATCAATGAAAGAAGGATCAGTTCCCTTCTACCTCCAATCAACCCCCGTTAGGGATGGTACAACTCTGATAGAGTATGTCAATATCACTCCCAGTCTCGCGGTCACAGAACAGAAGAATGCTGGGCACTCTGCCACCTTATTCAAAATCTAATCGACAGTGGTGTCCTGCGCCTAGCAGACGACGACACTGTGTTACGTGCAAGTGAGAACGCAGGCCCTACTAAGTGGAAGAGTGTGGTACCAATAATATCCACTAAAACTGATGGGATTAGCAAATCACTCGCAATGCCAATAATTCAACTCAAGGGAGGAAACAATCCTTTGAAGGTGGTCGCTCCCTAGCCAATCAACTTGCCATGCAGAGCACAATATCCTATTGTTAGTTTGCACACAGTTCTATGGAATTATGGAGAAGGTGAAGGATCCACCTCACATACAACTGCTATAGTGTCGAAGGAAAATCCACTGTATCTTCCCCAACGAGTGGTGAAGCCTACCACCAAATCAAAGGGGAAAAATACCTGTGGAGAAGATCGAAAAATTCCTCCGCACTATAGGTTATAATGAAGCTACGATGGTTTTAAGCTTGAAAGAAGATCCACAACAAATAACAATTTTGGACTTGGTCCTAACCTCCGAGAATCACTAGAAGGTCTTGTAAAGGTTTTGGAAGAAGCCTATCTCCCGACATCAATGGATACGAAAAAGTTTCAACATATGGTGTATCACATTTTCAACAACAATGTGATATCCTTCACTGATGATGACATACCGCCTGAAGGGACCGGTCATTACAAACCATTACATATTGTGATCTTGTCCTCCGGATATAAGGTAGCTGGAGTCTTAATAGATGGAGGTTACTGTCTGAACATCTGCCCATATGCTACCTTGGTGAAGATGAACATCAATCTCAACCGAATTCGGAGTAGCCATACTATCATCAAAGCTTTTGATGGAGCCCGCCGTAACTCGGTCGGAGTAATTGAGCTGCCAATCGAAATTGGTCCTCATACATTCTGCGTATCTTTCCATGTGCTCAAGATAGACTCGAGATACAACCTGCTCCTGGGACGACCATGGATTCACATGGCAGGGGCAGTCCCCTCCACTCTTCATCAACAGTTGAAATACATCATCAACAATAGTCTGGTCATAGTCAACGCTGAACCAGAGATTCCTCAGCACGGAGACATGCCATTCATCAATGCCAATGCCGATGTGGAACCAGTCAGTTTTCATGCTTTGGAAATAAGCAACACCCAATACCATGTTATTGGAGCACCATTGCCCGAACCCAAGATTTCTGCCGAAGTAATGTCGGCCATTCAAGAAATGATGTCATTGGGTCATAAGTCAGGACAAGGGTTGGGTAAAGAATTCCAGGATATCAAGTACCCAATTCGCTTAACCAGACAAGCTGAAACAGCTGGGCTAGGCTATTCTGCCAGTTCTAGTCACGGGAATCCTCATAAGCATCATCAGATTCCTTCAGCTTCAACCATGTGGCGTTTAACTTCGCCTTCAAATTTTGAGTCCGCACAACCTCCCATAAAGGTGCCAGCCAATGTAATGGCTATGTTATGTCCCAAGCCAGTACCAGTAAAGGGGAAAGAAGTCTTTGTTCCAAATCCCGCAGTGGAAGAAGAAGAATGAATAATCAAGCAAGACGTCATACGGATGATATCCGGTATACGCATCATCGTTCATGATAAACATACCAACAGATGCACCCCAGACGATGATTGCCCAGATGTAATGGCCATCATTCGGAACAGGGAGGATGATGGCAATCCCTCCATCACTACGGTCCACCCTGACTTTGCCCTTGCCAATTGGAACAGCATTCCTTGCTTTGGTCGACGAGGGTAAAATGGGCAGAACTCTTTCTGCCCTGTAGATATAATAACTGCTTACTTTTCTGTACAATATTAGCAGTTTATTTTGCCAGTATATGCTAACACTGTGTATGATCAACGCATTTCATATATACTAAGTGAAAGCATATTTTGTTTCAGGACTCTGAATTTAGATGTGCCTGTACTTGCTGATACAGTGCCTCTTCTACACAGGAATTGTACCTTTGATGTAGAGATGAATTCAGCCTTGAGGGATATACAGGATGCAATTGAGGTGCCTCCAGAAATTCAGGAATGGGTCAAAGACAAACCCAAACTCAACCTTGATCAAACAACTTCTTTCAATCTCGGAACCTTAGAAAGCCCCAAGTTAATCCAGATTTGTTCAGACCTTACCCCAAACCAATGGAATGATATGGTTACGCTATTAATCCAATTCCAGGATGTGTTTGTATGGTCTCATAAAGACATGGTGGGTTTGTCCACTGACATTGTCCTTCATCGCCTTCCCATTAAAGATGGATTTTAGCCAGTCAAGCAGAAACTCAAGCGACTGAAACCTGAATGGAGTTTAAAGGTGAAAGAAGAAATTGTGAAACAATTTCAAACTGGCATCATAATGGTGACTACATATCCTAAGTGGATATCCAACATTGTACCCGTGCCTAAACCTGGAGGGAAGGTGGCATCATAATGGTGTCTACATATCCTAAGTGGATTATCGGGACTTGAACAAAGCTTGCTTAAAAGATAGCTTTCCCGTTCCATTTATCCACATTCTCATTGACAATACTGCGCAATACGATATGTACTCCTTTGCTGATTGCTTTGCGGGGTACCATCAGATCATGGTTACCGAGGAAGATCGTGAGAAAACTGCTTTCATCACTCTTTGGAGAACTTTTTGCTATAGACGGTTGTCATTTGGACTCATCAATGCCGGAGCTACCTATCAACGAACTATGATGGCTCTTTTCCATGACTTAATGCATAACGAGATTGAGATCTACGTGGCTGACATCACTGTCAAGTCCCGGAAGGAGAATGACCATCTAGAACATCTCAGAAAGTTGTTCAATAGGTTGCGTAAGTACAACTTGAAGTTAAATCCAGCTAAGTGCGCCTTTGGTGTTAAATCAGGCAAGTTGCTAGGATTTCTAGTCAGCCACAAAGGGATAGTGTAACACCCCAGTCCCACATCGAAAGACCAATAGTACCTTCAAGTTATGACCTTTTGGGAGCCTGTGGTGGGCTAGATGACCCAAGAAGATACTATTGGGCCAGTGGTTTGAGTCCTTATTTGGATGGATTTGATTCGATTCGGACTTGGGATTTGACCCAAGATTTGTTCCGGACTCGGGATTTGACCCGGGTTGTTTCATATGGTATCAAAGCCGACTCTCGAAAGCTCGGGTCGGGTCATCCGATCGGGTTGCCAGAGGTGGGGACACGAAGGCTGGTGGTATTATCCCACAATGGAGAGATGAAGGTCTGGAGGTGGGGGGACACTAAGCCAGCCGGTATTATCCCACATTGGCTAGAGACACAAAGATCTTTGGGTCGTGTGTGTGATCGGTTCTGACGGGGACGTCAAAAATTTAAGTGGGGGAGTTTGTAACACCCCAGTCCCACATCGAAAGATATGGGAAAAATTTGTCTGCATATAAGGAAATAAAGTTACTATCAACAGTACCTTCAAGTCATGACCTTTTGGGAGCCTGTGGTGGGCTAGATGACCCAAGAAGATACTATTGGGCCAGTGGTTTGAGGCCTTATTTGGATGGATTTGATTCGATTCGGACTTGGGATTTGACCCAAGATTTGTTCCGGACTCTGGATTTGACCCGGGTTGTTTCAGATAGAGCTGGATCCTGCCAAAATCCAAGCCATAACAGAAATGCCCATTCCTCAGACAGAGAAGGAAATACGGGGATTTTTGGGAAGAATCAACTTCATTAGCAGGTTTATCTCCCAACTCACAGCAACCTATAAGCCAATCTTCAAACTATTAAGGAAGAACTCCTCCATGAAATGGAATGATGAGTGCCAGAAGGCCTTCCTTACAATCAAGAAACAGCTAATCAAAGCTCCCATTTTGGTGCCACGTAGGGATGATGGCAATGAGGATAATGAGGACCTTCAACAATTGCAGCAGTCAAATCTAAGCGAATTCTGAGCAACGTATGCTTTATCAGGCCAATCCGGCGATAACACTGGTGAGGGGAAACATCGTCATCTCGTCAAACACGATGCCACATCACGTCTCTATGCAACGCTGTCCCACAAGGCTTACCAATCTCGAGTGACTATTGTGCGGGGTAACGGATGAATGTTGAAGCTTGAAGACCGGAGGGCATCATCCCATCTTCAATGACTTCGTACAAACTCTAATCCCATGCCATCGTACAAATCTCGACAACGGCGGTCCGAAATAGGTCATGTATACCTCAAACAGATTCCCGAATTGCACTTCTGAAAATCTGAGTGGACATTACAGTGCCTGAGTGCACGTACTTCGAGACGACCAGACCCGACAAACCCGGTCCAACTCGGGTTGCCTCTGGTACACCTGCGGCTCAGCCGCAGGTACACCTGCGGCTAATATGCCTATAAAAAGAGGGCTTGGGGTGATGATTTTCAAAGAGAAAAAGACGGGAAAACCCTGCACAATTCGCTCTGCACTCGCCCATACAGTGTATTTCCCACTTTCAAACACCTGTGAGCTCATATATAGCCTCTTTTGTATCCACAAAAGCCAGTGTTTACCCACTATAAAGATATCGAAGCCTTTTTAGCAGTCAGCTGTAAGCCTTCTCACACACTTAGATTCTTTCTCTTCATCTTTGTACACACCCTTCTACACGTTGATAGTCGTGTTGCCTGCTTTTGCCTGGACTTCGGTCCGTGGTTTCATTTCAGTCTGTATATATATATATATATCGAAGCTAGTAAACGCACCAGACCGATGTCTAGGCTCATCGAACAAAGTTCGACCACAGTTCATATATATATATATATATATATATATGAACTGTGGTCAAACTCTGTTCGATGAGCCTGGATTTTACATCGGATATATATATATATATATATATATATATATATATATATATATATATATATATATATATATATATATATATATATTTATTTATTTATTTTTGTCCCGCTTGGAGTTTCCTTCGTGGCGGTTGACCGTATTTAAAGCTTTATTTATGTTTTGTCCCGCCTGGAGTTTCCTCCGTGGCGGTTGATAGCTTTTAATAGCTTTATTTACATTTCTGATCCCCCATGGAGGTGCTTCGTGGTTGGTGATCCTGTCTGTATATATATATTTACCGCTTTTATATGCATACCTGCTTACTGCTTTCATACAAATTGCAGCATTCTGTACGCCTAGGAATCATGTGATCACAGATTCATCCCATTGTATCTAGATTCGGTTCCCGTGATGAACATTTTCAGCTGTAAGCAGCTTGTAAATTATTCTGCGGTGTCTGAATTTTCTCAGATGGTTTCCATACCCATGAGGAAGTCGGCATTATTTTTGTATATTATTTTCGTACGGATGCCTCGCATTCGTCAAATAAAATCAATTCAGCCGCTCACTTAATAAAAATGGGAGTGTAAAAGGTCTCAATTCCTATTGAGCATCAGGGTTTGAAAAACCTCCTTTATAAAACATCACTTCCATATCTTGTTAAAAATTGAATTTTTATATAAATTCAAACCCTGTGTATATAGGTTCGAACGAGGCCTCGCACAACTTCCATATAACAACACATTGACCCATACATACACACATTCAGATAATAGTTTCTTGAAAAGAGGCGGTCACCGTGGTAACACGGATGTCGGGGGGTGCCTAACACCTTCCCCCCGCATAATCAAGTCCCCGGACCCTAAACAAATCTCGATTTCACCGACCCGTATATCAGTGTCATATCACTGGGTCAATGTGTAAACCTTTTCTCGATTGTGTTGGTACAACCATTTAAAAAACCAACTGGAGACTCTTAACAGTCCCATCATCGATATCATACATGTCAGACCTTTTTCACTTGTTTTTTCAAACAAATCTCACCTAAAATGAGAACACCAAAGTACAAGTAATGGAAAGGGACATCCAAAAATCCCGACGTCGACATATACCAGGTATGTACCCTAATTTCGAGGGCGAAATTTCATAAGAAGGGGAGATTGTAAAACCCCAACTTTTTGAATAAAGATGAATTTTCTATAAATATTATTTTTGGATATTATGGAGTGAAATTGATATAATGTTATAGTTGTGGGTAATATTTATAAATTTTGCAAAGTACGCAAGTTATATAATATTCGATTGGTCGGGGAATATTCGTTTTAACAGGGAATATTCTTACAACGGCACAATCATTGTCGGACCCCATAATGGAATTATTGTCGGATTGAGAAAATGACAAAAATACTTTATAAAATAACGGCGGAAGTTTTACAATTAACTGTTGAAACACCCGGTGTTAAAAGTACAGTAATACGCATGGTTGCATAGTAGCACACGGTATTAATTATTGATGCTTACGTGATAAGTCACTCAGTTTTGTTCGTATTATTAATGTAATAATACAGAAAATCTTTTTATATAAACAGAATACTTTTATAAAGTTATTCTATAAATAGAATATATTATATTCTATTATGCATAGTGTTGCATAGTGTCTGCATAGTGTTTTGCATAGTAAAATCTTTTTATATAAAGCAGAATACTTTTATAAAGTTATCTGTTTTATTAGACAATAATTAGAATATATTATATTTTATTATGCATAGTGTTTGTATAGTTCCTGCATTGTGTTTGCATAGTAAAATCTTTTATAAAGTTATTCGTTTTATTAGATTATAAATAGAATATATTATATTTTATTTAAAAGATTTTGCTTTAAATATAGACTGTCAGATTAAAGTAAATCAATCTGGACCGTTCATGAGTTCATTATTTTCTTACGAATTCACTGAAACTCTAGAGAGATAAACTATAGAGAGAAAGAATAAAGTATTCTGCTACTTCACTACTTATATATCTAGTACTCTTCTTCTTAAGGTAGAGAATATTATTTGTTGTACTCGTAAGGGGTGTTATTCTTTTGTATTCATGAAGAGAACTTATGTTATTCCATTCTTTATTATTATGTTGGCATAACCTGTATATGTGGGCTACACTATACTTGGTGACATTCTTCTATTATTCCGTCTTTACTATTCTGTTGGAATATCCTGCCTGTGCGTTTTACGCCAGACCAGATTGCGTCTTTATTATTCTATTGGAATATCCTGTCTGTACGTTTTACGTCGGACCTGGTTCCGTCTTTATTATTATTCTGTTGGAATATCCTGTCTGTGCATTTTATGCCGGACCTGATTCCATCCTTATTAGTATTCTGTTGGAATAACCTGTTTATGCGAAGTACCACATGAATGGTGATTTTTGTTGTTATTCCATTCTTTATTATTCTGTTGGAACATCCTGTCGGTGCGAATTTCGCCTGACCTGGTTCCGTTATTTAGTATTCTGTTGGAATAACCTGTCTATGCGAAGTACCGCATGCATGGTGATTTCTTTTGTTATTCCATTCTTTATTATACTCAGTTGGTTAAAGTTTTGACTTCTATACTCCATGAAATTAGTGGGATATCCTTGATAATTGCGCTTCATCGATAATCTTTTCATGGAAATATTCTTCTGAGCATTCTTGAATTTTACTCTACAAAGCAGCATCATGTTGACAATTTGGACGTTATTAGTTCTTGGACAAATTAATTCTTGAACTTGTTTTATTGAATTCTTATATCATTGTCATCATCCTCATATTTATATTTTTTAAAAGTCATCTGTGGCCTGTAGTACATAGATGGACTTGGTATGATTATGACCAGGGATTATTCGGTGTAATCATGACCGTAATGTTACAAATGATGTGTTAAAAGTCCTCATTGGCCCGTAGTACATTGATTGACAGTTGTTGGCATGATCATGACCATTAATGAATACACAAATATTCTTGGCCCGTAGTGCATGGATAATTGTGGTCGTGATACTAAAGAATATCCTTGGCCGTTAGTGCAGGGGTGATTCAATGATATGTATTATTTATTAAGCTGAGTCCCAGCGATAAAAGTAATGAAAAACCTTTTAAATCATAAAAGATAGTAAATTTTATTCTCTACTTGACTCTTTTAATGGATTTCCTGTTCTGCTGCAGTTAAACTTGATGTTTGTTATATTGTATCAGTTTAACATTGTTTAAGGCTAATGATAATTTATTCTACATTATCTTAGTCATAATATTTCTTACTGGGCTAGTTGAGCTCGCCCTTTCTTTCACTGTTCTCTTCAGGAAATGAGAATATAGCTGGAACGAGTCGGGGAATGGAGTGATGGTCCTAGATGGTGCATTAGTAGTCCTCACTATTCTGTGAAATAATGTGATAATAATTGTAATGGGGACTCCTTTTGAGTTTTTATACTCTCTAGTATACAATATTTGTATTCCAACTCACACTTTATATTTTGTCGTATTGTACACGACAGTTATATTATTAAGTTGTATTTGAATTCTGTACCATGTATCTGGCGACTTAAGATGGGTGATGTATACCTAATTTTGGGGGCGTCACAGATACCAATCAACAGTTTTTGGTCATAATGATGCCAATCAACAATTTCTCTTTGCACCCAGACCAAAGAGAACTTTCACCACATATCTTTGTGTATAACACAAAAGGTCATGATTATATCAATTCAAAGTTTTCTGGTCATAATTGTAGTAGCCCCGAATCCGGGTCCCAAATCACCTCGGATCCGGTATACTAATTCTTTCACTAATCGCGGAAGATATAAACATAATTTTTTTATACATTACATTACATACTATTCCCCAAGGTCGAGTAACCTTAACTTATTACACAATTCATAAGTTATCTAACACAAAACATTATTATCAACTATTCTATTACAAAATAGCTGCATATATTGCCCCAAACTGAACTTAACATTATCTTTTCTATCGATAATTCATTTGTTTAAGAATCATATCTATTCTTATTTCAAAATAACCTTATTTATCTATACAACATTTCAAACTGTATATAGATGTTAATTACACTTGATAAAACTATCAATTATAGATTTATACCCTTTTTAATTCAAGAAAATGTATTCATTTGCGCATCGATCAATCTTCATCATCCGTATAGCAATTAATATTGTCTAATATCTTTAACCTGCAAAAAAATTATTTTTACAAGATTGAGCTCGACAGCCCAGCAAATTTAACAATCTATCATGTTTCACATAGCACACAATTCTATATGCACTACCTTTCCATTAATATGCATCTATACATGCAACATATATTCTTTACTATGCATATCTTACATGCATCAATGATTCCTTTCAAAACATACATTCATGCATTATACATTTCTAATTTATTGAATTACATCATACAACATGTAATCACATATTGATTGAGTTCCATAACCCAATTAACTTAGTCATATTTTGACTTTTAACAATCCATAGAGCATGATATGTAATTTAACATATAACCACATTCCATCCACAAACATAATAGAACTGAAAAACTTGCCTGAACCGTTGATTACCGTAACGCAATTTAATTTAATCTCTCATGAAAGACCTATCAGTTATAAGATTGATCTTTTAATCAGTATAACATGCTTTATTCCATAATACTATCTAATACATAATCAAATATTAGATAATAGCTTAACACATCAATTTTGTTATCATCCTTTGATAATTATTCAATCACTATATCATATCCCTTATGATTTATCACTTGCTCTTTATTTCATAAGTTATTCATTAATATGTAATAAGGTAAACACTAATCCAGCACCCTGGATTCTACATCTAACAACCAACTTTATAATTCAGCAACTTGGATTCCAAATCCATCAATCTAAACTGCAATCCAACAAACTGGATTCAACATATATTCAATTCAGTAAGCTGTGTTCTATATCTGTGTCACAAAAATACCAAATTATACTTAGCAAAAAAAAAAAAATAAAAAAAAATACCAAATTAGTTTATTATTTTCCTTTCCTTTGGTCAAACATATATACATGTATTTTATGCATAAAAATTATTTTTCCATAATTTTCCAACATCCTTTGGTATTTTTCAAAAATTAATTTCTAGTGCGTAGCTTAAGAAATTGGCAAACTCGTGCTTAACTCCAGTAATGGCCATCTTTTGGCATAACCTTATATATGTTAACGTGATGCTCCATTTTAAATTTTGTAGCAATCGGAGTTGTAGAACTCCGTTTATAGCGATTTCCGTCGGAAAATCACAAAAATTGGAAAGGTCATAACTTGGTCATTTTATCTCGGAATCAGCTCATTTTTGGACACGAGCTACATAATACCATATATTTTCATTTCGCAAAATCCTGGAATTTTTCTCATTAACTAAATGTCCAAAACAGCCCCCGGAAAAATTTGGGCAGAAACTTTTTAACGTTTGGCAGTTTTGGAGTCCTTCACCACAACTTAAATAAAACGAAATCTGTAACTCCAATTAATGATCCGTCACTTTTGTTGGATTTGTATCTTTCCGAAATACAATTTTCATATATCACAATCCATATTTGGACATGGTAAGCTCCCGGAATTTAGCCCGTAAGTGACTGATCAAATCTGTCCTTTTAACAGTTTTTCTTAACTTTGTGTAGTTTGGGAGAATTCCCATAACTTGGTCATTTTTCAACCTATTTGAGTAATTCCAAAGGGATTTTACCCTTAACACATAGATATAGCATCCCAAGAGCATAAATCATAAATATCCATCATAGATTTCAAAAATAATCAAAACCTAGCTCACACCTTATAAGTTCAAACTTTTCGGAAAAATTCCATTTTTCTATTCCTTTGATTTCAACCAATACCAACACCCAATATGTTTAGATCTAAACATGATACACTCATCAACATGTATATACATGGATTTTGAGTTTAGAAACAAAGTTTCTTGATTCAACAAACAAGCATCAAACACATCAAAGCTAAGAAAAATTTAGGGTTTTCTATCTTTTGAAAACCTATCCTCCAATTCATGCTATAGATCTAACTTTTGATCTTCAAAAAGGTTAGATCTACATATTAAACACTTATATACACATAGATCTAAGGTTTTAAGCCTCAATATCACAACTTCAAGTTGTCCAAAAATCAAATTAAACCACAAAAGAAATATACTACATAAGTAGAAATTTATTTGCTATACCTTAGCTTTTCTTCTTCTCCTTCTTCTTCTTCTCCATAGCTTGATCATGGATCTTGGATGAATGAAGATCAAAATCTCCTCTCCTTCTTCTCTTAGGTTGGCCGAACATGGCCTTCTCTTCTCTCTCTCTCTCTCTCTCTTCTTAGCTAACTTTGGAAGTAAAAATGAAAGAGAAAGAAAAAGATAACATGGCTTTACTTTAGTAAACTTAATATATCTTAAGCTCCTTCCTTTTTCTCTTGGTATGATCCGGCCATATGGCCTTTCTACTTCCCACTAATACTCTCCTTCACCCCTTAATTGCTAAGATGTTGCTTGGAAAGAAAGGTTAATGTGTTGGACCATAAAAAATGACACATGGGGGGTTTGTTGAGAGTTGGTCAACCACTAAAGTGAGCCATAAATGCAACATTCATTTCCCTCTTATTTCCTTCTCTACATAACCGGCCATGTGGCCTTTATAATGCTCCCAATTTGCTTTCTATTTTATCCCTTAATTGATTTAACAAATGTCCAAAAATTCCTCTCCCACTTGGGCTGAAAATTAAGTCATTCCTTTAATGTATTGCTTGATCTCTAATTAACTTCTTTGGCCAACATTTGGCTAAACATATACATAGTCCAATTCCTTTAATTCTCATCCAACCCAAATCATTTACTTAGGGTTTTTACTTCCTCCATTATAACACCAATCCTTGCTCATGCACACTTATTTTCTTAACCCAATTAGACTTGCTATAATTAGGTTATAAAATTAATCATTTGAGATATATAAAATAAATCTCCTAGAATTAGTAAGTATTCTAAATACCACAAATTCTCTTTTTCCATAACCCTTAAGTTATTCAATCATTCATTATAATATATAATTAGGGTTACACTAGTTTATTTTGTTTGTTTATATAATAAACAAAGATAAACCATCACACAATGTTCATATTCCTTACACACAACTTTTTAACCCTTAGGGTTTAATACTTCGCATTAGGATTCCCAAATTAGGGTTTCAAATTCTCGATACTGAAACTAGGGTTTCCATAACCGATTTCTAGGGTTTCTCATCAGACGTTAGGGTTTTCTAACTTAATCACCATATTCATATCATGAATTTAGGGTTTCGGATTCCCGAAACTAAAATTAAAGTTTCTGAGCGTACCGTTAGGGTTTCTAACAATTCGTTAGATTTTTCTAACTTAATAAACGTATGATTAACATAACTTTAGGGTTTTCTAAAGTTATAACTTATCTGATCAATCCTTGATCTCAAATCATTACGGTTCACATATGTAACCAAATATACCGACTAGTATTCACTTCGATACTTATCCCTGATAATTCTTCAAAAGAATTTTAAATCTAGCATAATCTTATACCTCATTACTAGACTGTCACTTACAGTCTATCACATAATTTAAGTTTTGTTCAAAACTTTTGAAATTCTTGGAATTTCATTACATAACTGCCAATTCCATACATTTATTTCCTGTCTAGGTCCTAATATTGAACCTTAAATCAATCAATTATGATTTTAATAAATTCTCCAAATTCTCGGGTTGTCACAATAATCATGCCAATCAACAGTTCCGCTTTGCACCCAGGTTAAAGAAAATTTCATCAGTTGTTTTTGCCACACAGGCTAAAGACACTAAAAAAAATTTCTTTACACCTAGGCCAAAGACATTCTAAAAAACTTAGTTTTAATAATTATTGCAAATCAATGATATGATGAACGAACATAAATAATCATAATAATAAGATAAAGAATAAACATTAGCGATTTTAACTTTAATTAATTTAGAATCCAATCTGTCAACATGATATCCATAAAATCGATTAGAGTTCTTGATAAAATATAAAGTTCAAGAAAATATAAAGTTCCAAGTTCAAATATAAAAATTTATAATTTAATAGGAAGATTCAGGTCAAAGATATTAGATGAAGCACAAACTATTAAAGATATTTTAATTATTTCAGGAATTTTCACCATTTAATGATAAGGCTATAGAAACGAATAATACTTTCTTACCATAAATTTAGGAGTATGAAAGAAAATGGTATCCTTTACCTTAGTAAAAGACTAGATACTGCAATATTGTAGTTGAAGAATTTTGTGTTTTGGTGTGTGCTTGCTTATTTCCTCTTCTTCTCATTCCTCTCCTCTTTCTTATTCTCACTCTTTAGATTTCTCTTATCCTTTGTAAATAAAATATGAAGAATACTTGCTTCTATTTATAGACCAACTTTAAATTGGCCCTTGGCATAAATGGGCTCTTAAAAATGGCTTTTGGCAAATTAGCCCTTAGATAAAATGACTCTAGGCAAATTGGCTCTTGGATAAAATGGCTCTTGAAAAATTGGCTCTTGGATAAAATGGCTCTTGGAAAATCGGTCCTTCGAAAATTAGCTCTTGGATGCCATTTTTAGTTGGCAGAATTATAATCATACATGCAATTATATTGTAATAAAGAGAAAGTATGATACAAATCAAATTTAAATTTTTTCTGCAATCCTAAGAATCACCATTTGCGATATTATTAATTGAAGAAGGATAAAAGATATACCTTATGAAGATAATTCAACTCATTGATCGATCTTCAAGATCCAATCCTTTAATCTTCCACGCTTCTTCGAATCCATGGATCAAACGTCCGCTACTCAAGTGTGCAACGCTCTAAAGGTGATCTACAAAGAGAAAATTGATTGAATAAGTGAATTTAGATTTTCTACAAAACCTTGGGTAGCTAGCCCTAATTCTCTCTCTCTCTCTTAACTCCTTAGGTTGTAGAGAATTCTTATACGTAGCATCACAATACTAACAGTTGTCAAATCTATAATAAGACCCCACTTATTTATAGACTAACTTACCCTCTTATAAACTCTGTTGGGAGAGTGCATATTTTGATTTGATGTTTAAAAGTAAATGTTCATGATTATATGTAAAGTCCTTCGAGAAATATATGTACAAGGAATTAGTGATAGATCAAATTTGTCAGGTTGATCTAAGCTTTTAATGTTTATCATTCTATAAACAAATGTATAGAGATCAAAGATGTTAAGTTGATCTACATCTTGAAGTGTAATAGATAGGCTTCAACAAGAATCGCAGTCTATTGAGCTGATCAAGAGATTGCAGAAGCCAAGGCAGGATCGTAGAGCTTAGAAGATCGTAGTGTATCTTCCTTGAAGGGACTGTCCTCGAATCGCAAAGTGGTCCAGAAGTTTGTCGAAGTCAACTCAGAGATCATAGTATACTCTCGGAAACATAGAGTCTGCAAGAATAGCAAGTGAAGATCGTAGTGTGCAAGTCCTTAAGAGAAATTGTAGTGTTCTCATCAGACCAAGCACCAAGGTGACAAGACACCACGATATGGATCGTAGAGTATCATCTGCCTTGTGTCAGAAGCATCAACCCTATCTTTTGTTTAGAGACAAATTCCAACAAATGTGGAATGGGTTTTAAAAGTTGATTTCCTCACCAGTCCCAACGGCACAAAAGATATCCTTCGTATACAACAAGAGAAATGTATTCAAGAAGCTAAGTAAAGGACCATAGGACAGAGGAAAATACCTTTTCAGGTGTTAGGTGAGAAAGCAGTCTGCTTTGTTAGTGGGCCAAAATGCAATTTAGAAGGTGTGCAAAAAAGTCTCCATCAAAGTTCAAAAATGTCAAACGCATTTAATGCTTCAACGAATGGCTTTAAAGGATAGATTTCAAGGATCACATATATGCAAAACATATGCAGATGAGAAAAGAAAGCAAGCATTGAACAAAAACGAAGAAGAACACTTAACGCTCAACTCTACGATCTGAGAAAAAGAAAATGCTTGCTCAGCTTCTTAGTTCTTTCGAATAAGTGCTTAACGGTAACTGAGTAGCACCAACCAAGAACTCAACAACCATCAATCAACTGAATTAAGAGTTCCAAGTCAGAAGGACTTGAAGAGTTCTAAGTGAACTGTGAAGAACCAAGTTTGCTGGACTTGAAGAGTTCAAGAGTGAACTAAGAAGTTCCTAGACTACTAGTCTAGAAGGAATCTGTGAGATTCAGAAAGTGTAAAGACATCCTTAGTGTATTCCTACTCAAGGAGTAAAAGAGTGGACTAGGAGCTTTAAGTGCTCTGAACCACTTAATACTACCATGTCTCTTACATTCTTGTTATAACTCCTATAACTGCATTAACTATTATAACTGCCTCACTCTCATCAACTCACTATTTTAAAAAGGGGGATTTAATAAATCATAATTCCGCTGTGTTTAAATCATAAACAAAACTAACAAAGTATTTCAAAAAGATTTTAAATATATATTTAACCCCCCCTTCTAGATAACTATTGTGCCTCCGGGAACTAACAATTGGTATCAGAGCATATTCTATTATATAGCCTACAAAGCTTAAGTAGATTCAATGCACACTTACCAAGCGAATCAAGGACTGGAGGAGGCAACAAGCCACCTATGTGCAACAAAGACAAATTCGCCAACTGGAAAGTTTGGATGCAAGCATACATGGACTAAATAGATGAAGATCTATTTGAAACCATTCAGAATGGGCCCTACGTTCCTACAAAGCTTGCACCAACTACAGACGATCCAAACAAAATACAGATCAAGGTCAAAGGAGAATGGACTGACAATGAGAAGAGAGCTGTTCAACTCGACAAAAAGCTAAAAACATTTTGTTTCAATCCTTAGAAGACGATCTGTTCGAAAATGTGGTCAACAACAAAACAACAAAGGAGGTTTGGGAAGCACTGCTCATCATGAATGAAGGAACAGAAGAAGTCAGAGAAAACAAATAATCTCTCTTGACACAGCAATATAAAATGTTTGCACATGTTCAAGGAGAAAACGTCACTACCACCTATGAGAGATTCAACATTCTGCTCAACTCTCTACGAGCCTTTGGAAATATCTATCCAAACAAAGATCTAATCATAAAGTTCATGAGAGTCAAAGAATCTCCATGAGATAACTGTTCAACAGTTATATGACAACCTTCTTACATACGAACTAGAGTTGACTCAGCGAACAGAAACTCTATCAGAAGGAAGAAAGAAGGATAAGGGTGTTGCTTTCAAAGCAACTGAAAGTACCTCCAAGGTCAACACTGAAATTTACTCTGACTATGATAAAGATGATGATGAGGACTTTGCAATGCTGGTGAAAAGACTCAGAAGGTTCATGCGTCAAGGTAAAACCAGCAAGCCAAAGAAAGTTAAAAACTACAGTAGCCAGGAGCAGATGAATGATCTATGCTACAATTGCAAGAAGCCTGGCCATTTCATTGCCAACTGCAACAAACCTCTTAGAGAAGAACTAAAGAAGAAATCACACCCAAAGAAGGAATACAAAGGTAACAAAAGGCCTCAGAAGAGAGACAAAGGCCTTGTAGCTGGAGGATCGTGGAGTGACTTAGATAATGACTCAACTCCTGAATCTGGAGATGATGAAGATCCTCAAATGGCAAATCTTTGCATAATGGCCAAGAATGCAAAAGACAAACAGAACTCCAACATACATGAAGTAAGTATAGATGAGGTATTTTACTTCAACTCTCCTGATGTAAACATTGATGATTTAAGATCTGAACTGCATGGCATAACATTTGATCTGCATCAATATATGAAATGGTTTAGAGTTCTGTCTAAGGACTATTCACTTCTTCAAAAGGAGAAAGAGAAAGTTCAAGAAGAACTGGAAACATCCCTTCTAAGTACTGACTCTCTCTCCAAGTTTGAAGTTGAGAATAAGCAATTCAAACAAACCATTAAGCTCAATGCACAAAGAGAGTCAAGGCTAACCTCTAAAATTGAGGAATTAGAAAAGACAATCTCTACATGAAATAAATCCTCTTCATCCATGGACTTCGTGATCTCTAGCCAGAGAAGTGTCTCTGACAGAACATGCTTAGGATTTGGGGAATCTACCTCAGAGCCATGTGTTGAAAAGGTAAAGGAAACTAGCCTCAGTAATGCCTTAAGTTTTAGTAGCGGTATTATATTTGTGAAATCCTCACAAAAGAATGAGCCAGTCAAACCTTGCTCTATTGATTCAATCCATATTCCAAGGAGTAAGGGTGTTGGGAGAATGCATATTATGATTTGATGTTTTAATGTATATGCTCATGATTATTTGTAAAGTCCTTCAAGAAAGATATGTACAAGGACTTAGTGATAAGATCAAATTTATTAGGTTGATCTAAGCTCTTAACATGTATCATTCTTCTTAAGAATGTATAGATAGAAAGATCAAAGCTTTTAGGTTGATCTTGAGATGTAATAGATAGTCTTCGAAGAAATCGGAGTGTATAAATCTGATCAACATTGCAGAAGTCAAGGCAGAAACGTGGAGCTTCAAAGATCGTAGTGTGCCTGCCTTGAAGGGCCTCCTCAGAAATCATAGAGTGGTCCCAACGTTTACCGAGCCAACTCAACGATCGTAGTATGATTAAGGAAACGTAGAGTTTACAAGTCAACGATCGTAGAGTGCTCTCAGAAACGTAGAGTTTACAACTCAAGCAAGCAAAGATCGTAGTGTACAAAGACTTCAGAGAAATCGTAGTGTTCTCGGCTAATAGCATCAGACCAGGCACCAAGGCGACAAGTCACCATGATTTGAATCGTAAAGTATCATCTGTCTTGTGTCAGAAAACGTCGAGCCTCATAATTTGTGTGGAGATAGGTTCCAACAAAAGAAGAATGGATTCTAAACGCTGCAGTACTCACCAGTCCCAAAGACATAAGAAATATCCTTAGTATGCAACAAAGAAGCGTATTAAAGAAGCAAAGGAAAGTACCATTGGTAAGGGGGAAAACACCTTTTCAGGTGTTAGGTGAGAAAGTAGTCTGCAATGTCAGTGGGCCAGAATGCAATTCAGAAGATGTGCAGAAATGTCTCCATCAGAAATCAGAAAAGTTAAATGCATTTAATGCCTCAACGGATGGATCCAACGGATAGTTTTTAAGATCACATATATGCAAATCAAGCAGATGAGAGAGAGACAGGCAAGCATTGAAAAAACAACGTGAACAACTCTCAAGCTCAACTCTACGATCTGAGAATTAGTATAGCTTGCTCAGCTACTCAGTTCTTTCGAACAAGTGCTTAAACAACAAGTGGCAACCATCAAGAACACAACATCTGTCAATCAACTGAAGAAAGAGTACCAAGTCTGCTGGACTTGAAGAGTTCTAAGTGAACTGTAAGAGAGCCAAGTCTGCTGGGCTTGAAGAGTTCAAGAATAAACTAAGAAGTTCCTAGACTGCTGGTCTAGAAGGAATCTGTGTGATTTAGAAGTTGTAAAAGACATCCTTAGTGGATATCATACTCGTTGAATAGAAGAGTGGACTAAGAGCTTTAAGTGCTGATGAGTAGGTTTTATACCTATGAATCCGATATTATTAAACTTAATTATTGTTATATTTAATTGTTTTGTAGGATCGTTTTATGTGTTTTGTGTTTATTTGTTGTAGGTTGGAGCTGGAGGGACAAATTGGTCATTTCGGAGAAGAAAAAGGTCAAAAATCATGAAAATTAAAGCTGAGTGGCATTTCTATATATAGGTGGTCCTGGTCAAGCGCCTAGGCGCTTGAAAATGCCCTATGATGAGCGCCTAGGCGCTCTAGTGCGTAGAAAGTTGCGTTTTTCTGCTGTTAAGGGGGTTTTTGAAGCCAAAGAGGAGTTTGAATGAGGGCTGAGACCAATACAAATAGGAGAGGACTCTAGAAAAGGAAAGAGAACGAATTTTGCAAGGAATCAATCAATTCTTCAAGGGATTTCCAGAGAGAACAAACAAGGAAAACACGAAGGAGAATTGCAAAGGCTGAAGATCTAAGAGAGAGTTTAAGAGCAAATTCAGAGTTTCTTCTTCTCTTCTCTAGTTTTATCTTTTGTAACTATCTGGGATGTTTGGTTTATTAACTTGGATGATGTTTTTCTTTATTATTATCATGAACTAAATTTTAATTAAGATTGTAACGGAACTTGGTATGTAGTTTAAATTGCAAGCTTCCCATTGAATGAAAGTTGGTTTTTGTTGAATTGTTTATTATATCTTATGTTTAATTGATTAATTGTTTGGCCAATAATTACTGTGATAATCTATATAAAATTGGAAGATGGAGTATAGATTGAGATCTGGATATGATAACATCTGTTCATATAATCTGAATAGGGTTAATATGATTAGCGTGTAGGATAGGAATATACCTATGTGTCTTTTGTATCCATTGAAAGAATTTGTGCGTAAACCCTAATTAACTTGATTCACATAGGAATATAGTGAGTTGATTAACTGGGGTGTTCCTTGTAATTCCGCGTCTTAAAGATTGGATTTAGGAGGATTTGTTCACGTGTCTTTGGAAGAAGTGCGTGAATATTTATAAAGCATTCTTGGATAACAATTCATATTAATTGATTTATGTTAAATGGGAAGTAAGTTAGTTTGAATGAAATACCAAGGGAAGTTGTAATCTTAACCTGTTAAATCTGCAGTTATTCTTGTGAAATTTTGGTTTTAATTATTAGTTTGTTAAGTTTAATTTTCAAATCTCAAACAAAATTTTCTTAGTTTAAAATAGGATTAATTGCATTAGAGTGAGTAATTGATAAATATTAGTCTATTTCCTCGTGGGAACGATATCCTTGCTTGCTGAATATTACAATTGAACGCGTATACTTGCGTGGTAAACTGTTATTAAAAATTAGGCAACAAGTTTTTGGCGCCGCTGCCGGGGATATTAGTTTAATATTTTGTCATTATTGATTTTTATAGCGTTAATCTTAATTTAAACTTTTTCTATTCTGTTCTATTCAGGTGCTCTTGACTAGTGTATGCAAACGCGATCGAAGAAACCAGATTTATTGCCTCACGAGGACGACATCAAGAAAAGATTTCAGCGGTTGCGTAAGTGGGTTAAGGAAACCAAAGAAGCATTTGATAAGGAAGATACTATGGCTGAAGAAGAGCAAAAAGCACTGCGGGATTATGCTACACAGCGGGTTACTGAAATTCAGTCGAGTATTACGAGACCTGCTATTACTGCTACAAGTTTTGAGATAAAACCGGGGACAATACAGATGATTCAAAATTCATGTCAGTTTGGAGGGTTACCAAACGATGATCCGAACGATCACATAGTCAGCTTTATAGAAATCTGCGATACTTTCAAGTACAATAATGTGTCAGAGGATGCAATAAGGCTAAGACTATTTCCATTTACTCTCAGAGATAAGGCTAAGAGTTGGCTCCATTCACTACCACCAGGCTCGATCACTACATGGAATGATCTAGCCCAGAAATTTCTTGCAAAGTTTTTCCCGCCTGCAAAAACAGCAAAGTTGTGGAACGATATCTTCTCTTTCGTTCAGCACGATTCAGAATCACTATATGAAGCTTGGGAGAGATTCAAAGATTCATTGCGAAAATGTCCACACCATGGGATTCCTAAATGGCTTCAGGTGCAAACTTTTTATAATGGTTTATTCAGCACAGTGAGATCGAGTATAGATGCTGCAGCAGGAGGAGCTATTATGGCCAAGAATTGTGATGAGGGGTATCAGTTGCTTGAAACCATGGCAGCTAATAATTATCAATGGCCAACAGCAAGAACAACTCCGCCAAGGACAGTCGGAGTGTATGAAGTGGATGCGATGACAGCATTGTCAGCTCAAGTGACAGTTCTGCTCTTACAAAGAAGATAGATGCACTTGGGGTACAACCAGTTCAGAAAATGGAAACGATATGTGAAATATGTGCGGGTAACCACTCAAGTGATCAATGTGCAATAAATCCTGAGTCAGTCCATTTTGTTTCCAATTATAACAGGCAGCAGGGCAGTTATTCAAACAACTACAATTCAGGAGTGAGAAACCACCCGAATTTTTCTTGGAGTAATAATCAGTCAAATGCTCAAGCTCAAGCTCCAAGGCAAACATATCCACCTGGATTTCAGCCACATCAACAAACTCAACAACACCCACAACCTCATCAACCTGATAAGTTACACAAATGGAAGAATTGTTGGCACGATTGGCAACTTAGTTTGAAGCCACAACAAAAAACCAATCAGCGGCAATAAAGAATCTTGAGAATCAAATGGGGCAAATGGCTAATGCTTTGAATACTAGAACTCCAGGTTCTTTACCTAGTGATACGGAGAAAAATCCAAGGAATGATGGAAATGAGCACTGTAAGGCAGTTACACTCAGAAGCGGGAAGGAGTTGACTACAGATTTGGACGGACACAAGAAAGTAATTTCTGCAGAGGATGGTGAACAAGAGATTGGAAATTCGGAAAGTAAATCTGGGGAAAAAGTTGTTGACAAGGCAACAAGGCAACAAGAAGATAAGCAAACAACAGTTGTACCACCTGTGCCGTTTCCTCAAAGATTTCAAAGGCAGAAATTAGATAGACAATTTTCAAAATTTTTAGAAGTGTTCAAAAAGCTGCAAATCAACATTCCATTCGCAGATGCTTTAGAACAAATGCCTAGTTATGCAAAATTTATGAAAGATATTTTAGCAAGAAAGAGGAAGCTAGGGGATTTCGAAACAGTAGCATTGACAGAAGAATGTAGCGCAATTCTGCAAAGAAAGTTACCACCGAAGTTGAAGGATCCGGGTAGCTTTACAATACCATGCACGATTGGGCCCCAGTTCTTTAACAGATGTTTGTGTGATTTGGGGGCAAGTATTAACTTGATGCCACTTTCGATCTACACTCAGTTGGGATTACCAGCCCCAAAGCCAACAAATATCTCTCTACAGCTCGCAGATAGATCAGTGACATACCCTAGGGGCATTGTGGAAGACATATTAGTAAAGGTGGACAAATTCATATTCCCAGCTGACTTCATTGTGTTGGACTACGAAGAGGATAAAGACATACCCATTATCCTTGGAAGACCGTTTTTAGCCATTGGAAGGACATTAATTGATGTACAAAAGGGAGAGTTAACAATGAGAGTTCAAGATGAAGAAGTAACTTTTAATGTTTTCAAGGCTATGAAATTTCCGAAGGAAGAGGAAGAGTGCTTAAGAGTTGATCTAATTGAAGAAGCAACTGAAGAGGTATTTGGTGAATCTGTGATTGAAAACCCTCTTGAAACCGCATTGGTTAGTGAAAAATTATTTGATGATTCAACGGTGATAGAATGGGTCCAAATGCTAGATTCAACTCCAAAGTTCACACGATGTCTACAAAAATTTGAACCTCTGGAATATCGGGAAAAGCTAGATGAAAAGGTGACATCATCCGTAGAGGTACCGCTTACCTTGGAACTTAAGCCATTGCCTAACCACCTCCGGTACGCCTACCTTGGTTCTTCTTCTTCCTTGCCAGTCATTATTTCTGCATCACTTGACAAGGTTCAAGAAGAAAAGCTACTAAGGGTACTTCGACAATACAAGACTGCTCTTGGATGGACTATTGCAGATATCAAGGGGATAAGCCCATCAATTTGTATGCATAAGATTTTGTTGGAAGACGAAGCGAAACCAACTATTGAACAACAACGAAGACTCAATCCCATCATGAAGGAAGTTGTTAAAAAGGAAATCATTAAATGGTTGGATGCTGGAATTATCTACCCCATCTCAGATAGCTCATGGGTAAGTCTGGTTCAATGCGTGCCAAAGAAAGGGTGAATGACAGTAGTTGCGAATGAGTAGAATGAATTGATCCCAACGCGAACAGTTACTGGTTGGCGGGTGTGTATGGATTACAGGAAGTTGAATAAGGCCACTCGTAAAGACCATTTTCCTCTACCATTCATAGATCAGATGTTGGACAGGCTTGCAGGGCACGAGTATTATTGCCTCTTGGATGGATACTCGGGCTATAACCAGATTGCCATTGCACCCGAGGATCAGGAGAAAACAACATTCACATGCCCATATGGCACATTTGCTTTTCGCAGAATGTCTTTTGGGTTATGTAATGCGCCAGCGACGTTTCAACGGTGTATGATGGCTATTTTTTCAGATATGGTTGAACAAAATCTTGAGGTATTTATGGATGATTTTTCAGTTTTTGGGGATTCGTTTGATTATTGTTTGGAAAATCTCACACTCGTGCTAAAAAGGTGTATGGAAACGAATTTGGTTTTAAACTGGGAGAAATGTCACTTTATGGTGCAAGAAGGGATTATCTTGGGTCACCGAGTATCATCAAAAGGAATTGAGGTTGATAGAGCAAAAATCGAAACCATTGAGAACCTGCCACCACCAATTTCTGTAAAGGGTATTCGAAGTTTCTTGGGACACGCTGGTTTCTATAGACGATTTATAAAAGACTTCTCCAAAATCACAAAACCACTTTGCAATCTTTTGGAGAAGGATATACCATTCAACTTTGATTAAGCATGCTTAGAAGCTTTTGATGTGTTAAAGAAGAAACTTGTTACTGCACCTGTAATCATAGCACCAGATTGGACTATACCGTTCGAATTAATGTGTGATGCTAGCGACTATGCGATTGGTGCAGTTCTTGGCCAACGAAAGGATAAAATTTTTCATGCTATATACTATGCTAGTAAAACATTGACAGATGCTCAACTGAATTATACCACTACCGAGAAGGAGCTATTAGCAGTTGTTTATGCATTTGATAAATTTCGCTCATATTTGATTGGGACAAAGGTGATTGTGTTTACAGATCATTCGGCAATTAAGTACTTAATAGCAAAGAAAGACGCAAAGCCGAGATTAATTAGATGGGTATTATTGCTACAAGAGTTTGACTTGGAGATCCGGGACCGAAAAGGAACAGAAAATCAGGTTGCTGATCATTTATCACGGTTAGAGAATTCAGAACTAAAGAAAAATGACACAACAGTGATCAACGAATTTTTTCCGGATGAACAGCTATTTGCGGTAAGGATGGATACACCATGGTATGCAGATTATGTAAATTTCATTGTCAGTAAGGTGTTTCCACCTGATTTGACAAGCCAGCAAAAGAAGAAATTTCTCCATGATGTGAAACAGTATTTATGGGATGAGCCATTCTTATTTAAACAATGTGGCGATCAAGTAATAAGAAGGTGCGTCCCGGAAGTTGAAATGGAGAGTATTCTATACCAATGTCATGCATCTGACTATGGTGGACATTTTGGGGGAGAAAGAACGGCAGCTAAAGTGCTTCAATGTGGATTTTTCTGGCCAACACTCTTCAAAGATGCCCGTGTGTTTTCATTAAAATGTGACAGATGCCAAAGAGTTGGTAATATATCAAAGCGACACGAGATGCCACTTAATATGATCCTGGAAGTCGAATTGTTTGATGTTTGGGGAATTGACTTCATGGGACCATTTCCACCATCTTTCTATAACTCCTATATACTTCTAGCGGTGGACTACGTTTCGAAGTGGGTAGAAACTATAGCATCACCCACCAATAACGCGAAGGTTGTGATTAAGTTCATTCGGAAGAACATTTTCTCTAGATTCGGCACTCCTCGCGCAATCATTAGTGATGAAGGAACACATTTCTGTAATAAGCAGTTTTCAGCTATCCTTGCTAAGTACGGAGTCACTCATAAGATAGCTACTGCTTACCATCCACAAACAAGTGGTCAAGCCGAGGTATCTAACCGAGAAGTGAAACGAATCCTCGAGAAGATAGTAAATCCTAGTCGGAAAGATTGGTCTGGCAAGTTGGACGATGCTTTATGGGTATACCGTACAGCTTACAAAACTCCGATAGGAATGTCTCCGTACAGGTTAGTTTATGGGAAGGCATGCCATCTTCCAGTTGAACTCGAACACAGTGCTTATTGGGCAATTCGGAAGTTAAATTTTGATATATCTGCCGCGGGGGAGAAGCGCCTCTTACAATTGAATCAAATGGATGAATTCAGACTCCAATCGTATGAGAACGCGAAGTTATATAAAGAAAAGATTAAGAGGTGGCATGATGAGAAAATTCTAGAAAGAAAGTTTGAAGCAGGTCAAACAGTGTTATTATACAATTCAAGGCTTAAACTGTTTCCTGGAAAGTTGAAATCTCGTTGGTCTGGGCAATTTATAATTACAAAAGTCTATCCTCATGGAGCTGTAGAAGTGGAAGACCCGTATTCAAAACGTAATTTTAAAGTCAACGGTCAAAGATTGAAGCACTACTATGGGGGTTGTGTTGATCGTGAAAAGACATCGGTCAACCTTGCTGATTAGAACAGAGGAGAAAGTCAGGCTGAAGACTATAAACCAAGCGCTAACTGGGAGGCAACCCAGGAAGTTTTATTGTTATTTGATATTTTTACTCTTATTAATTTACTTTACTGTTAGTTTATTTAGTGGTTAAACTTTGCTAGTTTAGGATTTGTTGCATACCTTGTTCTCTAACAGAAATTCAATTGATTGCAGGAAAGGAAGACAAGTACAAGTTTAAGATTGGGGGTACTTGACGAGGTTTGGGACAAAAGTTACAAGGATCAACGTTTAGGGTGGCTAGATTCGCGTTTTCGGCTTGCCAATTACACAGAAGTCACTTCAGAGCCAATTTGACTATTTCTCCGGATATTATTTCACGAAACTTCAAGAATGAAAGTTGTAGATCTACTTTTCCTCTTTCCAGAACATCTTGAATCATCTAAATCGGAGTTCGGACGAAGAAGTTATGGCCATTTTCCCAAAGGACGTTGAAGCGGAAAATGTTGGACAAAGACCAAGCGCCTAGGCGCTCCAGACAGGCACAAACCAAGCGCCTAGGCGCTCAAAGTCATTACCTACAAAGCATCCCAACCGCCTAGGCGCTCCTCCTCAAGCCATTTCAAGCGCCTAGGCGCTCAAAGTCAGAAGTTGTTTTCCAGACCAAGCGCCTAGGCGCTCCAACTAAGCATAAACCAAGCGCCTAGGCGCTCAACACATCCAAAGCATTCTGCAAGCCACCGCCTAGGCGGTCCAAAGAGCACAACAATCCAATGTAAAAAATAATAATAATAAAAGCCCCAAATTCGGGCTAAACCTCTCCCATTCCAAATCAAAGACTCTCTTACTCTCCTACTCCATCTCTAACCCTCAACAACTCTAAACCCTCATCTAATCTAGCCTAAACAACCAATCTTTCTCTTCCAAATCCTAATCAAACACTATATCTCTACCCAAACCAAGGCAACTAAGTTCCATATTGTCATCCTTCTTCACCAATTCGGGATTCCACTTGCATTCAAGCCACATCTACTTAAAGTAAAGGTTCAAAGCTCAAATTGCTCATCCAACTTTGATTGAACATCATATTTGGCTATACCCAAGTAAGTACACAAGATTTGATTGCAAATTATTTGGATTCACTTGGATAATAGTTAGGTTAGTACTTTGAAGCTAGTTTCTATCATTGTGTTGGCTCAATTGGGTGTGGGTACTCTTATTTGTTGCTTGAATTGCCTTGGATGTATAGTGTGTTTAGTAATTGCAAAAAATTGGTGAAAAAATTAAGTTTGGGGGAGTGCATACCAATAGTGTTCCAAATCTGTGCACACAAAGTGTTTGATAAATTGTCACAAAGAAGATTTTGGCTCTCCTAAGTCATTGAGTATCATTTGGGTTGGCAAGAACTTAGTACATATTACTATGGCAACTAAGAGACAAAGAGGAGAGACTTCGAGCACTTCGCAAAAGTATGACAAAAAGAGATTCACAAGTGCTAAAGCGTCCGACAGATATTACAATGTACTTTCTAATAAAGCACTAATTCCCGAGCGTGGATTATTGCCCGAGATAGAAGATGGGGAATTATTACAGATGATTGGGAGTAGAAGATGGGTGAACTTCACAGCCCAACCGGATGCATCTGTTGTTAAGATAGTTAAGGAATTCTACGCCAATGCAATAGATCATGTTGGTAACATAATTTGGGTTCGAGGTAAATCTGTGGAGGTCAGTTTTGGATCAATAAATGCTTATTACGGCTTGAACACGATACCCAATAATGGATACATGCAATATTTACAACATGAGCTAGATTACAGTGAGATCATTCAAGCCTTGTGTGTACCTGGAACAACATGGAAATTAACTGATCAACAAGAAGTTGTGTTGTTCCCCGCATCCAAACTAAGCATTTATGGGAAAGCATGGCATGCCTTTATTTGTGCCAAGATGATGCCATGTAGGCATATGAGTAATGTTGTAAATCAAAGGGCAGCACTGCTTTTCTGCATTGCATCAGGAAAAATTATAGATGTGGGCCAAGTTATTCATGATTCCATTGACAAAGCAATTCGAGGAGGAACCTCAGGTGGATTACCACACCCATCTTTGATCACAGGACTATGCCAACAAGCTGGGGTAAAATGGGATGCCGAGGAAGCTACACAGCCTCCTTTAGCCGCAATTGACCACTCACTTATTAAGAAGTACAAGGTATGGGGTGGGGGGATACCACACCCAAGAGGGTTAGGATTCATTATTGCTCTTCCCGAGCCTGCAGCCGAGCCTAGTCACCAATTTCACGAGAATCCTCCTGCAGCTGGAAGTTCTGAGCAACCACCTAATTTTTATGAAGATATCTGTCGAGATTTGCGAAATCAAACTAGAAGGATCGACATGGTGGCCACTCGAGTTCAGGAAGGTTTTGACCGAATGGAAAGAAATCAGGATAGTTTAGCTCAGCGGCAAACGGAGGTGTATCAGAATTTTAGTGCAGCATTCCTTGAAATGTTTGCCCGCATGAATCCAGGTGCCGCTCCCTACCAATTTCCACCATTGTCTGCATACCCCCCAGATGAAGAAGAAGAAGAAGAGGAAGAAGATTCTGACGAGGAATAAAGCTTCTATCTTTCAGGGAAGTCCTCAGTGCTTAAATTCTTATATTTTATTTGTTATATACAATGAGGACATTGCATCGATTAAGTTTGGGGGTGTAATTTTCCAGCTCTAGTTCATGCATGTAGTATTCATATAGTGCATTCATATAGTATTCAGTTACTAGTTTTTCATGTAGTTTGCATTCATGTAGTTTTCATTTTAATTTATTGAAAAAAAAAATTCAAGCATTTGCATGTTTCCAGCTGTTAAATAGTTTAAGTCTGTTTTGGTCAGTGATGAGATTGGAATTGAGTAGACAAGTATAGTATTGTCTGTTAAGACTTTGATGTGATTTCTTGTCATGATTTGAATCTGTACCTGTTTGAAACTGATATAATAAGGATAGCACAGTAAAAACAACCATGTTGACTGATTGAGTTTAAATTGACACATAATGGACTTCTAGAGGATAATGCTAGTTTGAATGAATGAAAGACATGAATAGGCGAAGATGACTGAAGTTAGATAAAAACTTAAGTTTGGGGGAAAAATCTGGGATATATAAGCTTGAAAAAAAAATGTGAAAAGAATAATACGTGGCTAGTTTTGTTTCGGGGCCTTTGTTACTTGAGCAAGTACGCCCGAAGGGGTATCTTAAAACCTAGCGCCCTAAGGTCTTATATGGTCTGGGAGTCGTTGGTCGAAAGCTCGCTAAGGGGTAGCACTGTTAGCCTAATGGAATGAGACATTGCACAGTCATGGTTAAAAAAAAGATATATATAAATATATATATATATATATATATATATATATATATATATATATATATATATATATATATATATATATATATATATATATGAAAAAAAAACAAAAACAATAAAACGAGAAAAGAGCAAAATGCCCCCGTAAATCACAATAAAGCATAAGTATCCCGGATTGGACTCTTAAATTTTGGTGAATATTTGTCTTTAGTTGGTTTTAGTTTGTTCGTGAATTTTGTGAGTTTACACTGTATGATTCCTTTAAAGAGATTTATTATGTGTTGTATTTAGCATCATATCAGTTAGCATGGATGTTAAGCACACACACACTATATCAATAATAACAGGTTAAGATTTGATGATTGACGAGGATATTATTAATCTTTCTTGATATGATGTACTAGCATGTTTATTGTGATTTCTCTGAGGCTTGATGAATAGATTTTGTTCTGTTTGACTGCTGGAATTTAAGCATTTATCTAGTTGCATTAGCATTGCATATTTAGTTATTGCATTGTGTTGTGTTGCTTGGGGACAAGCAATTGGTTAAGTTTGGGGGTATTTGATGAGTAGGTTTTATACCTATGAATTCGATATTATTAAACTTAATTATTGTTATATTTAATTGTTTTGTAGGATCTTTTTATGTGTTTTGTGTTTATTTGTTGTAGGTTGGTGCTGGAGGGACAAATTGGTCATTTCGGAGAAGAAAAAGGTCAAAAATCATGAAAATTAAAGTTGAGTGGCATTTCTGTAAATAGGTGGTCCTGGTCAAGCGCCTAGGCGCTTGAAAATGCCCTATGATGAGCGCCTAGGTGCTCTAGTGCGTAGAAAGTTGCGTTTTTCTGCTGTTAAGGGGGTTTTTGAAGCCAAAGAGGAGTTTGAATAAGGGGGTTCAAGAAGAAAAGCTACTAAGGGTACTTCGACAATACAAGACTGCTCTTGGATGGACTATTGCAGATATCAAGGGGATAAGCCCATCAATTTGTATGCATAAGATTTTGTTGGAAGACGAAGCGAAACCAACTATTGAACAACAACGAAGACTCAATCCCATCATGAAGGAAGTTGTTAAAAAGGAAATCATTAAATGGTTGGATGCTGGAATTATCTACCCCATCTCAGATAGCTCATGGGTAAGTCTGGTTCAATGCGTGCCAAAGAAAGGGTGAATGACAGTAGTTGCGAATGAGTAGAATGAATTGATCCCAACGCGAACAGTTACTGGTTGGCGGGTGTGTATGGATTACAGGAAGTTGAATAAGGCCACTCGTAAAGACCATTTTCCTCTACCATTCATAGATCAGATGTTGGACAGGCTTGCAGGGCACGAGTATTATTGCCTCTTGGATGGATACTCGGGCTATAACCAGATTGCCATTGCACCCGAGGATCAGGAGAAAACAACATTCACATGCCCATATGGCACATTTGCTTTTCGCAGAATGTCTTTTGGGTTATGTAATGCGCCAGCGACGTTTCAACGGTGTATGATGGCTATTTTTTCAGATATGGTTGAACAAAATCTTGAGGTATTTATGGATGATTTTTCAGTTTTTGGGGATTCGTTTGATTATTGTTTGGAAAATCTCACACTCGTGCTAAAAAGGTGTATGGAAACGAATTTGGTTTTAAACTGGGAGAAATGTCACTTTATGGTGCAAGAAGGGATTATCTTGGGTCACCGAGTATCATCAAAAGGAATTGAGGTTGATAGAGCAAAAATCGAAACCATTGAGAACCTGCCACCACCAATTTCTGTAAAGGGTATTCGAAGTTTCTTGGGACACGCTGGTTTCTATAGACGATTTATAAAAGACTTCTCCAAAATCACAAAACCACTTTGCAATCTTTTGGAGAAGGATATACCATTCAACTTTGATTAAGCATGCTTAGAAGCTTTTGATGTGTTAAAGAAGAAACTTGTTACTGCACCTGTAATCATAGCACCAGATTGGACTATACCGTTCGAATTAATGTGTGATGCTAGCGACTATGCGATTGGTGCAGTTCTTGGCCAACGAAAGGATAAAATTTTTCATGCTATATACTATGCTAGTAAAACATTGACAGATGCTCAACTGAATTATACCACTACCGAGAAGGAGCTATTAGCAGTTGTTTATGCATTTGATAAATTTCGCTCATATTTGATTGGGACAAAGGTGATTGTGTTTACAGATCATTCGGCAATTAAGTACTTAATAGCAAAGAAAGACGCAAAGCCGAGATTAATTAGATGGGTATTATTGCTACAAGAGTTTGACTTGGAGATCCGGGACCGAAAAGGAACAGAAAATCAGGTTGCTGATCATTTATCACGGTTAGAGAATTCAGAACTAAAGAAAAATGACACAACAGTGATCAACGAATTTTTTCCGGATGAACAGCTATTTGCGGTAAGGATGGATACACCATGGTATGCAGATTATGTAAATTTCATTGTCAGTAAGGTGTTTCCACCTGATTTGACAAGCCAGCAAAAGAAGAAATTTCTCCATGATGTGAAACAGTATTTATGGGATGAGCCATTCTTATTTAAACAATGTGGCGATCAAGTAATAAGAAGGTGCGTCCCGGAAGTTGAAATGGAGAGTATTCTATACCAATGTCATGCATCTGACTATGGTGGACATTTTGGGGGAGAAAGAACGGCAGCTAAAGTGCTTCAATGTGGATTTTTCTGGCCAACACTCTTCAAAGATGCCCGTGTGTTTTCATTAAAATGTGACAGATGCCAAAGAGTTGGTAATATATCAAAGCGACACGAGATGCCACTTAATATGATCCTGGAAGTCGAATTGTTTGATGTTTGGGGAATTGACTTCATGGGACCATTTCCACCATCTTTCTATAACTCCTATATACTTCTAGCGGTGGACTACGTTTCGAAGTGGGTAGAAACTATAGCATCACCCACCAATAACGCGAAGGTTGTGATTAAGTTCATTCGGAAGAACATTTTCTCTAGATTCGGCACTCCTCGCGCAATCATTAGTGATGAAGGAACACATTTCTGTAATAAGCAGTTTTCAGCTATCCTTGCTAAGTACGGAGTCACTCATAAGATAGCTACTGCTTACCATCCACAAACAAGTGGTCAAGCCGAGGTATCTAACCGAGAAGTGAAACGAATCCTCGAGAAGATAGTAAATCCTAGTCGGAAAGATTGGTCTGGCAAGTTGGACGATGCTTTATGGGTATACCGTACAGCTTACAAAACTCCGATAGGAATGTCTCCGTACAGGTTAGTTTATGGGAAGGCATGCCATCTTCCAGTTGAACTCGAACACAGTGCTTATTGGGCAATTCGGAAGTTAAATTTTGATATATCTGCCGCGGGGGAGAAGCGCCTCTTACAATTGAATCAAATGGATGAATTCAGACTCCAATCGTATGAGAACGCGAAGTTATATAAAGAAAAGATTAAGAGGTGGCATGATGAGAAAATTCTAGAAAGAAAGTTTGAAGCAGGTCAAACAGTGTTATTATACAATTCAAGGCTTAAACTGTTTCCTGGAAAGTTGAAATCTCGTTGGTCTGGGCAATTTATAATTACAAAAGTCTATCCTCATGGAGCTGTAGAAGTGGAAGACCCGTATTCAAAACGTAATTTTAAAGTCAACGGTCAAAGATTGAAGCACTACTATGGGGGTTGTGTTGATCGTGAAAAGACATCGGTCAACCTTGCTGATTAGAACAGAGGAGAAAGTCAGGCTGAAGACTATAAACCAAGCGCTAACTGGGAGGCAACCCAGGAAGTTTTATTGTTATTTGATATTTTTACTCTTATTAATTTACTTTACTGTTAGTTTATTTAGTGGTTAAACTTTGCTAGTTTAGGATTTGTTGCATACCTTGTTCTCTAACAGAAATTCAATTGATTGCAGGAAAGGAAGACAAGTACAAGTTTAAGATTGGGGGTACTTGACGAGGTTTGGGACAAAAGTTACAAGGATCAACGTTTAGGGTGGCTAGATTCGCGTTTTCGGCTTGCCAATTACACAGAAGTCACTTCAGAGCCAATTTGACTATTTCTCCGGATATTATTTCACGAAACTTCAAGAATGAAAGTTGTAGATCTACTTTTCCTCTTTCCAGAACATCTTGAATCATCTAAATCGGAGTTCGGACGAAGAAGTTATGGCCATTTTCCCAAAGGACGTTGAAGCGGAAAATGTTGGACAAAGACCAAGCGCCTAGGCGCTCCAGACAGGCACAAACCAAGCGCCTAGGCGCTCAAAGTCATTACCTACAAAGCATCCCAACCGCCTAGGCGCTCCTCCTCAAGCCATTTCAAGCGCCTAGGCGCTCAAAGTCAGAAGTTGTTTTCCAGACCAAGCGCCTAGGCGCTCCAACTAAGCATAAACCAAGCGCCTAGGCGCTCAACACATCCAAAGCATTCTGCAAGCCACCGCCTAGGCGGTCCAAAGAGCACAACAATCCAATGTAAAAAATAATAATAATAAAAGCCCCAAATTCGGGCTAAACCTCTCCCATTCCAAATCAAAGACTCTCTTACTCTCCTACTCCATCTCTAACCCTCAACAACTCTAAACCCTCATCTAATCTAGCCTAAACAACCAATCTTTCTCTTCCAAATCCTAATCAAACACTATATCTCTACCCAAACCAAGGCAACTAAGTTCCATATTGTCATCCTTCTTCACCAATTCGGGATTCCACTTGCATTCAAGCCACATCTACTTAAAGTAAAGGTTCAAAGCTCAAATTGCTCATCCAACTTTGATTGAACATCATATTTGGCTATACCCAAGTAAGTACACAAGATTTGATTGCAAATTATTTGGATTCACTTGGATAATAGTTAGGTTAGTACTTTGAAGCTAGTTTCTATCATTGTGTTGGCTCAATTGGGTGTGGGTACTCTTATTTGTTGCTTGAATTGCCTTGGATGTATAGTGTGTTTAGTAATTGCAAAAAATTGGTGAAAAAATTAAGTTTGGGGGAGTGCATACCAATAGTGTTCCAAATCTGTGCACACAAAGTGTTTGATAAATTGTCACAAAGAAGATTTTGGCTCTCCTAAGTCATTGAGTATCATTTGGGTTGGCAAGAACTTAGTACATATTACTATGGCAACTAAGAGACAAAGAGGAGAGACTTCGAGCACTTCGCAAAAGTATGACAAAAAGAGATTCACAAGTGCTAAAGCGTCCGACAGATATTACAATGTACTTTCTAATAAAGCACTAATTCCCGAGCGTGGATTATTGCCCGAGATAGAAGATGGGGAATTATTACAGATGATTGGGAGTAGAAGATGGGTGAACTTCACAGCCCAACCGGATGCATCTGTTGTTAAGATAGTTAAGGAATTCTACGCCAATGCAATAGATCATGTTGGTAACATAATTTGGGTTCGAGGTAAATCTGTGGAGGTCAGTTTTGGATCAATAAATGCTTATTACGGCTTGAACACGATACCCAATAATGGATACATGCAATATTTACAACATGAGCTAGATTACAGTGAGATCATTCAAGCCTTGTGTGTACCTGGAACAACATGGAAATTAACTGATCAACAAGAAGCTGTGTTGTTCCCCGCATCCAAACTAAGCATTTATGGGAAAGCATGGCATGCCTTTATTTGTGCCAAGATGATGCCATGTAGGCATATGAGTGATGTTGTAAATCAAAGGGCAGCACTGCTTTTCTGCATTGCATCAGGAAAAATTATAGATGTGGGCCAAGTTATTCATGATTCCATTGACAAAGCAATTCGAGGAGGAACCTCAGGTGGATTACCACACCCATCTTTGATCACAGGACTATGCCAACAAGCTGGGGTAAAATGGGATGCCGAGGAAGCTACACAGCCTCCTTTAGCCGCAATTGACCACTCACTTATTAAGAATTACAAGGTATGGGGTGGGGGGATACCACACCCAAGAGGGTTAGGATTCATTATTGCTCTTCCCGAGCCTGCAGCCGAGCCTAGTCACCAATTTCACGAGAATCCTCCTGCAGCTGGAAGTTCTGAGCAACCACCTAATTTTTATGAAGATATCCGTCGAGATTTGCGAAATCAAACTAGAAGGATCGACATGGTGGCCACTCGAGTTCAGGAAGGTTTTGACCGAATGGAAAGAAATCAGGATAGTTTAGCTCAGCGGCAAACGGAGGTGTATCAGAATTTTAGTGCAGCATTCCTTGAAATGTTTGCCCGCATGAATCCAGGTGCCGCTCCCTACCAATTTCCACCATTGTCTGCATACCCCCCAGATGAAGAAGAAGAAGAAGAGGAAGAAGATTCTGACGAGGAATAAAGCTTCTATCTTTCAGGGAAGTCCTCAGTGCTTAAATTCTTATATTTTATTTGTTATATACAATGAGGACATTGCATCGATTAAGTTTGGGGGTGTAATTTTCCAGCTCTAGTTCATGCATGTAGTATTCATATAGTGCATTCATATAGTATTCAGTTACTAGTTTTTCATGTAGTTTGCATTCATGTAGTTTTCATTTTAATTTATTGAAAAAAAAAATTCAAGCATTTGCATGTTTCCAGCTGTTAAATAGTTTAAGTCTGTTTTGGTCAGTGATGAGATTGGAATTGAGTAGACAAGTATAGTATTGTCTGTTAAGACTTTGATGTGATTTCTTGTCATGATTTGAATCTGTACCTGTTTGAAACTGATATAATAAGGATAGCACAGTAAAAACAACCATGTTGACTGATTGAGTTTAAATTAACACATAATGGACTTCTAGAGGATAATGCTAGTTTGAATGAATGAAAGACATGAATAGGCGAAGATGACTGAAGTTAGATAAAAACTTAAGTTTGGGGGAAAAATCTGGGATATATAAGCTTGAAAAAAAAATGTGAAAAGAATAATACCGTGGCTAGTTTTGTTTCGGGGCCTTTGTTACTTGAGCAAGTACGCCCGAAGGGGTATCTTAAAACCTAGCGCCCTAAGGTCTTATATGGTCTGGGAGTCGTTGGTCGAAAGCTCGCTAAGGGGTAGCACTGTTAGCCTAATGGAATGAGACATTGCACAGTCATGGTTAAAAAAAAGATATATATATATATATATATATATATATATATATGAAAAAAAAACAAAAACAATAAAACGAGAAAAGAGCAAAATGCCCCCGTAAATCACAATAAAGCATAAGTATCCCGGATTGGACTCTTAAATTTTGGTGAATATTTGTCTTTAGTTGGTTTTAGTTTGTTCGTGAATTTTGTGAGTTTACACTGTATGATTCCTTTAAAGAGATTTATTATGTGTTGTATTTAGCATCATATCAGTTAGCATGGATGTTAAGCACACACACACTATATCAATAATAACAGGTTAAGATTTGATGATTGACGAGGATATTATTAATCTTTCTTGATATGATGTACTAGCATGTTTATTGTGATTTCTCTGAGGCTTGATGAATAGATTTTGTTCTGTTTGACTGCTGGAATTTAAGCATTTATCTAGTTGCATTAGCATTGCATATTTAGTTATTGCATTGTGTTGTGTTGCTTGGGGACAAGCAATTGGTTAAGTTTGGGGGTATTTGATGAGTAGGTTTTATACCTATGAATTCGATATTATTAAACTTAATTATTGTTATATTTAATTGTTTTGTAGGATCTTTTTATGTGTTTTGTGTTTATTTGTTGTAGGTTGGAGCTGGAGGGACAAATTGGTCATTTCGGAGAAGAAAAAGGTCAAAAATCATGAAAATTAAAGTTGAGTGGCATTTCTGTAAATAGGTGGTCCTGGTCAAGCGCCTAGGCGCTTGAAAATGCCCTATGATGAGCGCCTAGGTGCTCTAGTGCGTAGAAAGTTGCGTTTTTCTGCTGTTAAGGGGGTTTTTGAAGCCAAAGAGGAGTTTGAATAAGGGCTGAGACCAATACAAATAGGAGAGGACCCTAGAAAAGGAAAGAGAACGAATTTTGCAAGGAATCAATCAATTCTTCAAGGGATTTGCAGAGAGAACAAACAAGGAAAACACGAAGGAGAATTGCAAAGGCTGAAGATCTAAGAGAGAGTTTAAGAGCAAATTCAGAGTTTCTTCTTCTCTTCTCTAGTTTTATCTTTTGTAACTATCTGGGATGTTTGGTTTATTAACTTGGATGATGTTTTTCTTTATTATTATCATGAACTAAATTTTAATTAAGATTGCAACGAAACTTGGTATGTAGTTTAAATTGCAAGCTTCCCATTGAATGAAAGTTGGTTTTTGTTGAATTGTTTATTATATCTTATGTTTAATTGATTAATTGTTTGGCCAACAATTACTGTGATAATCTATATAAAATTGGAAGATGGAGTATAGATTGAGATCTGGATATGATAACATCTGTTCATATAATTTGAATAGGGTTAATATGATTAGCGTGTAGGATAGGAATATACCTATGTGTCTTTTGTATCCATTGAAAGAATTTGTGCGTAAACCCTAATTAACTTGATTCACATAGGAATATAGTGAGTTGATTAACTGGGGTGTTCCTTGTAATTCCGCGTCTTAAAGATTGGATTTAGGAGGATTTGTTCACGTGTCTTTGGAAGAAGTGCGTGAATATTTATAAAGCATTCTTGGATAACAATTCATATTAATTGATTTATGTTAAATGGGAAGTAAGTTAGTTTGAATGAAATACCAAGGGAAGTTGTAATCTTAACCTGTTAAATCTGCAGTTATTCTTGTGAAATTTTGGTTTTAATTATTAGTTTGTTAAGTTTAATTTTCAAATCTCAAACAAAATTTTCTTAGTTTAAAATAGGATTAATTGCATTAGAGTGAGTAATTGATAAATATTAGTCTATTTCCTCGTGGGAACGATATCCTTGCTTGCTGAATATTACAATTGAACGCGTATACTTGCGTGGTAAAGTGTTATTAAAAATTAGGCAACAAGTGCTCTGAACCACTTAAAACGACTGTGTCTTTTACATTCATAACCATAACTGTTATATCTGCTATAACTGCTATAATTGCATCACCCTCATAACTCCACTGCTTTGTAAAGAAGATTAAAACAAATATCATTTCCGCTAGGTTTTAATCATTATCAAAGAACAAGTTTAAAACAAAAAGATTTTTTAAATATCCATTCAACCCCCCTTCTAGATAACTATTGTGCCAACTAGGAACAAACAATTGGTATCAAAGCAGGTTCTATTTCACAGCTTACAAGCTTTATTAGATCCAATGTCACGCGTACCAAGTGAATCTAGAACTGGAGGAGGCAGCAAGCCACCAATGTGAAACAAGGATAAATTTGCAAACTGGAAAGTCAAGATGCAAGAATACATGGACTCAATAGATGAAGATCTATTTGAGACAGTTCAAAATGGGCCATATATTCCAATGAAGCTTGCACCAAACACTGACGATCCAAACAGAATACAAATCAAGGCTAAAGAAGAGTGAACAGAAAATAAGAAGAGAGCTGTCCAACTTGACAAAAAGGCCAAGAACATCCTGTTCCAATCCTTAGAAGACGATCTATTCAAAAATGTTGTCAACAGCAAAACAACCAAGGAGGTTTGGGAAGCATTGTTGATCATGCACGAAGGAACTGAAGAAGTCAGAGAAAACAAACAATCTCTCCTGACACAACAGTATGAGGTGTTTACTCATGTTCAAGGAGAAAATGTGACTACCACCTATGAGAGATTCAACGTTCTGCTCAAATCTCTACGAGCATATGGGAAGATCTATCCTAACAAAGATCTGATCATAAAGTTCATGAGAGCCCTACCGAGCAAGTGGGATGCCAAAATCACTACGATAAGAGAGTCAAAGAATCTTCACGAGATGACATACCAACAACTATATGGCAATCTCCTGACATACGAACTGGAGCTGACTCAACGAGCTGAAACCCTATCAGAAGGAAGAAGGAAGGATAAGGGTGTTGCTCTAAAGGCAACCAAAAGTGCATCACAAGTCAACACTGAGATTGACTCTGATTATGATGAAGACGATGATGAAGACCTTGCTATGCTGGTAAAAAGACTGAGAAGGTTCATGCAACAAGAAAAAACCAGCAAGCCAAAGAAGGTCAGTAACTACGGTAGCCAGAAGAAAATAAATGATCTATGCTACAACTGCAAGAAGCTCGGCCACTTCATTGCCAACTGCAACAAACCTCTAAGAGAAGAACTAAAGAAGAAACAACATGCAAAGAAGGAATATAAAGGAAACAAAAGGCCTCAGAAGAGAGACAAAGGCGTGATAGTTGGAGGATCATGGAGCGATTCAGACAATGACTCCAATCCTGACTCCGGAGATGATGAAGAACCATAAATGGTTAATCTGTGCTTAATGGCCAAACATGTAAAGGAAAAACAAAAACTCAACATTCATGATGTAAGTCTCGATGAGGTATTTGACTTCAACTCACCTGATGTAGACATAAATGATCTAAGAACTGCACTGCATGACATAACCACTGATCTACATCAATACATGAAGTGGTTTAGAGTTTTGTCTAAGGATCATTCACTTCTTCAAGAGGGGAAGAAGGAAGTTCAAGAAGAGCTTGAAACATCCCTTCTAAGTACTAACCTCTTCTCCAAGCTTAAGGCTGAGAATGAGATCTTAAAACAGACAAACATACTCAACGCACAAAGAGAGTTTGATCTAACCTCTAAAATTGAGGAACTGGAAAAGACTATCTCTGCATGGAACAAATCCTCATCATCCATGGACTCAATGCTCTCTAGTCAGAGAAGTACATTCGATAGAACATGCTTAGGCTTTGGGGAATCCATCTCAGAGCCATATGTGGAAAAGACAAAGGAAACTAGCACTAGTAATGCCTCAAGTTTTAGTAGAAGCATTACGTTTGTGAAATCCTCACAGAAGGAAGAACAAGTTCAACCTTGTTCTACTATCTACATTCATACTCAAAGGAGTAAAGGATCTCATGCTGGCCTGGGATTCATAAAAGAGAAGAGTAACCTAACCTCTACTCACCAACCTCAAAGAATCGTAGAGTCAAGCAAGACCAACTCTACAAATCAACTGGGAAGGTACAGTAGAGGTAAGGCACTCATCACTATCTATGAAATTCAAGGACACGTGGAAGAATGAGAATCAGGTTAACAGAAGGACAACCAAAGAACCACACAAGTCCAAATGGAGGATGAATCCTCAAACACACACAGGCATGCACCATACCAGATGTTTTATATGAAATAAATATGGTCACCAGGCTGCCAAGTGCTATTATAGTTCCATGCATGTAAGACCCAAGATTAAACAGATTTGGGTCCCCAAAGACACTAACAAAGAAGGACTCATACAAATATGGGTACCAAAATGAAGGTTCAATGTTTTGACAGAAAAAGAGCTCCACGATCACTACATGGTATCTAGACAGTGGATGCTCAAGGCACATGACCAGGAACAAAGCCCTTCTATCTAACTACATAGAGAATGAGGGTCCCTCAGTCATCTTTGGAGACAACAGCTCAGGCAAGACAAAAGGATATGGCTCTGCTGACAATGGTGCAGTATCTTTCAGTAAAGTAGCATATGTGGAAGGTCTCCAACATAACCTTCTAAGCATCAGCCAACTCTGCGATAAGGGTCATCAAGTGACATTCCTCAACAACAAATGTCAAGTCAGAGATTTGAAGACATCTGCTATAAAGCTAATCGGGACAAGAGAAGGAAATGTCTACACAGTGGATCTTGGTCAACTAAACTCAGATGAGACAATATGTTTTCTGGCAAAAGCATCTAAAGGAATGAGCTGGCAATGGCATAGACAGTTATCGCACTTATACTTCAAAAGCATGTCCAAACTGGCATCAAAAGATCTCATAGCTGGCCAACCTAAGTTCAACTTCGTAAAAGAAAGGCCATGCAATGCTTGTCAGCTTGGAAAGCAAACCAGAAGCTCATTCAAAAGTAAAACTGCCAACTCTATCGACAAGCCCCTACAGCTGCTTCACATGGATCTATTTGGGCCAATTCCAACAACTAGTCTTGGAGGAAAAAATATTCTCTAGTTATAGTCGACGACTACACCAGATTCACATGGGTATTATTTCTAACTTCAAAGGATGAAATGAGCTCCCAATTAATCAAGATGTTCAGAATAGTGATGAACGAGAAAGGAGAGAAAATCAAGGCCATAAGGAGTGATCATGGCAGAGAATTCGACTTCTCAGAAATGGACCAGTTCTGCACAGACAATGGGATTAGTCATAACTTCCCAGCTCCACGAACTCCTCAACAAAATGGAGTAGCTGAAAGAAAGAACAGAACCTTGATAGAGGCTGGAAGAACTCTACTTGCAGCAGCTCATCTACCTGAATACTTCTGGGGAGAAGCTGTCAACACTACATGTTATACGCAGAACAGATCACTGATACACTCTACGATTAAGAAGACTCCCTACGAACTATAGAAAGGAAGAAAGCCAAGTGTCAGCTACTTTCATGTTTTCGGTTGTGCATGCTACATTCTCAACAATGGAAAGCAGTACCTAACAAAATTTCAACCCAAGTCAGACGAAGGAATCTTTCTTGGATATGCCACAGATAGTAAGGCTTACAGAGTGTTCAACAAAAAGACACTGAATGTTAAAGTCTCAATTCATATCATCTTTGATGAAACAGACTCAGACAACACGGTGCTTTAAGACACTACGACCGATAGTGCAGACACTATGAATGAAATCATCGAGCCCAACACTACGATCGTAGTGCCAGATAGTGAAATTGTTGAGCAACAAAATGAGATCGTAGAGAGGTCTATGTAAGACAATGAACGTCCACACCAAGAAGAAGAAATAGATCTTGAAGACTTAAGATAAGAAGGCATCAGGACAGATGTCCCAACCGGTAACAGATGGGACAGAGATCATACTCAGGATCTAATCATTGGAGATCCGAGTGCTAGAGTCCAAACAAGAGCTGTTACTCAAAATAAATGCTTTTATCTAAGCTTCCTATCACAAACAGAACCAAAGAAGATAGAGGATGCTATGGAAGAATCCAGTTGGATAGAAGCTATGCAGGAAGAACTCAACCAATTTGAACGAAGTAAAGTATGGAGATTGGTACCAAGACCAAAGAGTCATCCTATCATTGGAACCAAGTGGGTCTTCAGAAACAAAATGGACGAGGATGGAGTTATTATCCGGGAACAAGGCAAGACTAGTGGCAAAGGGTTACTCTCAAGAAGAAGGCATTGACTACGATGAGAGATTTACACCTGTTGGTGGATTAGAAGCCATCAGAATCTTTCTTGCCTTTGTTGCTCACATGAAGTTCAAAGTCTTTCAGATGGATGTCAAAAGTGCATTCCTAAATGGATAACTCCAAGAAGAAGTCTATGTAGAGCAACCTCCAGGTTTCATCAATCCATCTCTTTCCAATTATGTTTATAGATTAGACAGAGCCTTATATGGTCTTAAACAAGCACCTAGAGCATGGTATGAAACACTAACTAACTTATTAATTGAAAATGGGTTCACTAGAAGTAGAGTAGATACCACATTATTTCTTAGAAAGCATAAAGACAAAGTCTTATTAGTTCAAATATATGTTGATGATATTATTTTTGGTTCTACTAACGAAAAGTTATGTAAGAGATTCTCTAAGCTGATGCAGAGCAAGTTTGAAATGAGCATGATGGGTGAGCTGAATTTCTTCATTGGACTGCAAGTAAAGCAGACTGATGAAGGAATTTTCATAAACCAAGCCAAGTACATCAAAGGCTTACTCAAGAAGCATGGCATGGAATCAGCCTCTCCCATGAAAACACCAATTGCTCCTGCAACCAAGCTTGACAAAGATGAAAAGGGTAAAATTATTTATATAACTCAATACAGAGGTATGATAAGCTCTCTTTTATATCTAACTGCCAGTAGACCATACATAATGTTTGCAACATGCATATGTGCTAGATTTCAGGCTAACCCTAAAGAGTCACATTTATCAGCTGTAAAGAGGATCTTCAGGTATCTCAAGGGTACACCTTACTTGGGGCTTTGGTACCCCAAGGAATCCTCATTTGAACTAACAGGATTCACAGATGCTGATTTTCCAAGATGCAAAATAGATAGAAAGAGTACCAGTGGCACATGTCAATTGCTAGGAAACAGACTTATATCCTGCTTTAGCAAAAAGCAAAACTTAGTATCTACTTCAACTGCAGAAGCTGAATACATTGCTGCTAGCAGCTGCTGTGCTCCGATCCTATGGATGAGAAATCATCTAGCTGACTATGGGTTTGATTTCAAATCTATTCCCATTCACTGTGATAACATAAGTGCCATAGTAATAACTCATAATCCTGTTATGCATTCTAGGACTAAGCATATAGAAATAAGGTATCACTTCATTAGGGAACATGTACAAAATGGAACTATATCCTTACAATATATCCCTACTGAAAATCACCTTGCTGATATTTTTACAAAACCTCTAGATGAATCCAGATTTAATAAGTTAATAAGTGAGCTAGGCATGCTAAATCTACAACCTTAAAATATATGCTCTAGATATGTGCTAACCATACAGATACAAAAGGCTAAGCTCAAAATCATAGACATGATCAAGGCAAGTCCACGATCGTAGAGCTGAAAAGACAACTACCTCAACGATCGTAGCAAAGACTCAACCATCATAGTGCAGACTCAACGATGACAAAATCCCCATCAACAAAGCAAGAATGCACCCTGTGATGATAAACTTCAAAACAAAGCAATTCCTCTGATAAGCGCCTCAGGAACAAACCTAACCCTTGACTCACTCCAAGAGGTTGGCCCTTCCTAAGTTACCTTAAAAGAATGCTTTAATCAAAAACTCATCACAAGGATCCAAACAGACTCGACGATCGTAGCTCAGACACGACGAACGCTGGAAAGACTCGACGATCATAGATCAAACTCGACAAATATAAAGCACTCAACGATCACTAAACTACCTCAACGATCGTAGTCCTCCCTAAGGACACCTTAGCTCTGTAGGAGCTAAGGACAAATTAGTACAATCCTTATCAGTCAAAATTGTAGAGCCAAGCAAAAGTCGACACTTGTCCCACTAAGAAAAAAGGAGAGAGGGAAGTTACAAGTACAAAATGAAATCGTATTTTTGAAATCAGAAGTTCAAAAGATCATCTCTCCCATCCTCTTTGAAAGTAGAAGCCCTAAATCAGAACAGAGCACAGTCATATCTCTCTTCCAACAACAAAATCAATGGCAGCATCCAGTGTTATCTCAGGCTACAGACTCTGTTTTGACGAGTTCAAAATAGTTCAACCCAAGTTCCACAAGACTCTGGCCTTACTGAAGAAGGTAGGTCTCGAAGAGGCCTTAAGCACAGATACTTAATTTATCCCATATTAGTGACAGAGTTCTACAAAAATGGAGTATTTCAAGACAACATCATCACTACGAGAGTAAGGGATGTGGTAATCAGACTGAAGGCCGAAGACATCAACCTCGCCCTAGGTCTCAAAAATGAAGGGCATCCATTCTTAGATAGCGTAGACTTCCAAGAGGGACTCAGAAGAATGCATCACAAGAAACCCCCCTCTCTGAAAGGGTACAAGAAGAAGGAGTTCCCACAGAGGTATGAATTTCTAGCCGATGTAGTTGGAAAATGTATATGATGCAAGAGCACATGTCACGACTCTATGAATGAAGTTTAACTTAGGCTCATGACTTGCATGAGTTATGGAATACAACTCAACTATGGAGCCCTATTGCTTGATTGGATTGGTAAATGGCTCGTCAACTCAAAGAAGTCAAAAAGCCCTCAGAAGATGTTATACGGGCGATTCATAAGTATCATTCTATAATTAGCCCTGGGTGACAAAATTGGGGATGAAGAAGGAGAAACTATCAACCCAAATAGATGATTGACTCAAAAATTGTTTAAAAATTGGAAGAGAAACCCAGCTGAGTATGTTCGAATGATGACCGAATCCAGTGGAAGAACTGAGGATCTGAAGGACTCAGGCCTTCTAGGAAACATGTCTATGGTCAGGGAGATCGAAGAAGAAGAAGAAACCAACAAAGCAGAACCCTCTATCCTTACTAGAAAGAGCAAGGGCAAGAGGAAGCTGAAGTCCAGACTGGTAGAAGAGCCTCAAGGATCTACCACTGATATACCTATAGAGTCCTCTGATATAGAGACTCTAAGGATGCTAAGAAGAAAGCAGTAACAAGATGAAGTAAGATGAGGATCAGGCTACCATATCTCAGATCCTGAAGAAGAACAAAGTTGGTCATAAGTCCAAAAAACCATCAGGCACCTCAATAGTAGAGTCTCTACTGTTCGTAGAGACCAGACCAAGCATGGCAGGAAAGGAAGTAGCTACTTCAAGTATAGTGGCTGTTGAACAGGACAAAACTGAGAATCAAGAAAGTCCTAAAGTTGTGGATAAGCCTAGCAAATCTAGGAGAAAGCTGGTTAAGAAGTACATTCTTGAAAATGAAAAAGTGCTCAAGAAAGGAAGCAAAGAGTATGGTTGCCAATAAGGAACTGTCCAGAGCAAGTCAAGAGGACAGTGCTCTAGCTGAGGGGGAGATCCCTGAAATTCTCATGATAGAGAATACACCAGCTGAGGTGGGGATGCCCGAAACTCAAGAAGATGATCAAGTTGAGGGGGAGCCTCAGGATATCTCCATGACAGAAGGAGAGGTCCCTGCCATAAAAGAAGAAGAACCAGTGCCACATCATCAAGATCCCATTAAGATAATGGAGTCCTCCAAAGAAGACAGAGAAGAGAAAGAAGATGATGATGACCTTCAGATCACTGGTGTGGGTAGAGATGGGTATAAAAGCTATCTCTACAATCAGATGTTCTCATACCTACCCATTATGCCATATCATCAAGCCCAAATCCTAAACTGTTTGGATCACATGTTCTGGAGCTTCAAAGAGTATCCAGCTATCTTAGTATTGGCTCATGGATTTCCAGGGAGTTTTAATTTTGCCAAGAAATTGCTTACCAACAACTCTTCCTCAAAGGATAAACTTGAGGTACTATCTATCCCAAACCTCTTCAGAGATAATCACTTACCATCATCCTCATTCAGCTATTTTTATGAATTCCCACGATGGTTGGAAGTGATCCTTCACCCACTAAATCAATTTCCAGTTGCAGAGTCCCAAAATTCTGTAACTGAGGAACAAAATGCAGTCAACTTTATTTGTTCCCACAAACCATCAACTCTATGATCCCTGACTCTAGTCCCATCGTAGAGTCCCAAATAGAAATCGTAGAAACACATATTCCAAACACAGAAACTCAGGCCACTCCATCAGATATACCATCCTTGTGATGCCCCCAAAATAGGTATACATCACCCATCTTGAGTCGCTAAATACATGGTACAGAATTCAAATACAAACTTAATTATACAACAGTCGTGTAAAATACGACTAAACATATGCTGTGAGTTTTAATACAGATATTGTCATCTAGAAAATATACAAACTCAATGGGGTCCTCATTACATTAACTATTACACTATTTCACATAATAGTGAGGACTGCTAATGCACCATCTAGGACCATCACTCTGTTCCCCGACTAGTCCCTGCTACGTTTTCATTTTCTGAAGAGAAAAATGAATGCAAAAAGGTGAGCTCAACTAGCCCAGTAAGAAATATTATGACTAAGATAATGCAGAATAATTTATCGTTAGCCTTCAACAGTGTTAAACTGATAAAATATAATAAATATCAAGTTTAGCTGCAGCGGGACAAGCAATCCATCAGAAGAGTCTAGAAGAGAATAAAATCTACTATCTTCTATGATTTAAAAGGTTTTTCATCACTTTTATCGCTGAGACTCGGCTTAATAAATAATCCACATCATCTCTGCACTACGGCCAAGGATATTCATTAGTATCATGACCACAAATTATCCATGCACTACGGGCTAAGGATATTCATGTATTCATCAATGGTCATGATCATGCCAACAACTGTTCATCAATGCACTACGGGCCAATGAGGACTTTTACCACGTCATTTGTAATATTACGGTCATGATTATACCGATTAATCCCTGGTCATAATCATACCAAGTCCATCTATGCCCTAAAGGCCACATATGACTTTCAACAGAATATAAACATTGGGATGATGACAATGATATAAGAATTCAATAAAACAAGTTCAAGAATTAATTTATCCAGGAACCAATAACGTCCAAATTGTCAACATGATACTTCTTTGTAGAGTAAAATTCAAGAATGCTCAGAAGAATATTTCCATGAAAAGATACTGGATGAAGCACAAATATCAAGGATATTCCACTAATTTCATGGAATATAGAAGCCAAAACTTTATCCAACTCAGCATAATAAAGAATGGAATAACAAAAGAAATCACCAGGCATGCGATAGACCGCACATGCAGGTTATTCCAACAGAATAATAAATAACGGAACCAGGTCCGGCGTAAAACGCACAGACATGATATTCCAACAGAATAATAAAGAATGAAATAACAGAAGAATTTCACCAAGTATAGGGTAGCCCGCGTATACAGGTTATTCCAACAGAATAATAAATAATTGAATAACAGAAGTTCTCTTCATGAATACAAAAGAAATAATATCCCTTACCGTAAAAGAAACTGGATATAAGATTAGGAAAGTAGCATAATACTTTTCTATAGTTTCTCTATAATTTCTCTCTCTAGAGTTTCAGTGAATTCGTAAGAAATAATGAAAGAATAAGCTTCTATTTATAGGAGAATGGAAAGACACTGTGTAAGGATTTCTTTACGGACGAAATAATTCAAAGGCTTACGGACTTCATACGCAACATATGGTTGATTGAAATTCAATGAAATCAATCAAGTAAAACAAAATATAATATATATATATATATATATATAAACCACATGTTGGTTTGAAAAAAATAAACCACTTGTGATTCCTTTTTGAATTCATCTCCGAAGACATCTTACATACACCAAAATCATATATATATATATATATATATATATATATATATATATATATATATATATATATATATATATATATATACTTCGCACCACCCACCAAAATCTTCCACCACCCACCAAAATCTCCCACACACTTTATATATAATATATATAACTAATATAATACGGCACACACACACACACACACACACACACACACACACACACACACACACACAAATATATATATATATATATATATATATATATATATATATATATATATATATAACTTATATTTATATATATAATACAGAACTGAGACAACTTTTTACCGACAATTTTGGAAAATGGGTAAATGGGAATCCAAATAATAAGCCAATTTACAACAATTACCTCATAAAATCACCTCAATATTTTTAACATTTATCATCATTATTATAATTCATAATATTAATCGACCAGGTCGTTCCCAGGAAAGAGGGGGCTTTCTAATAAGGATTTCTCCCTATTGGCGCGCAATTAGGCGACCAAATCTCTCCTTGACAGAACTTCTAGACGTCGCTAATATTGTAAATAATAATATTAATAACTTTGTCGTCTCAATTATTGATTTAATAATATATAAAATATTGACAATAATTGAATCAAATAACGTGAGATATTATGCAGCAATTACTGTAGCAATAATTGAACAAAACTGAGTGACTTCTCACGTAAGCATCAATAATCAATACAGTGTGCTACTGTACAACTACGTGTATTACTGTACTTTTAACACCGGGTGTTTCAACAGTTAACGGTAAAACTTTTGCCGTTATTGTCATAAAGTATTTTGTCATTTTCTCAATCCGACAATAATTCTGTTGTGGGGTCCACCAATGATTGTGCCGTTGTATGAATATTACCTGTTAAAACGAATATTTCCTGACCAATCGAATATTATATAACAACTTGCGTACTTTGCAAAATTTATAAATATTACCCAAAACTATAACATTATATCAAATTCATTCCATAATATTCAAAAATGATATTTATAGAAAATTCATCTTTATTTATAAAAGTTGGGGTCTTACAATCCTCCTCCTCCAATGACTATTTTAGTCTTGATCTTGCTCTCTACTCCATACAAGATCAATCTCAGAAAAGTTCCCCTCCATTCAACAATCTTTAAATCAATCATACTCTTCCAAATCTGGCCACAAAAGTTGGCTCGAATGAAGTGTCCAAGAACATGGTCAAGAACATTGAAGAAAGCCTGGACTCTCACTCAAACCACATTCATCTCTGGCTGAATCAAATGATCACTGCTGCAAATAATATCCCTGGCACTCTAAATGCTGAGCTTACAAAGAAGCTGAGGGAAATTATCCAAGAAATTCTTCAAAGCATGAAGGACAGAGATGAGATTCATTTCCAGATAGCCACAGAACAAAGAGAGGTTGTTCTTGAAATGCAGAGCAATCAAGAAGTCCAAAATAAACTCATGCTGGAGAACATCATAAACTTGAAAGCCTCAGTCCAAGAATTCCAAAAATCTTATGTCAATCAGGAACGACAGAATGACATTGTTCTCACTGCCTTCTGAAACAAAGAAGCTAGATCTGAAAAACAGATCAAGGAAAGTCGAGAGGACATTGCTCAGACACAAAGCCAACTGAACGAGCTTGTCTAAGGAGTGAATCAACTTTCTGCAGACATTCAAACCCTTGATGCTGACATAAAGGGGGAGAATAAAGGGAAAGGAGTTCAAGGAGCACTGGGAGATCAGGGCAGAGGCAAAGGAAGTCAAGGAAACCAAGAAAAGGGAAGATGAAAATTTTCACAAAGCCCTCCTGGAAGACAGTTCCACCAACAGACTGCACGATCAAGCAATCAGACTCAACGATCTGATCAGCAGGAAGTCGTGATGGCTCAACCTTTAAGAAATCAAGGGCCAACTATCAGCTCACCAAATGTGACCACCACAGGCCTAAGAATGCCAATTGGAGATCCAGCATTCATGAATAGGCATGATCACAACCCGATAGTAAGTCCGAGTGAGCTAGAAGAGTTATCCAGAAGAAATGAAGCTAGCAGGAAAAGAAGGGCTGAGGAGTATGCCAATCCTCTAATGAAAAGGTCAAAGAAATAGAGATAAGTTGAAACTTTAAATTCTTATTGATGTAAAGCTAAACTGCAATATTTCTTGAACATCAATAAATTCATGCTTATTCTCTAAAAATTTCAGCTGCTCGCTGAAATACTAAGTCATGTTTAAATTTCCTGCAAATGCATATAGACATTAATAATCATGACAATAAATCTCCTTGGTTATGTCAACATCAAATAGGGAGAGATTGTTGGGAGAATGTATATTATGATTTGATATTTTAATGTATATGCTCATGATTATTTGTAAAGTCCTTCAAGTAAGATATGTACAAGGACTTAGTGATAAGATCAAATTTGTTAGGTTGATTTAAGCTCTTAACGTTTATCATTCTTCTTAAGAATGTATAGATAGAAAGATCAAAGCTATTAGGTTGATCTTGAGATGTAATAGATAGTCTTCGAAGAAATCGGAGTGTATAAATCTGATCAACATTGCAGAAGTCAAAGCAGAAACGTAGAGAATTCGACCTGGGGTGAGCCGTGAACTCGGACATCCTGGGATCGATTCCCGCCTGCAACAAGTGTGAGAATTCTTTAATTCATGTGGCCACGGACCTGGGCCTGGCTTAGACCCGGAACAACCCACGAAAGCCTTGTTCGGGGTGGGGGGATTAGTCGGACTGCGAACCGAAACCCCACATTATCAAAAAAAAAACGTAGAGCTTCAAAGATCGTAGTGTGCCTTCCTTGAAGGGCCTCTTCAAAAATCGTAGAGTGGTCCCAACGTTTGCCGAGCCAACTCAACGATCGTAGAAGGAAATGTAGAGTTTACAAGTCAACGATCGTAGAGTGATCTCGGAAACGTAGAGTTTACTAACTCAAGCAAACAAAGATCGTAGTGTGCAAGGACTTTAGAGAAATCGTAGTGTTCTCGGCTGATAGCATCAGACCAGGCACCAAGGCGACAAGTCACCATGATCTGAATTGTAGAGTATCATCTGTCTTGTGTCAGAAAACATCGAGCCTCATAATTTGTGTGGAGATAGGTTACCAACAAAAGAGGAATGGATTCTAAACGCTGCAGTACTCACCAGTCCAAAGACATAAGAAATATCCTTAATATGCAACAAAGAAGCGTATTGAAGAAGCTAAAGAAAGTACCATTGGTAAGGGGGGAAACACCTTTTCAGGTGTTAGGTGATAAAGCAGTCTGCAGTGTCAGCGGGCCAGAATGCAGTTCAAAAGATGTGCATAAATGTCTCCATCAGAAATCAGAAAAGTCAAATGCATTTAATGCCTCAACGGATGGATCCAACAGATAGTTTTCTAGATCACATATATGCAAATCAAGTAGATGAGAGAGAGAGAGAGGCAAGCATTGAAAAAACAACATGACAAACTCTCAAGCTCAACTCTATAATCTGAGAATTAGCAAAGCTTGCTCAACTACTCAATTCTTTCGAATAAGTGCTTAAACAGCAACTGAGTAGCAACCATCAAGAACACAACATCTATCAATTAACTGAAGAAGAGTACCAAGTCTGCTGGACTTGAAGAGTTCTAAGTGAACTGTAAGAGAGCCAAGTCTGCTGGACTTGAAGAGTTCAAGAGTGAACTAAGAAGTTCCTAGACTGCTGTTCTAGAAGGAATTTGTGTGATTCAGAAGTTGTAAAAGACATCCTTAGTGGATATCATACTCGTTGAGTAAAAGAGTGGACTAGGAGCTTTAAGTGCTCTGAACCACTTAAAACGACTGTGTCTTGTACATTCATAACCATAACTGCTATATCTGCCATAACTGCAATAAATGTCTCATTCTCACAACTCCACTGCTTTGTAAAGAAGATTAAAACAAACATCATTTCCGCTAAGTTTTAATCATCATCAAAGAATAAATTTAAAACGAAAAGATTTTTTAAATATCTATTCAACTCCCCCTTCTAGATAACTATTGTGCCAACTAGAAACTAACAAAGGGATCTCATGTTGGTCTGGGTTTTAGAAAAGAGAAGAGTAACCCATCCACTACTCACCAACCTCGAAGGATCGTAGAGTCAAGTGAGACCAACTCTATGAACCAACTGGGAAGGTACAATATAGGTAAGGTACACTCCTCACAAATTATGAAACACAAGGACACATGGAAGAAGGAAAATCAGCCTAACAGAAGGATAACTAAAGATCCACAAAAGTCCAAATGGAGGAAGAATTCTCACACACACACAAGCATGCATCATATTAGATGTTTTGTGTGCTATAAAGTTGGTCACAAGGCTGCAAAGTGCTATTATAATTCCATGCATGTGAGACCCAAAATCAAGCAGATTTGGGTCCCTAAGGGTACTAACAAAGTAGGACCCATGCAAGTATGGGTACCAAAATTAAGCTTTAATGTTACCATGGGAAAAGAGCTCCACGATCACAACCTGGTATCTGGACAGTGGATGCTCAAGGCACATGACTGGGAACAAAGCCCTTTTGTCTGACTACATAGAGAAGGAAGGTCCCTCAGTCATCTTTGGAGACAACGGCTCTGGCAAGACAAGAAGATATGGCTCAGCTGGAAATGGTGTAGTATCCTTTAGTAAAGTGGCCTATGTGGAAGGACTACAACACAATCTTCTAAGCATTAGCCAACTCTGCGACAAGGGTCATCAAGTAACATTCCTCAACAATCAATGTCAAGTCAGAGACCTAAAGACATCTTCTATAAAGTTAACTGGAACAAGAGAAGGAAATGTCTACAAAGTAAATCTTGGACAACTAAGCTCAGACGAGGAAATATGCTTTCTGGCTAAAGCATCTGAAGAAAAATCGTGTTATGACATCGAAGACTGTCTCATCTCAACTTCAAGAGCATGTCCAAACTTTCCTCATAAGATCTAGTTGCAGGCTTACCTAAGTTCAGCCTCGTTAAAGAAAAGCCATGCAATGCCTGTCAGCTTGGAAAGCAGACCAGAAGCTCTTTCAAGAGCAAAACTGCCAACTCAATTGACAAGCCCCTGCAGTTGCTTCACGTGGATCTATTTGGGCCAATTCCAATTATGAGCGCCAGAGGGAAGAGATACTCACTTGTCATAGTCGACGACTACACCAGCTTCACATGGGTGTTCTTTCTAACCTCAAACGATGAAACAAGCTCCCAATTAATCAAGATGCTCATGCTGGTGATGAACGAGAAAGGAGAGAAAATCAAGGCTATAAGGAGTGATCATGGCAGAGAATTCGACTTATCAAAAATGGACCAGTTCTGCACAGACAATGGCATCAGTCACAACTTCTCAGCTCCACGAACTCCTCAACAAAATGGAGTAGCTGAAAGAAAGAACAGGACATTGATAGAGGCTGGAAGAACTCTACTAGCAGTAGCCCATCTGCCTAAATATTTCTGGGCAGAAGCTGTCAACGGTGCATGCTACACTCAGAACAGATCACTCATACACTCTGCGATTAAGAAAACTCCCTATGAACTGTGGAAAGGAAGAAAGCCAAGTGTCAGTTACTTTTTTGTATTCGGTTGTGCATGCTACATTCTTAACAATGGAAAGTAGTACTTGACAAAGTTTCAACCAAAGTCAGATGAAGGAATCTTTCTTGGATATGCCACAGACAGTAAGGCCTATAGATCGTTGAACAAGAAGACACTGAGTATTGAAGTCTCGATTCACATCATCTTTGATGAGACAGTAGACAAAACAGTGCTTCAAGACACTACGACCAACAGTTTAGACACTATGAACGAGGTCGACGAGCTCAACACTACGATCATAGTGCTAGATAGTGAAATCGTTGAGCAAGGAAATGAGATCGTAGAGAGGCCTATGCAAGATAACGAACCTCCATACCAAGAAGAAGAAATAGATCTTGAAGACCTAAGATAAGAAGGCATCAAGACAGATGTCCCAACAGGAAACAGATTGGCAAGAGATCACACTTAAGATTTAATCATTGGAGATCCGAGTGCATGAGTCAAAAAAAGAGTTGCCACCAAAAATGAATGTTTTTATCTAAGCTTCATGTCAGAAATGGAACCTAGGAAGATAGAGGATGTTATGGAAGACTCCAGCTGGATAGAAGCTATGCAGGAAGAACTTAATCAGTTTGAAAGAAACAAAGTATGGAGATTGGTACCAAGTCCAAAAAGTCATCCCTGTCATTGGAACCAAGTGGGTCTTCAGAAACAAGATGGATGAAGATGGAGTAATAACCAGGAATAAGGCAAGACTAGTGACCAAGGGTTACTCTTAGGAAGAAAGCATTGACTATGATGAGACATTTGCACCTGTTGCCAGACTAGAAGCCATCAGAATATTCCTTGCCTTTATTGCTCACATGAAATTCAAGGTCTTCCAGATAGATGTCAAAAGTACATTCCTGAATAGAGAACTTCAAGAAGAAGTCTATGTAGAGCAACCTTCAGGTTTCATCAATCCATCTCTTTCCAATTATGTTTATAGATTAGACAAAGCCTTATATGGTCTTAAACAAGCACCTAGAGCATGGTATGAAACTCTGACTAACTTTCTTATTGAAAATGGGTTCACTAGAGGTAGAGTAGATACCACATTATTTCTTAGAAAGCATAAAGACAAAGTCTTATTGGTTCAAATATATGTTGATGATATTATTTTTGGTTCTACTGACGAAAAGTTATGCAAGAGATTCTCCAAGCTTATGCAGAGCAAGTTTGAAATGAGCATGATGGGTGAGTTGAACTTCTTCCTTGGACTGCAAGTAAAGCAAACTGATGAAAAAATATTCATAAACCAAGCCAAGTACATTAAAGACTTACTAAAGAAGTATGGCATGGAATCAACCTCTCTCATGAAAACTCCAATTTCTTCTGCAACCAAGCCGGACAAAGATGAAAAACGTAAAAGTATTGATATAACTCAATACAGAGGTATGATAGGCTTTCTTCTATATCTAACTGCTAGTAGACTAGATATAATGTTTGCAACATACATTTGTGCTAGATTTCAGGCTAATCCTAAGGAATCACACTTAACTGCTGTAAAGAGGATTTTCAGGTATCTCAAGGGTATACCTCACTTGGGCCTTTGGTACCCCCAAGGAGTCCTCATTTGAACTATTAGGATACACAGATGCTGATTTTAAAGGACGCAAAATAGATAGAAAGAGTACAAATGGCACCTGTCAATGGCTAGGAAACAAACTTGTGTCCTGGTTTAGCAAGAAACAAAACTCACTATCTACTTCAACTGCAGAAGATGAATACATTGTTCCTGGCAGCTGCTGTGCTCAGATCCTATAGATGAAAAATCAGCTAGCAGATTATGGGTTTGAATCCAAATCCATACCTATTCACTGTGATAACATAAGTGCCATAGCAATAACTCATAATCATGTCATGCATTCTAGGACTGAGTATACAGAAATAAGGTATCACTTCATTAGGGATCATGTGCAAAATGAAACTATATCTTTACAATATATCCCTACTGAAAATCAACTTGTTAATGTCTTTACAAAGCCTCTAGATGAATCCAGGTTTAACAAGTTAATAAGTGAGCTAGGCATGCTTAACTTATAACCATGAAAAATATGCTTTAGTCTGTGCTAACCATACAGATTTGAAGGCTATGTTCGAAATCATAGACATGATCAAAGGAAGTCCACGATTGTAGAGCTGAAGTGACATGAAAGACAACGATCGCAGTGCAGACTCAAAGATGGCAGAGCCCATCAACAAAACAAAGGAGCATCCTGTGACGATAAAGTTCAAAATAAAGCAATCTCTCTGATAAGAGCCTCAGGAACAAACCTAACCCTTGATTCACTCTATGAGGTTGGCCCTTCCTGAGTTACCTTAAACCGAGAAGAATACTAAGTTAAAAGTTCATCACAAGGACTTGGTCAGAATCGATGATTGTAGTTCAGACACGACGATTGCTGAGAAAACACGACGATTGTTGAGCAGACACGACAATCGTAGTTCAAACACGACGATTACTGAGCAGACACGATGATCGTAGTTCAGACACAACGATTATAAAGCAGACTCGACGATTGCAAAGAAACTTAACAATCACAAAGGCTACCTCAACAATCGTAGTCTTTCCTAAGGACACATTAGCTCAGAAGGAGCTAAGGGCAAAACAGTATAATCCTCCTCAGTCAGATTCGTAGAGCCAAGCAGAATTCGACACCTGCCCCACTAAGCAAAATGGAGAGAGGGAAGTTAGAAGTACAATTTGAAAACTGCCTTTTTGAAATCAAAAGTTCAAAAATCTTATCTATCTCTTTCTCTCTACAAGCAGAAACCCTAACTCTTAAGAAAGTTCAGACAACAATACTCTTTGCAAAGAAATCAATGGCAGCCTCCAATGTCATCTTTGGCTACAGACTCTGTGTCGATGAGTTCAAAACATCCAAACCCAAATTTCACAAAACTCTGTCATTGATAAAGAAGACTGGTCTCAAAGAAGCTCTGGGAACAAGCACCTGGATCTACCCGAAGCTGATAAAGGAGTTTTACAGGAATGGGGCATTCGAAAATAACGTCATCACCACGAAGGTCAAGGACGTGGAAATCAAACTCAAAACTGAGAATATCAACCTAGCCCTAGGCTTGAAATCTGAAGGGTTCTCGTTCATAGATGTCATTAACTTCCATGAAGGCCTAAAGAAGATGCATCACAAGAAATTATGCACTGTCAAAGGATATAAGAAAAAAGAGTTTCCTCAGAGGTGTGAATTTTTGGCTGATATTATTGGGAAGTGTATATGCTTGCAAGAGCTCTGGCCACGATTATGTAAATGAGATACAACTCAAGCTCGTGACTGCCATAAGTTACGGGATACAACTTAACTATGGAGCTCTACTGCTTGAATGGATTAGGAAATGGATCCTTTGCTCGAAGAAGTCAAAGAGCTCTCAAAAGATGCTCTACAGGACGATTTATAAGAATCATCCTAACGTCTTCTCTAGGTGATAAAATTGGGGACAATGAAAGAGAGTCCATCAATCCAAACAGACGGATGACCCAGCAACTGTTTGAGAACTAGAAAAGGAATCCAGCAGAGAAATGTACATATGATGTCTGAGTCCTGTGGAAGAACTGGTGATATAAAGGAATCAGGGATTCCAGGAAACATGTCACTCGTCAAAGAGACTGAAGAAGAAGAGGAAGAGATCAACAAGGAAGAACCTACTGCCCTGGTCAGAAAAAGCAAGGGCAAGAAAAAGCTAAAGGCTAGAATGGCAGAAGAACCCCAGGGGTCAATTACAGATATACCTGTAGAGTCTTCTGACATTAAAGCTCTAAGGATCCTAAAAAGAAAAGAACAGCAGGCTGAGGCAGATGAAGACAAAGCTACCATCTCACAAGCTACTGAAGAAGAACAAAATCAGTTATAAGTCCAAGAGGCCATCTGTCTCTTCAATTGTAGAGTCTCTACCAATCGTAGAGACCAGACTAAACACCTCGAGCAAGGAAGTTGATGCACCAGATGTTATGGCTGATCAACGGGACAGAACTGAAGCTGAAAAAAGTCATGAGGCTGTGGCTCAGCCTAGAAAACCAAGACGAAAACTGGTTAAAAAGTACATCCTTGTCAATGAATTAGTACTCAAAGAGGAAAACAAAAAGATGGCTGCTGAAAATGAACTATCCAAAGAAAGCCAAAAGGACATAGCTCAAGCTGAGGGGAAGATACTCGAAGTTCTCACCCTAGAAAATGCTCCAGCTGAGGGGGAGCTACTAGTCCCACAAATGGATGATCATATTGAGGTAGAGCCTCATGACATCCCCATGTCAGAAGAAGCTGCTCCTAAAGAAAATGAGCAAGCTCCTGAGCAAGAAAGTCAAAAAGAAATCATTGATATTATGGAGTCCTTAGACAAAGATAGAGAAGAAGATGATGATGATGATTAGATCGAAATAATAGTTGTGGACTGTGATGGGTATAGGAAAGCTAACTACGAACAGTTATTCTCCTATCTACCCATGATGCCTTTTCATCAAGCTCAAATTCTAAACTCCTGGAATCATATATTTTGGAGCTTCAAAGAATATCCAGTCATCTATGTGCTAGCTCATGGATTTCCAGGAAACTTCAACTTTGCCAAATAGTTGATCACAAATGGTCCCTCTTCAAGAATGGTGCATGATGGTATTATCTATCCCAATCTTGTTAAGAGTTAATCACTATCCATAATCTTTTTTCAGGCAATTTTATGAATTTCCAAGCTGGTTTGAAGTAGTCATAAATCCACTAAGTCAATTCCCAGCTACAGAATCCCAAAATTCTGTAACTGATGAACCAAATATGCCCAACTTCATATTAATCCCAACTCCCATCATCTCTACGATTACTGACTATAGTCCCATCGTAGAGTCCCAAGGTCAAATCGTAGAGCCACCTACTCCAGATGCTCAAAAACAGGCCCCTCCATCAGATATTCCCTCTTTATCCACAAATGAATAATTCAACCTTGATCTTGCCCTCTACTCCTTACAAGATCAAAACAAGGGTACACCCCCTCCTCCTACACCTTCCACAACTCAGTGAGCTCCTCTCAGATCTACCCACCAAATCTGAGTTATCTGAAGTGTCAAAGAAAGTAATTAAGGATATAGATGACAGTCTTGAATCCCACACAGAACTCATTCAACTAAGACTAACAAAAATGATCAGTGCTTGTAAATAGTCTCCCAAACACCATAAGCTCTGAGCTCACAAAGAAGCTCAGGGAGATCATAAAAGAAATGGTGAAGAGCATAAATGACAGGGATCAGATACACTTTCAAGCAACTAAGAGACATCGGGATGTTGTTCTCGTATTACGAACGACTTAAGAGACTCAGAACAAGCTTATGTTGGAAAGCATTATCAATCCGCAAACTGCCATAAAAGATTTCCAAAAATTTTACGTAAACCAAAGACAGCAGACTGACAATGTTCTAGCCGTCCTCAAACACAAGGAAGCTCGATCTGATGCTCTGATCAAAGAGAATTGAGATGACATTACCCAAACCCAAAGATAACTCAAAAAGCTCGTCCAAGGAGTGACTCGCCTATCTGAAGACATTCGAATCCTTGATGCTGACATAAAGGGGGAGAATAAAGGGAAAGGAGTTCAAGGCAAGGGCAAGGGCAGAGGCAGAGGATAATTCCAAACTCAATCTTCAAGGAGTCCTCCTACAAGGAAGTCTCACCAACAGACTCCACGATCCGGCCATCAGACTCAACGATCTGATCAGCAGGAAGTTATAATGGCTCAACCAATAAGGAGTCTAGGGCCAACTACCAGCTCGCAAAATATGACCACCACATGCCTAAGAATTCCAATTTGAGATCCTGCATTCATGAATAGGCATGATCACAATCCTAGGCTAAGCCCAAGTGAGCTGGAAGATCTAACCAAGAAAGATAAAGCAAGTAGGAAAAGAAGGGCATGAGGAGTATGCCAATCCTCCACGCAAAAGATCAAAGAAATAGAGATAAGTAAAGTTTAAATTCTTATTGATATAAAGCTAAATTGTAATATTCCTCAAACATCAATAAATTCATGCTTATTCTCTAGAAATTTTAGCTGCTCACTGAAATATTAAGTCATATTTACTTTCCTACAAATGCATCTAGAAACTAATAATCATGACAACAAATCTCCTTGGTTATGTCAACATCAAATAGAGGAGAGATTGTTGGGAGAGTTCATATTTTGATTTGATGTTTAAAATAAATGCTCATGATTATATGTAAAGTCCTTCGAGAAATATATGTACAAGGAATTAGTGATAGATCAAATTTATCAGGTTGATCTAAGCTTTTAATGTTTATCATTTTATAAATGAATGTATAGAGATCAAAGATTTTAGGTTGATCTTCATCTTAAAGTATAATAGATAGGCTTCAACAAGAATCGCAATCTATCGAGCTGATCAAGAGATTACAGAAGCCAATGCAAGGATCGTAGAGCTTAGAAGATCGTAGTGTATCTGCCTTAAAGGGCCTCTCTAGGAATCACAGAGTGGTACAGACTTTTGCCGAAGATAACTCAGAGATCGTAGTATGCTCTCGGAAACGTAGAGTCTGCAAGACAAGCAAGTGAAGATCGTAGTGTATAAGTACTTGAGAGAAATCGTAGTGTTCTCATCAGACCAAGCACCAAGGTGACAAGACACCATGATATGGATCGTAGAGTATCATCTGCCTTGTGTCAAAAGCATCGATCCCTACCTTTTGTTTAGAGACAAATTCTAACAAATGTGGAATGGGTTTTAAACGTTGAAGTCCTCACCAGTCCCAACGGTACAAAAGATATCCTTAGTATACAACAAAAGGAACGTATTCAAGAAGCTAAAGAAAGGACCATAAGACAGAGGAAAACACCTTTTCAGGTGTTAGGTGAGAAAGTAATCTGTTGTGTCAGTGGGCCAGAATGTAATTCAGAAGGTGTGGAGAAAAGTCTCCATCAAAGTTCGGAAATGTCAAACGCATTTAATGCTTCAACGAATGGCTTCAACGGATAGATTTCAAGGATCACATACATGCAAAACATATGCAGATGAGAAAAGAAAGCAAGCATTGAACAAAAACGAAGAAGAACACTCAACGCTCAACTCTACAATCTGAGAAAAAGAGAAAGCTTGCTCAGCTACTCAGTTCTTTCGAACAAGTGCTTAACAACAACTGAGTAGCACCAACCAAGAACTCAACAACCATCAATCAACTGAAGTAAGAGTTCCAAATTAGAAGGACTTGTAGAGTTCTAAGTGAACTGTGAAGAACCAAGTCTGTTTGACTTGAAGAGTTCAAGAGTGAACTAAGAAGTTCCTAGACTGCTGGTCTAGAAGGAATTTCTGAGATTCAGAAAGTGTAAAAGACATCCTTAGTGGATTTCCTACTCAAAGAGTAGAAGAGTGAACTTGGAGCTTTAAGTGCTCTGAACCACTTAAAAATGTTGTGTCTCTTACATTCTTGTTATAACTTCTATAACTGCTATAGACTGCATTAACTATTATAATTGCCTTACTCTCATCAACTCACTATTTCAAAAATGGGGATTTAACAAATCATAATTTCGCTGTGTTTAAATCATAAACAAAACTAACAAAGTACTTTGAAAAGATTTTAAATATCTATTCAAACCCTCCCCCCCCCCCCCTTCTAGATAACTATTGTGCCTCTAGGAACTAACAAACTCTTTAGAACTTAGGGTTTTAATTCAATTCCTAAACTATTTAGGAACTAAATTAATAATAATATTAATAAGACTCCTTTTATTATTTTATAATTAGTATTTCTCTAAATACTTAATTATAAATACTAAGCTATGTAATGTATTCCACCAATAAATTAAATATACTTAATTTGTTATTATTAAGTCAATTACTTCTAAAATTATATTTCTCTTTTATGGTGTGACCATTTAGATTCAATATTAAACCGGTAGTAGAATAAATAAATTAGAACTATTCTAATATTATTTATCCATGTACACTTTATTATACCCAAACATACCATTTGATATACCCAAAGAGTTTTAAGGAATATGACAAAGTATAACTCAGAATACACAAGATACTATGACGATCTCATGTCCAAGGATTACTTGTACAACTATCACTATAAGAACTCCTATTAACAGACAAGTAAAACTCCATTAGGTGTTCCTTAAGCGAATTGCGTTCAATGAACATATTCTCCAATAAATGATTATGAACATTTTAGTTTTTATTTATCTAAATTTTAGATTTCCTTAGCGTGATCATCATCATGATTCTAAAAATATTGCTCCAAAACTACAGGTGTATTACATTTATTTAATTCAACCAATTAAATATGAATAAAGAATGTCTTAAATTAAATAAATTCTTTTATTAATAATATAAATAAGGTTATAGAGTAAATGCTAATCATATCCAATGTGATTGACTTGAGGGCATAATATTTTCAAAAGTGGCTCTTCGAAAATTAGCTCTTATATTACAAAGTTATAATATTTCAACTACTTATTTCTTGAGTGTCGACAACTTATTATTAAAAGTTATAATATTATACTATTTTAATATAATATTATAATAATATATTTGAATGCATATTATTGTCAGAGAAGATAATTATAGAAAAATATGTCAAATTTATAACGAACGGTTCATGCTAAATTCCTTTATTTATATCAAAAATTTGAACAAACATCTACCACACGTCACTTATTTTTAATTAACACCTTTTCAATCTTTCAATAATTATTCACAATTAATATTATAAACTCACAATAATGAAAACCAGATCGTTTCCATGAAAGAGGAAGCTTTCTGTATAAATGGTGCACAATTAGACAACCCTTTTTCTCGTTAGAACACTCGGGATATTGCCAATAATGCTAATTGGTCTAATAATATCATATCAAATAATATGAGTTATTGTGTCATGACTGTCGACGTAAGGAAAAAAAAATCTTTTTCTTGAAATTCCTCTGTTTACCTCTTTATATTTATGTGTTGAATTTCGTTTGAAAGGGCAAGTATGAAAAGAGTCCAACACAAAATGTCGACAATTTGAAAATTCAGAGTCACCAATTGGTATTAATGAAATGTTTGTACGAACTCAACCAAATTTGAAAAGGTTTACACAAAGGCCAAATTATTGGACTCTGTTTAACATGCCTTGGAAACCGAGATTCATAGAGTTCAGGGGCTTGATTAAGCGGGGGGGAGGTATTAGGCACCCCCCTACTTCCGTGAAAACACGGTTACCACATCTTTTCAATTCCCTAATTTATCTGAAGTGTGTGTGTGTGTGTGTGTGTTAATTAGGCCTAAGTGCATTTATTTAGAAGTAGTGCTATGCCTCGTTTGCACTTATATACAAAGAAGTTTGATTTGTATAAAGGTTCAATTTTAAACAATATGTGCAAAAATGATGTTGTGAAAATAGGTTTTCAAACCCTTATTCTCACATAGTAATTAAGGCCTTTGATACTTTCATTTTATTCTGTATTCGGCTTAATTTGATTTTATTCTCAAGATGCGAAGCATCTTCGACAAAATAATATACATATAAGTGTCAGGCTCCTTATGGGCATGAAAGCCATCGAAGGATGTCCAAAAACCACAAATTTAATTTACAGGCTAACTGTACAACTGAAAAAGGTCCATCATGGGAACCAGACCTAGATCCGTCAACTGGATCTTAGATCTCATGGCTCCTAGGCTCACATAATATCATTTGAATAGCCTGCATAACGAGGATACTGAAATAAAATAGATATTTAATCTAAACGACGTAAAATAAAGGATTCATCAGTTAAATCCCTGCCTACGCGTAGCCAAGCTTCCCGTTCCCTCTAAATACAGATCTAGGGTCACATGGTTGCTTAGTATTTACAAAAAAACTAGAAAGAAAACTAGATTTAAATAAACCTTAGCCATTCTAGCTCAACGGTTCCAATTTTACAACTTTTGAACCGGTTAAAAGTTAGATATGGATAGATTTAGATAAATCTAATCCACAGATTTAAATATTATGGATTTACATTGAATGAACAGTTAAAATAGATATTTAAGCACAGCAAACATGTATATATATATATATATATATATATATATATATATATATATATATATATATATATATATATATATTAAATCAAGAAAGAGCTTCAAATTTGAAAAAATCTTACAGTGTACTGCAAAGAAGGCTTCAGACTGCTTTTGGAGCTTGAAAACTCCGTTTCCACTGGTTAAAATTTGATGTCATGGTATATGTATACAAGTGTTTAAAAAGTAAATATTTTAGTTTGAAACACTATATGAGGGGTTAAGAGCTAAAATGGACATATATTTATCTCTTTTTTTCCTTTTTTTTCTTTTCTTCTTTGGTTGATGGGGAGGTCTATTTATAGACCAAAGTACTCGCGGGTCTACCCGCGGCATCCATGAGTCTACCTGTGGCCGCCCAGGTGGGCCCGGGCCCAGTGGGTCTCATTGTCTCGAAGTATGTGCACTCGGGCCAACGCATTGTCTGCTCGAACCTTCATAACTTTCAATCCGGGAATCCGATGGAGGCGTGATATGTAACAACCCGATATTTTCTATATAAATAAATCAAAAATTTTGCGTATAATTTTTTTTTAAGGACGAGGATTTATAAAAGATAAGATGTATATGTATTTATGTGATAAATAAAAATATAGTTATTACTTGAATATTTATTAATAATTTTATTTTAGAATTATTGATTATTATAAAGTATATTCTTACAATAATTAATTTTATAGTAGAAATGTCTTTATTAATTATTTTCCATAAAAATATAATCATATATTATTTACATAATATATGAAGTGATTTCTAGAATAATTATAATAATTATTTTATTATATGAATTTTAGTACAGATTATTAAGTTAATTATTTTACCTAAATTATTAAGGTTAAATATGGAAGAATAAATCAGATATGGAATCCAAACCCTAATTTTTGATTTTTATCAAGGAATGAGAATAATAATATAATATTAATTATATTTTGATTTTTATGTGCTATAAATATGTACTGTATGTACGTATTGATAATTATTGGTCAATTATGGTATATATTTTCAAAACCCTATTATTAATGGGTTAAACCCTAGTTCAAAAGTTAATACGCGTTCAAGACGGTGTAGTAATGGTGTTATTTGATTTATGTTGTGTTATATAGGATTCTATGTTAATTAGGAAAACCATTATTAATTTTGGAAACCCTAATTAGCTAGAAACCCTAATTCAAAAATTAGTAACCCTAATTAATATTTCGAAAACCCTAATTTCTGAAATGAGAAACCCTCATTTGAAACTCAAATTAAAGTTCAAGATTTTTTGGTAATGGTGTTAATGTGATTAATTAACAAGTATTAGAAATATAATTGTTAATTATGGAAATCCTAAAGTACTAAATTAGAAACCCTAATTTCTATATTTAGTAACTCTAATTAGTAATTATAAAACCTAATTACTAAATGTAAACCCTAATTGCTAAATTAGCAAGGTTAATTACGATTAGTATATAAAACCCTAATGTCCCTGTATAAAGTAATTACAAAACTAATCTAATTAACCACAGCACTTGGCGCAGCGATAAGCTTCGACCTGGGGTGAGTCGTGAACCCGGACATCCTGGGATCGATTCCCGCCTGCAACAAGTGTGAGAATTCTTTAATTCGTGTGGCCACGGACCTGGGCCGGGCTTAGACCCAGAACAACCCACGAAAGCCTTGTTCGGGGTGGGGGGATTAGTCGGACTGCGGACCGGAAACCCCACATTATCAAAAAAAACTAATCTAATTTAGAAAACTCTAATTACAAATTTTAGAAACTAATTTTTTATTTTATTTTATTTTAAAACCCTAAATGAAAACCTAAAATTTTATTTTGTGCTAAACCTTAAGGTTAAACCCTAAGGGTCAAACCCTAAGTGTTTGCAAGGATTACAAGATTGCCATTAAAATTCCCAACCAAATGACCAAAATACCCCTATTGATTATTGGATTTTGCCAAGTGTTAGAGTTGTTGGAGTTGTTGGCCAAACGTTGACTTTCCATGAGACATAAAACTCCAGCACATTAAGCTAGCTCAGCCATACATGCATCCAAGACGACTATATATAGATTGGAGAGGGAAAAAGTTCATTTGTTAGCTTATTTTGCACAACACTTAGCCTTGAGCTTGTCTCTCTAAAACCCACAATTTTCCCTTCATTTACCAGTCAAAAAACCAACCCCACGAAATCCACTAACCAAATCAGTAGCCTTGAATCATAAATTGATTATAGAAGGTATAAACTCTAACTTGAAAATCTATCCAGTAATTCTGTTGTTAGATGTTAGTTTGATGTGTTAAATATGTTGTATAAACTCTAATTAAGTGATCTGGGTTGATAGATTTTAGATCTATAACATTTATAGGCTCAGATCTAGCATTTTACAAAATCTGGAAAAAGTTCAATCTGTGGTCTGACAACGAATGTCAGTGGCCACAGATCCTTACTCGTTTACGTGTTTTGTTGTTTTTAAGTTGTTATATGTAGCTTGTAATGTGGTCTTTAATCTGCAATTGGAATCAAGGTCATTGGATGTGTAGATTTGTAGTTATTAGCGGTCAAAAGCTATTGACCGGCATTGACCATGCCTTTTCTGGGCAGCCCAGAAAGCCACGAACAGCGTCTGACAACATATTTAATCGCTTAGATCTGGCAAGTTGTGGGAGTTTTGTTGTTTTGTGGTATCTAAATTGTAGATTTGTATATGTACTACATATTTATGCCTTAAAATCTCCCAAGCATCAATTAGGTTTGATTCAGTGGACGATCAAAGTAGTCTGGTAGAACACAGTTCATGTTTTCTGGGAAACCTAGAAACCTGATGAACATGTGTTCTGACATGGGTTGACCGACACAGATCTTGGTGATGTAATGTTGCTAGATGTATTTTATGTAACAGATCTATTCACTTGCATGCTAGCTACAATCTGGACGTCTTAAATCACATTAACATCAACAGAAATGCAAGTTGTGGAAGTCCAAAATGGACAGGTCGAACTGTTCTTCATTTCAGGGTAACCCAGAAAATGAAGAACAGGTCTGACAGTCCCTTTGAAGGCTTAGATATTTCAATTCGTGCATATTTTAATCTTGTTTGTTGTTGGATCTTGTAGTCTTGCAATAGCATTACACGATCTGACAAATAACATACCCAGAAACACAACACACACTAAATTAAACATGGTCAAACTTGGTCACTCGGCAACTTTGTATGAAGATCTGGGTTTCATGAAGAACATAAAGAACACCTATAGCGACAGTCATGTCCTATAGGTGGTCTTTAGCGACAGACAGTGTATTTTAATTAATTTAATTTCTAAAAATTATTTATTTTAATTAAATAAATAGAAAAAAAATTAATTTTTAATTATTAAAAATACCAAATAAATTTTTAAAAATTATTTTAAATTCTGAAAATTAGTTTTTATTTATTTTAAGCATATTTCATAAATATTTAATATTTTTGAAATATTATTGGTATTTTATTTATTTAATTATAATATTAAATAAATTAGTTTAAAATGATTTATATACTTGAAAAATCATTTAAAATTATATTATGATATAAGAAAATATTTGAAGTTATTTTTAATGACTTTTAATATTTTTTGATAAATTTCGTTAATAAATTAATATTAATGATAATTAAGTTATTTACTAAATGATTTAAATAAATTAATTAAAAATAATTTTATTATATTAAAAATCATTTTAAATAATAATAAGGTATTTAAAAGTATTTTAAGTTATAAAATATAACTTTTAATATTTAAAGGTGAATTTCATTAATTAATTATTATTAATGATATTAAGGTTATTTAATAATTATATTAAATAAATTAGTTTTAAAATGATTTTATTATTATAAAAATCATTTTAAATTAAAATAAAATATTTAAAGATATTTTAAAATATAACTTTTAATATTTAAAGGATAATTTCATTAATAATTTAATATTAATGATTATTAATTTATTATTAATGATATTAAATTTATTTATAATTATATTAAATAAATAGTTTAAAATGGTTTTATTAATTTAAAAATCATTTAAAAAGGATATAAATGAATTAAAAATATTTTAAGTTATAATTAATAACTTTTAATATTTTGATAAATAAAACATTAATACTTTAATATTAATCATAATTATTTAAGAATGATTTTAAATGTTTTAAAAATCATTTAAGGATAATATTAATACTTTAAAAGTATTTTGAGTTATTATAAATAACTTTGACATTTTGGAAATGATTTCATTAATAGTTCAATATTAATTAAATATTAATAATAATAGAATTGATTAATATTTAAATCATTTAATAATGATTCCGATGTTTGAAAATTCATGATAAATTATAATAAATGTTTTAAAATTATTATAAGTCATTTAAAAATAATATGACTGATACTAAGTTACATGATAGAGTCTTAGACTCGATAATTACCCGATAAAGCCGTCGGTACACCGAAATATTTTAGAAATTGATCTGAACTTAGATAATTTGATTAGATATGTGATTATTTGTGATTCAATGGTTGTTAAACATGGGTGACAATGTGACTAGGTTATGTGCTGACTGCAATAAGCAGTATTATGTGTTGAGATATGTTATTCTAATCAGTAAAATAATCTTATTACTGATAGGTGATTACATAAAAGATAAAACTAAGTTGCAAATTGTAAGCAGTGCATCAAGCAAGTATCTTACCTTTGCATTTTCTTTATGCAATGGACATGAGTAAGAATGTTTCTGAATTATATTATTACTGTACAGATTATTAACCCTATATTATATACGCTCATTGATTATCAACATGTTAGTATATGATAATTCAGATGTATATATTCTATTCGTTAATTTCTATAAATGGTTATACAAGTGTCCCCACTTGGATAATCATTATATTTAATCACATGTTGATACACCTTGTTAATTACCCGTATATATATATATATATATATATATATATGTTGAATTATAGATTATTGTTGAATAAGATAAAACTTTACTATTATCCAACTGAATTGCTTTGGTTTGGAACCCAGACAAGTATGAACATCCCTTACGCGGGGAAAACTTTTTATGCACCCAAGGTGGACAAAGTGAACGTGTAATACCCGAAAAAAATAATAATATTAAATAATTAAATCACCTTGTTTTAAAACATATTTTTGGATGTCATTTATTTTGGGTCAAAATAATCATTTAATTTTTGTGGGCTAATGTAATAATAAGTGATGGGTAAATTAAATGGGTAAAATTGGGCTTTAAATTAAGTGGGTCAAATTAATAATTGTGTAATTTTAAAATCCTATTAAAATTTGTAGAGTTAATAAATATATTAATTAATAAAATCTATTTTTTTTATGAATAAATAATTAAACCTAATTCACCTAAACAATACGCCTAATACGAGTTTGGGAGAGAAAAGAAGAAGAGTAGCGGCGGCTGCAAACATAAATTAAAGAGGAAGAAATTGACAGGTTCGCCTATGTCTTTAAATTGTATTTTCCTAAAAACTATTATGATAGTGATGTTGTTGTAGAATTGCATATCTAGTAAAAGAGGAGCAGGCGGATGGGATTGTTTTTATCAGTCATGTTAGTTTGTATACTTTTATTAATTGGTGGGATTAGGCATGACAAGGCTAATAAAAAAAAACAGAAAAAAGAAAAAGGGAATCACATGATTGAACAATAGCCTATTGGTATAAGTAATATTTGGAAGTGATTTTGAATTCTTGTTGCTTTAGAGTTGTTTTTTTTTATACAAGTAATACATGGGTTAAATTAAGGTACGAATTGTCTAAATTCATAATAATAATATTAAGGATTAGTTAATGGATTATAGAAAGAAAAAAAAATTCAAACGTATTTATAGTTATTTAATCTTTTATTTAGTTCGGACGAGGAGATTTAGCGAGTCAAATTTGAAGTATAAATTTTGGGTATTACATTGCTTAATTCAGGTACGGATTTCCGTACTTTTTCAGCGAGACTCATTTGTTTTTAATTTGTTCGTTCCGTTATTTATTTCGAAATTTAGTATTGTCTCTCATAATTATTTCTTGTCAATTTATTTTGAATAGCTTGTTTTGGCGTTATATTAGAACTCCCATCTGTACTCTTTAGACTAGTGTATCATGTCTATTAATTTATTTTGATATTTAAAGTGATGTACATGTTAGTATATTTTAGAGACTTGTGTTGACGATTCGTTCGATTTAACATGTACATGTTAGAACCCTTTGTGTTGATATTTTGTCGCATGTGTTGTGACATTATATTTTGTTAGAATACCGTAGGGTATACCTGAGCTATAACCACCTGTGGGGGTACCACAGGCATGTCCTCTTGGCACCGAGGCATGACACCTTCCGTGGCGGTGTGATCAGTCCACGGCGTCTCCGTTTTGTGCTCCGTTGGGAGTTGGCCATTTGGTGTTTTGTTGTGGGAGGCGTATGGGTCGACCCTAGTTTTCTGTTCTGTTCTGTTCTACGGATTGATGATGTTTGTGCCAAACACACCTTCCGATTTTGCACGCATCTGGATTGCGCAGTCCGATGTGTGATTGCCTGTGTGGCATTATTTGACTTGCCTGTGTGGCAAGGTATATTACTATATTCTGAGCTCGGTATGAAATAACACCCTGCCATTGATTCAGCCTATCATTTCATTGTGTTAGTTTTGTTCGTTTCGTTTCAGTTCGTTTCATTTCATTTCATTTAATTGAGTTAATTATTTGTATTCTATATCCGTACTGGGCATTTGGCTCATGCTGTGTTTTTCTTCCGGCAGATAATCAGGGGGATCAAGGGCAAGTGTGATGAGAGCTCCATTCATTCCAATGATTTAGAAATATTCTGTTTAGACTTGATGTGTCAGTTACTTGGAATTGTAATAATTATTTTAGATTGTGGTTTGAGACAGTTTGAGATTTATTATGGGTGACTTGTGGTATTTATCAGTTAATTAAGACTATTCTTTTGGGACTTTGAGCCTTGCTATTAAACTCATCAGTTTTGTTACGTTTTGAGTAATCTCTCTTTCTATTTCGGAAAGGGGGTGTTACAGAACGATACCCTCGTTCTTGCATGTAGTGTTGATCAATACAGGGTACAATGGGCTGATCACCCTCGTGCCCGTAATTTATGACGGTTTACAGATGAAGTTCTGTTTATCATTTTTGAAAATGAAAATAATGTTTATAGTATGTCACCTTAACCATAGTTATAGTTAATATGTAGTTTCAAAAATTTGAAAGAGAGTTGTTATGTTATTATTATCGGTTTAGAGTACTTCACAACTATTGACTTGTTGTCGAAGGGTAGTATAAAGAAAATATTTAAATTCTTTCAGCTTATACATATAATTGCTATTACTTGCTGGGCACTCAAATGCTCATCCTTGCTTAATTTAAATGTTTTCAGCTAAGTGTGAACAACTAATGAGCTCTGCTAAGAACAAGGAAAAGGGAAAGGTTGCTGAATGAACGCAATGCTATGTTATGTAATAGTTAACTTTATTAAGATAAGTATGATATATATTATCTATCATGGGTTATAATGAATGTTTACATGTTACGTACTTAAGATTCAGACTATGATGATATTTAAATTAAGTTGATCTTTATATTATTGTTATTATTATTAGTATTATTCCGCTCATAGAAATGGTATCGTGAAGCACCGAGTTCGGGTTTCAAGTACCCGGATTTGGGAGCTTTACAGTTTGGTATCAGAGCTATAGGTTAAAAATCTTAGGTGGGCTAGACCTTAGGCTATAACCTTAGAACAGAGGGAAACGTTAAAAATATAAATAACTCATATAGGTTTAAAAGAGATGAATTGAATAAATTCATCGTCAAACAAAATAAAAAGATAATCAGGACAACTCTTATTTGCTATGTGCATATACTATATGCTAATCAGGATAATTTATGTGTGTAGATGTCTGGTTTAAAAGGCTTGTTATATGCATATAGCATGAAGAAGGATCAAATCCATACACCCGAGCTAATATCGAAGCCAATAGCTGAAATAGAGGCTCACGATGAAAACAACTCAGACAAGGTGGTTATTTTAGAAAACGTAATACCAGATCCGGAGATGGTGGAGCTGACAGATAGTCATTCGGACACTCAAGTTGAAGCTAATCAAGTATCAACGGAGGTGCAATAATTGAGGAACAAGATTTCTTCTCTGGAAAGACTGTGGGAGATAGAAAAGCTGTTGAATAGTCAGTTACGTCAAGCGTTAATAGAAACAATGGAAGAACAAAATAAGCTTAAAATCTAAATTGAGCAGATGGGAGCCACAAGCAACACATCGTGTGCAGCTCCGAGCAAGAAAGGGAAAAGAAAGATATAAGATCATGACTTAGAAAAATCCGATAAGAAGAAAGGGAAAAGAATATGTTATCTGTGCAGTTATGAGGGACATATCACTCTGTATTGTCCTGACTATAAACCAGGAGCATATTTTATCTGTGGGATAGAAAGTCATCAGGCAAAAGGTTGTCCAAGAAAAAGGCATAGCGAATAGGTAGTATAGGTTCTGTGGTGTAGACGTGTTTAATGTAATATGTGTACTTAGTATGTCTGTGTAATGTAATATTCTAAAACTTTTGTATTAATCAAGGTTGTAAATCCTGACTTTTGTAGTCACAAAGGGATAGCTAATGTTTAAAGCATTATGTGTTATGCTATGTAAAATATTCGTTAAATGAATAAGAATCTATGTTGGAGTAATGAAACACGTTTAATATATTACACTTATATGACAAGGTTTAGAATGTAAGTTAAATTTATGATTTTATTTAATCAGATAATGTCGCCAAGACGTCGAACTCGCAATCAAAGGGCAGAAGAATCTGTAAATAACGCTGAGGGACAACAACAAGCAGACCCGATGTAGCATTTTGCAAACATAGTAGCACAAGCTATGCAGCAAGGGATACCAGTCGCTAGGAATCAGCCGGATAATTGCTTAGTGAACTTCAAAGACTTTAAGGCTGTAGGACCGCCAGAATTCAAAGGTACAACTGACCCTGTTGAAGCCCAAACTTCGGTCAAGGAGATTGAAAAAGAATTCGTGATAGCTAGGGTAGCTGAAGGGCAGAAGACTGGTTTTGCCACTTACATGATGAAAGGTGAGGCAAATTTTGGTGGGAGGCGAATCAGGCGATGGCAGGAGAAGGTGTGATAACTTGGGATAGGTTTAAAACTCTATTTTTTGAGAACTATTTTTCATCTAGTATGCAGGCTAGGATGGAGGTAAAATTTTAGAGTTGAAGCAGGAGAATATGACGGTGTCAGAATACGCCACAAAATTTACTGAGTTAGCTAGGTTCGCTCCGCATCAAGTTGATACGGAGGCTAGAAAAGCTAGAAGTTTTGAGCTAGGATTAAAACCCTGGCTCTATAACAAGGTGGCAGTGTTGCAGATTCCTACATTTGCAGCACTCATGGAGAAAGCGATTATAGCTAAGTAGGGGAGTGAGACAATGAGCCTCTATAACAAGGAGAGAAAGAACAAAAGTAAGGTTGAAGGAGCTGGGAAGATGGGAGCAGGAGTGGAGATGGAAAAAGGAAGGTGAGCAATTTTGGAAGTATACAGGTGAAGCAAGAAGGTGTGAAGAAACAGACTGTGCCGTGTAAGACTTGTGGAAAGAACCACTCTGGAGAATGTTTGAAAGGGAAGTTTATATGCTATAAGTATGGGTAGGAGGTCATATCTCTCCCAACTGCCCCAATCTTAGGGTGACCAGTGGATGTTTTCTATGTGGGTCGACTAAGCATAAGGTGAAGGATTGTCCGAAGAGGAGGGCGGAGGCGAGAAGTGTGAACACGGGCACTGCAAGCGGGACTTTAGTAATCACCGGCTTGACTTCGTCAAACAAACCAACAAAATCAACAGCAAGGGTCTACAACATGACGGTCAAGAAACGATGGCAGCTGGCAATGGAACTCCAGGTATTATTCATACACTTTTATTTTTTTATACATGATTTTCCCATATATAGTAAATTATTTTATAAAAAAAAATTGAAGGAGGAATTTAAGTTTTTTTAGAAATCAAATTTCTGTTTAATCGAAAATATAAGCTTTATATGAATAGTTAAAGATCAGATCGATCAAATTATGATCGAGATCTACTTAAAATTATTGTGTATGCTATATACCCTTAGATGTGTAGGTTTTAAAACGGTGATTCCGGGGACGAAATCTTTATAAGGGAGGGTGAATGTAACAACCCAATATTTTCTATATAAATAAATCAAAAAATTTGCGTATTAATTTTTTTTTTGTAAGGATGAGGATTTGTACAAGATAAGATGTATATGTATTTATGTGATAAATAAAAATATAGTTTTATATGAATATTTACAAATAATTTTATTTTAGAATTATTGATTATTATAAAGTATATTTGTAATAACTCGATATTTTTATATAAATAAATAAGAAATTTTGTATATAAATTTTTTATTTATTTATTTGAATAAGGGAATATATGCGAAGTAATGTGTATGTAAATGTGATAAATAAAATTTATTTATTACATAAATAATTTCAAATAAATTTATTTTAGAATTAGTGATCATTATAAATATATACTTATAATAATTAATTTTATAGTAGAAATGTCTTTATTATTTATTTTCTATGAAAATATGATTTTTATATTATTTAAATAATATATAAAATGATTATTGGAATTATTATAATCACCATTTTATTATATGAATTCTAGTTCAGATTATTAAGTTAATTATTTTAACTTAATTAATAATGTTATATATAAAAAATAAATTAGATATGGAATCCAAACTCTAAATTTGGGTATTGATCAAGGGATGAAAATAATAATATAATATTAATTATATTTTAATTTTTCGGTGCTATAAATATGTACTGTAAATGTGTAGACTACTAATGGTTGGTCAATTATGGTAAATTATGTCATAACCCTTATATCGTGTTATTAAACCCTTATTATTAAACTCAGTTATGAGTTTAAGACTAATTAGTAATTGTGTTATATGAATTTTATTACGTATTATAGAATTTCTGTAATTAGGAGGAACCCTAATTATTATTTGAAAAACCTAATTTGCTAAAATTAGATAACCTAATTATTATTTTAGTAAATTATAATGTTAATTAGGAAGCCCTAATTGTTAAATTGGGAACCCTAAATGATATTAAGGAACCCTAATATTTAAACCCTAATTTTCTATTAAAAATCCTAATTTTAATTTAGTGTATTTAATTAAAATTTTATTACCCTTTAATTTTAATTTTTCAAACCCTAGTAATTATTTGGAAAACTTTAAGATGTAAAATCTAGTGAATAAATCCTAGATTCAAGCACCTTGGACAAGAATGCCCTTAAAATTAAAATAAAATTATCAAAATGCCCTTTTTGTCCCATTTGGTGAATTATTGCTAGACAAATCTTATCCAATCTTGCTAGCCACCCTAGTCTACCTAGCTATGAGCCTACAAGCTTCAAAGCTCAACCATGTGATCATTCAATACATTGGATACATGTTATTTGTATAGATCAAGAGAGAGAAAAAGTCACATTCAAGCTCAATTATTCATAACTTTCATCCTAGAACTCCTCTCTCTAAAACCCGCGAATTTGCCATGCTAGATCAGTCACAAAATCAGCCCCACCAACTCACATAACAAATCAGAAGCATAGAAATCAGAATTTGTTCATAAAGAGGTAAGAACCCTAGAAGAAATCTGATCTTGATCAAATTGTTAGATGTTAGTTTTTTGTGTTAAACATGTAATATGTAGTATATAATGATGATCTGGGTTGCTCGATGTTAGATCTATAACATCTAGAGGCTCGGATTTGAAGTTTTTAAAAATCTGGAAAATTTTATTTTTGTGACTGACAATCAAATGTAAGGTCTGGTAGATCTCTGGTTGTTAATGATTTTAGTGTTTTTAATGTTTGAACATATAGTGTGTTATGAGGATCTTTGATCTGAAACTGGAATATAGCCCAGATCATGAACAGGTTAAAAGTTATAGCTGGTCAAACCTAGTTGACCGAGCATGACTTTCCAAATCTGAAAAAACCCATATCGTTCCCAGAAGGCTCTGACAAGAACTTCATGGGCTCGGATCTGTCAGTGGTTTAACGATCTGTTATTTTTGTTGAATCTATGTTATAGTATGTTATATGGACTTCATATGTATGCATTATAATCTCCTAATCATCAAACTGAGTGAAAATAGTGTCTGGTCAAAGTGGGTAAAATGATCATGTTTTCTGTTTCTGGGTAACCCAGAAAACAGATGAACGTTGTCTCTAACAGACTTTGACCAGACTAGATCTTCTTATGGTGTTGTTATTTAATTTATTTTATGTAATTGATATGTAGTATTACATGTTAGCTACAACCTGAAATCAATAGATCACATAGAGCAAATAGTGTCTGGTCAAAGTAGGTAAAATGATCACGTTTTCTATTTCTGGGTAACCCAGAAAACAGATGAACGTTGTCTCTGACAGACTTTGACCAGACTAGATCTTCTTATGGTGTTGTTATTTAATTTATTTTATGTAATTGATATGTAGTATTACATGTTAGCTACAACCTGGAATCAATAGATCACATAGAGCAATCTCACAACGCGAGATATAAGGATCCAAAGTAGCATACTCGTTCTGTTCTTCATTTTGGAAAAACCCAGAAATGAAGAACAGACTCGGACACGATTTTCTGAGCCTTAAATCAAGTTTGATTAATTGTGTTTAGACTTGACCATGGATTGAAACCTATTCGTGGATAGTTTGTCTAGACAGCCCGGCGAGCAGAAAACATTTACCTTGAACAGAATTAATTTTATAAGGCCATAAATATCGTTGACCGGCCATGACTGGAATTTATGGGCAGCCCAGAAATGTGAAGAACAGCTCTGACAGCATGTTCTGATGCTTAGATCTCCCTCATATTTTATAATTTGGTCCAGATATGGTTATTAACATGTACTCTTACATACATACTACAAGATTTAATCAATATAATGTCCAGAACTTGTGTAGATTAAAAATTAAAGATAGTCAAAAGAGATACCCTTGAGCACTGACTTGTCAGTGTTCTTGATCCTCAAGAACACCTATCGCGACAGAAATTGTCGCTAAAGCCTTTAGCGACGGATTTAATTATTTTTCTTTTATAATTTCTGAAAAATACATTAAAATAGAAATAAATTCCTAAAAATTATAAAATCAGTTTTAAAAATTATTTTTAAGTTATAAAAATTAACTTTTAATAATTTAAATATTTTTCATAAATACAAATATTTATTTGGATATTTTTGGTATATAATTTATTTAATAAATGTATTAAATAAATAAATTAAAAATAATTTTATTGTATTAAAAATCATTTTAAATAACAATAAGGTAATTAATAATATTTTAAGTTATAAAACATAACTTTTAATATTTTAAGATAAGTTTCATTAATTATTAAATATTAATGATATTAGATTTATTGAGTAATTATATTAAATAAATTAATTAAAAATGATTTTAATATTATAAAAATCTTTTTAAACGAAAATAAATAGTTTAAAAATATTTTTAAGTTATAAAATATAACTTTTGATATTTAAAGGTAAATTTCATTAATAATTTAATATTAATGATATTAAGTTTATTTAATAATTATATTAAATAAATAGTTTAAAAATGGCATTATTAAATTAAAAATCATTTAAAAAGGAAATAAATGAATTAAAAATATTTTAAGTTATAACTAATGACTTTTAATATTTTGATAAATAATAAATTAATATTCTAATATTAATGGCAATTATTTAAAAATATTAGGAGTTATTATAAATAACTTTAATATTTTGGCAATGGTTTCATTAATAGTTTAATATTATTTAAATATTAATGATAATAGAATTAGTTAATATTTAAATCATTTAATGATGATTTCAGTGTTTGAAAATTCATAATAAAGTATAATAATTATTTAAAAATTATTATAAGACTACAAAAAATAATATGACTGATATTTAAAATATCTAAACGAATATTGAACTACACGATAGATTTTTTAGACTAGATAAATTCCCAATAAAGTCGTCGGTACATCGAAATATTTCAGAAATTGATCTAGACTTAGATAAATTGACTAGATATGTGTTTGTTAGTGAATCAATAACTATTAAATATATGTGACAATGTGATTAGGTTATGTGCTGACTGCAATTAGCAGTACTGTGTGATATGATATAAAATTCTAATCGAACGAAAGATCTTATTTTTTTTTTATTTATTTTTTTTTGCTAACGAGGTGTTTCCCAACCCGCAGGTCAGACTAATACTGATAGATATTATTAATACTGATAGATATTATTAATAATTATTGATAGATATTATTAATACTGATAGGTCGAATTAATACTGATAGATATTATTTTTTTTTTGTTGTGTGATTAGAGTAATCGAATGAAAGATCTTATTACTGATAGGTCGCTGTATAAAAGATTAATCTAAGTTACGTTATTGCAAGCAACAGCTCAGGCAAGTATCCTACTTTTGCATTTACTATATGCAATGGACATGAGTAAGAAAGTTTCAGAACTATATTATTATTATGCCAGATTATTAACTCTATTATTATTGATTATGTATCCAATCTTTGTATTCATACAAGTTCTTACATTATCCGATCATTGTATTATTGTATAATTCTGATATTTATTCTGTTCATTAATTCGTATATAGGGTTAGACAAGTGTCCCCACTTGGATAACTATTATATTTAATCATATGTTGATACATACTTATTGATTTTAAGTATGTATACGTTGACTTAAAAGTCGTCTAAGCTATTTGATTCAGCTAGAGATAAAAATATTGTTAAACAAGATAGAACGTTATTGTATCCAACCAAATTGTTTTGGTTCGGATTCCCGACTAAGTATGAACATCCCGAATATAGGAAAACTTTTGTGTACCTAAGGTGGATAGAGTGAATGATAATATCGTTCTTGCATGTAGTATTGATCAATACAGGGCATAACGGGCTGATCACCCCTCGTGCCCGTAAATTATGACAGTTTACAGATGAATTTCTGTTTAACCTTTTCGAAAATAGAAAAAAATGTTCATAGTATGTTGACTGATCTCCAATTATAGTCAATACGTAGTTTCAAAAATTTTAGATGGAAGTGATATGTTGTTATTATTGGTTCAGCTTACTTCACAACTGTTGATTCGTTGTAGAAGTGTCTTTCAAAGAAAACATTTAATTCTTTCAGCTAATATATATTGTTGTTATTACTTGCTGGGCAATCAAATGCTCATTCTTGCTTTAAATTTAAATGTTTTCAGCTAAGTATGATCAACCAGAAGGTTCAGGCAAGAACAAGGGGAAAGGAAAGATGTTCAAATGAGATTTATAATATTCTGTGTAATAGTTATAGTTTATTAAGATAATGATACTTATTATCTATGATGTAATGAATGTTTAAAGGTCTCGTACCTAGGATTTAGACTTTGATATATGTAAATTAAGTTTGATATTTATATTAGTTTTATTATTATTCTGCTCATAGAAATTATATCGTGAAGCACTGAGTTCGGGTTTCAAGTACCCGAATTTGGGGGCGTCACAGGGTTGGTATCCAAGCTTTAGGGTTAAAAACCTTAGATGGAATAAGACCTTAGGCTATAACCTTAGAATAGAAGGAAACGTTAAAAATACAAGTAACTCATATAGAGTTTAAAAAGAAATAAATTGAATAAATTCATCGTTAAACAAAATAAAAGATAACTCTTATAAAACTATTGTTTGATGTGTGTATATACTATTTACTAATCAAGATAAGTTGTCTATAGATGTCAGGTGGAAAAGAATTAGGATACTCTCTGATCGTAAAGAAGGAGACGATATCAAAGCCAAAAGCTGAAATGTATTGGAAAACATAGTATCAGATCCGAAAAAGGTGGAACTGGCAGATAGTGATTCAGACACTAAAGTTGGAGTTGATCAAGTATCAACGGAAGTACATAATCTGAAGAACAAGGTTTCTTCTCTAGAAAAGTTGTGGGAAATAGAAAAGCTACTAAATAACAAATTGCGAAAGGCGTTAATTGAAACTATGGAAGAACAAGATAAGCTTAAAATCCAAATTGATCAAATACGAGCCGGAAGCAACAAATCATGTCCAGCTTCGAGTAAGAAAGGAAAAGAAAGATGAAAGACCGTGACTTAGGAAATAAGTAGGATTAGTAGTTGATTATGTATTTTTGATAATATATGGGTGTAATGTAATATTCTCAAACTTTTGTATAAGTTATTACAGTAATTCCCGACTTTTGTGGTCACAAAGGGATAGCAGTATGTGTTATGTTATGTAAAGTACTTTGAATTGATGAATACGAATCTATGTTTCACTAATGGAATAAGTTTTGTATAAAACATTGTGTTACATGTTTAACTTATACAATAAGGTATAGAATGTAAGTTAAATTTATGATTTTATATAATTAGATAATGTCACTAAGACGTCAAACACGAAATCAAAGGGCAGAAGAATCTGTCAACAACGCTGAGGGACAATCGCAAGACCCAATGCAAAACTTTATGAACATGGTAGCTCAGGCTATGCAACATGGAATACCAGCCGCAGGGAATCGACCAAACAATCGCTTGGCAAATTTTAAAGACTTCAAGGTAATAGGAACCACCAGAATTCAAGGGATCAGCTGACCCTAGAGAAACCCAGACATGGGTTAATGAGATAGAAAAGGCGTTCGTAGTTGTTAGGGTAGATGAGGGGCAAAAGACCTCTTTTGCCACCTATATGATGAAAGGAGAGGCGAACTTTTGGTGGGAAGCAAATTAAGCGAGGGCAGGAGAGGGAGTAGTTACTTGGGCTAGGTTTAAGACTTTGTTTTTCGAAAACTACTTCTCAACTAGCATGCAGGCTAGGATGGAGGTAAAATTTTTGGAGTTAAAGCAGGAGAACATGACTGTTGCAGAGTATGCCGCAAAGTTTAATGAGTTGGCTAGGTTCGCTCCGCATTAAGTTGATACGGAGGCTAGAAAGGAAAGAAGGTTCGAGCTGGGATTAAAACCTTGGCTCTACAACAAGGTGGCAGTGTTGTAGATCAATACTTTTGTAGCACTCATGGAAGAGGCTATCATAGCTGAGGAAGGGAATGTGGCCATAAGCCTCTACAACAAGGAGAAGTGGAACAAAAGTAAGGCTGTAGGAGTTGTGAAGGTGGAAACTAATAGTGGGAATAGGGGTGAGAAAAGAAAGGGAATTATTTTGGGAATGTTCAGGTGAAACAGGAAAGTGTGAAGAAGTAGGTAGTACAGTGTGGGAAATGTGGGAAGAATCACTGTAGTGAGTGTATGAAGGGAAAGTTTGTATGCTACAAGTGCGGGCAGGAAGGCCATATTTCTCCCAACTGCCCTAACCCAATGATGAACGATGGGTGTTTTCTGTGTGGGTCGATGTAACATAAGGTGAGGGATTGTCCAAAGAGGAAAATGGAGGCAAGGAGTGTAACCACGGGAAAAAGAAGCGGGACTATGGCAATCACGGGACCGACTTCAACCAACAAACCAACCACACGAGTCTTTAATATGACGGTACAGGATACTGTGGCAGCTGGGAATGGAACTCCTTGTAGTATTTGAATAACTTTTATTTTTATGTATATATTTGATTTTCCTTTATATAGCAAATTATTTTATAAATAAATTTTGAAGGAGGAATTTGAGTTCTTTTAGAAATCAAATTTCCATTTAATCAATTAACAAGCTTTATATGAATAGTTAAAGATTTTTTCGATCAATTATGATTGAGATCTACTTGCAATGATTGTGTATGTTACGTACCCTTATATGTACGCACTACGAAAAAATGGGGCTTCAGCAATAATCGATTTTCGTTGCTAAAGGTGCCAAATTTCGTTGCAAAAGGGTTTTGCCAACGACTTTACTGTTGTTGCATCTTTCGTTCCGCAATGAGCGTTGCTAATTGTTCCGCAACGAACGTATTTTTTTCGTTGCCAAAAGTAATACATTTGGCACCGAAATTTGGCTTTCGTACAGAGACATCAATCCTTTAGCAACAAAATATATTGTTGCAGAATAATTAAAATTTCGTTGCTAAAACCCCCATTTCGTTGCAAAAGCCTACTAATTGGCAATGAAATGAATTCTTTTTTTTTTTTGCAACGACCATGCATTTTCGTTGCAATTGACACCATTTTGCAACGACATATTTCGTTGTAGTAAATTATGAAAATTGTTGCCTAAGCTTGCTTTCGTTGCGGAATGTAAACTTTTTAGCAATGATTTTTGTTGCTGATTATATTATTTGGTAATGACATTATGCTGAATCATCAACGAAAATGTTTGTTGCTGGTTATTTTTCAATAGCAACGAAAGTCGTCGATTAACGACATTATATGTTGTTATTTTTTTATATGTGCAACGAAAGTTGATATGATTTGCAACGATAAAAAATGTTACCTTTTATTTTAGTATTAGCAACAATATCCTCCCCGTTGTTATTAAATTAATTTTTTGTAGCCAAATATTATATTTTTAATGCCCTTAGCAACGAAAACTTGTTGCTAAATGTATAAAAAATTATTGCTATATTAAAACTTGTTCAATGCTTTGGTAACGAATTATATTGTTGCCAAATCAAAATTTGACATTCTTTTTGTATACCTGGCTGGCTCAATGTCCCCATAGCAAATAATGGCAAAAATACAAAAAACTAAAATATTATTAACTTAATAAAATCATCCACTACATAATCATTCATTATCTTTACAATTAACCATCTAAAGCTACCACAGTTCTTCAATCAAAGTATATATCTACATATATAGAGAGAGTACACTTCATAATTTTGTCTCTTGCCTTCCGTAAACGTAGCACGAAAATTTGATACCCAGTATTGTAAGGCAGGTCGTAGAAACAGTCTTCCTATACATATTTACAAATAATAGCAAGTCAATAAAATGAAGCAAATAGGTCACCAGAGACACTTAATGCCAAAATCAATACACAAAGACAATAGAATTGCTACGTGGTACTAATGTACACCGTATTGTTCATAAGCAGAAAAAGACAAATAGGAAATCACAATATCTTTTGCAACAAATCCAAATAGAAAAAGAACCTTCAGTGCGACTATATGATTGCTCTATTACAAGAAAAAATTAGAATCTTAATCGGCCATTTCATGAATTAATTTCAGTAAGCATAGTGGTAAACATATTTTTTGTTACAAGACTTGTAGATTATTATTATATGTTGACCTCAAGTCAGAATTCAGTCACATTCACCAACCACAAGCATCACACAATCTTAAATACCATCACACAATCTTAAATAACAATGTTTAGATTTCTATATAGAAAGGACAACAATTATGGAAAAGTTGAGGCTATTAGTCAATGTGGAAAAACTTTTCTTGAGACGACAAATTTGTATAGAGTATATGCCCCAAAGATACAGTATATGCCCCAAAGATGCTCATACTAGTAGTAACACCACACCATTTATTAGAAGAATATTCAACTAAGGCAACAGACTGCTAACTTAGGCAGATCACAAATATTTTTGCAATAATATAGAGAGAAGATACCTGATGTATGGAAGTCGTGATTTTTTTTATAGGTAATACATGAAGTTCATGATTGAAAGATGACTTTGAGATAAATTTTTTCAACGGATCATGAGCTTTAGGCTTTAGCTTACAGGTTTTAATCCTAAAAATCTAAAAATAAAGTTGTATTTATTGTCTCCCATTCCTCAGTTCAAAAGTCACACAATGATTTAGACATTATGATTTGATAACATAATTGTCAAATGACAAGAAATGCAGCTATTTAATAAATATAAAAAAACCAATGGTGCAAAATTGAAATTTAGACATCCTCTAATTATTTAGTTCTGCCAACAGCTTGCAAGTTTGATCTTTGGACAAAGAAAGCTAATTATTACTTAAAGTATTAGCTAAAATCCTTTAAATCCTATGAGACAAAGTCATGATATGGAACTTTGAAGTCAATAATATGACTTAAAGTGCCCGAGGTAAATGTTCTAGAAGATTAAGGAAATACAGAACATAAGAAATATGTATAGCCTTCAGAGTTCAAATGACAACATTGAAATGTAAATGCTAAGAGATTTGGAACGAATTATCACAATTAAAAAGAAAAACTTACAGAATCAGGTACATATTCAATGGGATTTCTTTTCTTGCTTCTTTTGCAAGTTTAACAGAAAGCCGTTGTTAAGTTTGTTTTACCTCATTCATGCGGCTCATTCTATCAGACCCTCCATAGTGATTGCCCTTCTCCTCCACTTCTTCTTAAGAACAGAGACAAGTCTCTAAAGATCTATAACTACTTGTCCAAAATCTCTAATCATCTCAAACAAAGTGGCTCGCCTAGAAATTGCCTGCAAAAGTATATCCATAATCAAATAACAATAATTTTCAACAACCCCACCCCAATAAAATAATCAGAATCCTTAAAAGTTTGTCCAGTTTGAAATTCTAAATATATTTCTGAGAAGATATTATAAAAAAATTCCCAAGGTGTTAACTCAATAGCATGTGCTCTATCATAAAGGGAGAGTTCACATGATCAAGCCTTGTCAAAAATAAAAAGACTTGCACACAGGGGGATCCTCTCACTTTGCAGTTTCCTATAAACCATGTACCAATTTTTCTCTTTAAAATGTTGGAACCTGGTAGGAATACAACCATAATGAGCCTTAACATAAGTATCAACCTCATAGCAAGTAAAATAAAGAGCAATGTTATAGAAATGATGCATCTGCAAAAATAACAGTTATTCAATTATGTAGCAAATGTGGACGCAAAAGTGAATGTGGCCAAGTAACAAACTCGGGTCAACCAAATTCCTTACCATTTATACCGCTTAAAGCATTTGAACAAACATCAGGGCTCTTACATGTTTCCACAATCTTTGGTCCCTTGGCAACAGAATCCTTGTCTATAGTCAAGTATCATTTTAATAAGAAATATCAATTCTATATGATAAAGGATATCTCACATGCATAGGAACACAATCAGACAGTGCATCAGTTTCTTCACCCTGGTAGCAAACACCAAAACCATGTGGCAATGCTCCTTCATCCTTAGGCCTAAGTGAGGTAATCTCTCTGATAGTTCAAAAGTAACCTTAGAATTCATGGTTGGGCCCAATAGCATCAGAGGCCCTTGATGAAGGTCCATCATGGAGTTCATTAGGCTTGCTGGCCCACAGATAGCACCTGTCCATTGAAATATAAATAAATAAAAAATAACAATATGTTGTATGGTTTCTTGATGGTTCAAAAAAAAATGAAGTAGTGGAGCTAGAATCTTGGAAAGGGAATACTCCATACAAGTTTATTCTCGCTTTCATAATCAAATATAAAACCACATTAGTTATAGATGGTAATCAGAAATGCAGTTTATATGATTGTATGATCACCAATTTTGCAGTTTGGTTTCTAGACTTTCTTGTCACATTTAACTGAGAGACGCAACAATTTTTTCTCAGCCCAGGCAAGATTCACAGTCAGGTAGAAAACATACATAACTAGCTTTGCTTATAATCTGTAGCTTTCTATGCTGCATATTTCTGTTTCTGCTCAACTTGTAAAAGAGAAATTCAAAATTAGAACCAACCCAACATTATTAAATGAATCTATATATTCTTAAACCAGAAGATGAAGGATGCTAAATCCATATAAAAATGATAAATAGCCATCAATTAGGAAATAATAATGTGATCAGAAAATCACATCAGGTTGAGGTTGACCAAACTAGTTAAGAATTTCAAAGAAAATGCTTGCAGCAAAGTTGAATATTCCCTACTATCCTTATAAACCATGTTGTGCGTACACCTAGAGATCATATGGCAACACATTCTAAATATAGTAGAGCAATTTAACACCAAAAGTATAATAAGGACTCTTGTAAAAAATGTCACCTCTTGACAAGCCCTTTCAATTGTTTTGCATTCTGAGTTGCAATGTCCTTCAGAGTCCTGTTCGACAAGCTGAACAAAAGGGAGACACATGGCAATCATATGATTAATTACTTTCCAAAAGGAAGTAACAAATGTTCAAAAAATAGAGCAACATGGTCTTTCAAGTTCAGAACTGACATGATATAGAAGGGAAGAATAAGGACTTCAGAAATTACATATAGTTTATGCAAGCCCATTAAAATTTTTATTTTGTACTACAATGCAGTAAGACCTATTAAAACTCCACTTACTTTTGCAGTGTTAAAGACTACGTTTCTGCAATCAGAAAGGATGCTGACAGACCAAGGAGGTAAATTATAGTGCATATTATTGAACATCACCCTTGCAGCAAAGTTGCTATTGAAATTTGTGAGAAAAGCTGCACAATTTTTGTTACCTTTAGAGAATATGTGGGCCTGGAAAATTATCTCAATTGAGTTAGAAGTAGTCATAAATTGGATTATCTGAGATGGGAGTTGTCAAATTACTCAACGGAAAGAAATATTCATATTATAAATGGACAACCTGCTGAGATTTTCCTAAAGAAATAACAGTGGGATCTGAAGAAACTAATGCACTTTCACATAGTTTAATAGTTCTATGGAGCTCCTTTAAGTGGCCATATTTAGGTTCCCTGACCAGACCTGAAGACAGTGTAAGTAGTCATTAGTCTCATATTCAAGAGCATTTATATTAAATCAAAATTATTGTGAAATTATGAGGAAGGAAAATGATGGCGTCATAGAATTTATTGAACTAAAAAAGATTTTATCCTGGTAACAGAATACAGAATAATGTCTAGAAGTTTACATTGCAGCCTTTGACACCACAAGATGATTAAAAAATTAGCAACTAATTTTTATTAAAAATAATAATTAAAAGAATTATATAAGATCAAATTATCCTTTCCCTCAATACACCTGCCACCCAAAGTGTAAAACAAGAAATAGAAACCTCCATTATAACACATTTAAACAAAAACATAAAGACATCCACTCCCCAATATATTCTCAATAATTTCTGTATACTCTAATACCCTCGATTAGGAAGTGTAATAAAGTAATAAAATAGAGGGATGAGAACCTTGAATGGCCCATTATCTATTTTGAAGCTAGTTGTGCGTTATCAACTCAAGGCTACAAGCAAAATATTCCAAATTCCAAACTCAAGCATTAAAGCTAGTAGTTTGACACCATTTCATAAACCAAGTTCCAAAATTCCCTACCCTAACATCAGTATTTATCATAAGTCTTAACAATTTAGTTTTCATGCAAAGGCCTAGCTTAGATGAGTACTGTGAATACGAATGTCTATGCTATTACTAATAGAAATATACTGCTCTTGTTTTTCTTCTTCATTCTGTTTCTATTTTGCCATATTAATTCCTCATGTGTTTACTCCTGATATGTAAAATTTTAATAACATCTGACATATATTGTTCAAGCACACTCGGTAATCAGGGACCAAGCTTCTCAATTATGGTTCTAACATAGTCTCGAGATTTAGGATCAAACACTTGTGTTAAAATTAGATCAGAAAATCAAATAATATCACAAAAAAACTACGAAAACTAAATCCATTTGCCCTTATCGAAAACATCAAATTTACGCAGTTATATGTAAACATTCACATGAGTTTGATTAATGATAATTTAGAGGTTACCTGATAAGTATTATCAAATTTATCATACATAAAGCGAGTGATAATGCTTGTTTTGCCCACTGACACAAATTCGTACCTGATGATACTTGAGACATCGATGAAGGGCCACCGAAGGCGATGAGGCGATGGCCGTCGGCATCTTCAAGTTCCAAGTTCAAGTTTTGAGATCTAGATTTGGGAATTGAGATTTTGGGAATTGAGAGTAGGGAGAGCGCTAGCCGGCTAGTAATTTAGTAAAGTATACAAGTAGTCGTGACTCATATTATTATTTTAACTTAACTGCTGACCTTTTTAAAAAAAGTTTTAATTTTTTTAAAAAATATTTTATTTTTAAACGAATAATTTTTAAAAAATAAAAACTTCAACGATCGTCGTTAGGAGTAAAGTCTCTCGCATCTAATTTAAAAAAAATTATTGAAAGTCATTTGAAATGGCATTGATTTTTTTGAATTTTTTTGCCTAAAAATCAGAAAGGCAACTAACGCCACTTTAAAAAATATTTAAAAAAAAGAATTTTAAAAGAAATATCATAACTTTTTTAAAGCGATTTTATTTTTTAAAAGAAATTTGAAAAAAATAAAAATATGATCCAATGCCAAACTAACCGGTACTGTAACCTATTTTAAAAAAATTTATAAAGCAAATTTGTAAAAAAGAAGAGTAAGATGTAAGATCACTTTAACTGACGTTGGAATCTCTCTTTTTTAATTTATTTGATCTCTTGTACTTGTTTACAAACATCAATATTTTTTATGTTTATTCTCAGTCATCGACGTTGGAAATGAAGGAGTATATAAGACTTTAGCTATAAAAAAATAAAATAAAAATTCTAACGCCAATTAAAGTGAAGTTGCATCTTACTCTTCTTTTTTACAAATTTGTTTTTTTAAATTTTTTTTAAATAAAATAGGGATAAACTTAATATTACATTAATATGGGTCAAACTAACTTATTAGGAATGACTTATAAGTCATTTTTAAATAACTTTATTCTGTTTTAGTTCATAAAACATAATAAATTATTTTTCATCTTTTATGTTTTCTCTTATAACTAATAGTATTATTGTAAGACCCCAACTTATTATAAATAAAAGTGATTTTTTCTCTATTCATTATTCTAAATTAATAAGGTATTAATTTGATATAATGCTTTAGATATGGGTGAAATGTGAAAGTTTTTCAAAATAAGCAAGTGGTTATAAAATATTTATTTTGTCGTGGAATATTCATTTGGTTGTGGAATATTCTTTCTGTCGGGGAATATTCGTACGACAGCGCAGTCATTTGTGGGCCCCATAACAGAATAAATGTCGGATGAAGAAAACTGACAAGTTTGAGTTTTTATAAATAACGGCGCAGTTGTTACCATTAAAACTGTTGGAATACCCGGTGGTTAAAATACAGTAATACGCGTGGATGCATAGTATTTTTGAATTATTGATTCTTACGTAAAAAGGCACTACTCAATAATTATTACAGTAATTACTCTTCAATATTTTATTTTATTGATTCAATAATTGTTGCGTTGATATTTTATATTATTGTTGTTTTAATAATTATCACTGCACAGTATTTTCCATTATCAGATCAATAATTCATATTATTTTAATAATGTTATTAGATAGCTCTATTGGCAATGTCTAGAAAGTTCTGTCAATGAGAGGTTTGGTCACCTAATTGCGCGCCAGTAAGGAGAAATTCTTATTGGAAAGCCCCCTCTTTCCTGGGAACGGTCTGGTTGTCATAATTGTGATTCTGTAATATTATTTGTGAATAATTAATTATTGATTTATATGATAAGAAATATTTATTTGATGTGGATATAAATGATGGATTTATTTATTTTATGTGGATATAATTGAAGGAATTAATACTGAGGTATTTTATCAGTATTTTGTCAGAATGAAAGTATTAAAAATCACCCGTTTGTGGATTTCGGATATTTTTTGTTTGGAATTTGGAAAAACTCAAAGCTACAAGTTGTAAAAAATTCGATTTCAGGCAGAATAGACATAAAATTCGTATTTTTCTGATATACGAGCTATTTTTCTATGAATTATTGAAGTTTCAGGAAAATAAAATAATTTTTATTAATTTATGGGTGGGACCCACTTGGTTATCAACATGTGGGCTGCTGAAAATTGGTTCAAAGTTAGCTGGTGGGTGAGAATTGTCAAGAGGCATGCGTAGAAAAGAATGTAATAATAATATATTTTATTATTTTAGTCTCTTATGGCGTTCTAGCATTTTCCTATAAATAGGCGCTTAGGTTAGAATTGAAAATCACACCAAAAATAAGTTTTCTTTCTCTCTAAATTATCGAGCGTATTTTTGTGAGTATTTTGATACTTTGAGAGTTGTTATTCAGTACAAGTTTCTGTCAGCACTATATCCGAAATTCAGTCAGAAGTACGGTTATTTTGAGGTAAGGGATGTTAATTTCTTTATAAATGATATTATTTCTTTCGATATCGTTATGCCAAAATATTGGTTTAAACTTTTTATCAAATTTGGAACTTTTTGTATCGGAGTTACTATTCACGTATACGACACTATTCACGTATACGACACTATTCACAAATACAGGCACTATTCACCGAAAAATGAAATTTTCTCCTTTTTTGTCCAATATGTCTATTATGGTTACTATCTTTGATTGTATCTATGTTTTGATCTTTATTCTTGAATTTTGCTTCAAAATTGGTTATTATGGAGTATTATTGAATCTTGGATAAACTGTAATACGAATCTCTAATATTTGTTATTCTGTCTCACTGGATTCGTTTTCTTTAAAATATTTTTCATCATCCTCAGTCCTAAATGATGATATTACTGAATATCTTTGGCCTGTAGTGCAAAGATGAATGATTAACTAGTGAATATCTTTAGGCCCGTAGTGCAAAGATGAACAGGTGTTGAGATGAACATGACCAACTGGTGATACAAATGAATATCTTTGGCCTGTAGTGTAAAGATGAATATTTGATTAAAGATGTATATTGATTGTTGTTACATGGATAAAATATTAATGATGGACTTTTAAATCTTAGAAAATAGTAGTTCTACTTGACTCTTCTAATGGATTGTTGTTTCCGCTGCAGTTGTTGATCTAAAACTTGTTGTCTATTATATTTTATCAGATTTTTCCCTGTTGAAAACTAATGACAATTTGTTGTATATTATCTTAGTCATAATATTATTTACTGGGCTAGTTGAGCTCACCCTTTTCCTTTTTGTTCCATTTTTCTTCTCAAGAGGTGAGAATATAGCAGGATCTAGCCGGGGTATGGAGTGATGGTTCTAGAAAGATGTTTTAGCAGTCCTCACTATTTTTGTAACATAGTATTTGAATAATTGTAATGAGGACTTATTTGAGTGTGGATATTGTCTAGAAGAGAATATTTGTATTTAAACTCACAGTATGTGTTGTCGTATTTTGCACGACAATTGTATTATTGAAGTTGTAGTTTGCTTTCTATACCATATATTTGGCGACTCAGAATGGATGTTGTATACCTATTTTGGGGACATCACACTTGGTATCAAATCTTAGGGATATGGTCTCTGGCGGAGATCGGAGAATAGAACTAGGAGGGGAGAGATGAGTAAATTATTCGCTAGTGTGTCCTATCTAAGCTTATTTGTTGGTCGGTCATAATATAGGGATATTATGTGATATGTTAATTTGTTTAATTAACCCTTGTTTTATGGCAGTATTTAAGAATGGCCGCTGACAACGTTAACAATGGAGTGTATGAGACTGTGGAACAACCTTTAGTTACAAACAAGGAGAACGTGCAACAGGAAGGCAATATTCCTCCTGTAAACAACACTACCGAGCAAACGATGAATGATGGAATAGTTTAGGAGCTTTTTGCAGTTCATGAAAAATCGGACGAGGGAGACTCGTGTACAAAATTTGAGTGGAAGTGATACCAACGTGCAGTCTATCACAGCCAAGCAGTTCAAGGAATTGGGACCACCAGAATTTATTGGAAAGCCGGATTCGATCAAGGCGAAAACTGTGGGTTAAGCAAATTACCAAGATATTCGATGTCTTGGGATGCACGAAGGAACATAAGGTTCCATTCGTCACCTTTATGTTCTGTGGTGAGACAGACTACTGGTGGAAGTCTGTTAAGCGTACCCAGCCTGCCGCACTCAACATGTCTTGGGATACGTTTCAGAAACTATTCAATGACAAGTACTTTCCTGAAAGTATTCATCATATGAAGGAGGTAGAGTTTATCAGACTGGAACAAAACAACATAACGGTGTCCCAGTACGAGGCGAAGTTCGCTGAGTTATCCAGGTTTGTACCTCATTTGATAGAGAATGAGGAACGAATGACAAGGATGTTTCTGAGAGGTCTAAAACCCGAGATTCATCAATACCTTATCTCTCATAAATTTTCTTTGTATTCAGATGTTGTCAACATGGTTCAATTATTAGAGCGAGATACTGAGTATGTTCAACCGAGGGACCACAACCAGGGTCATACCGGTGACATCAGTCATCAGAGCGATGATAACCAACGAGGAGGGAAAAATACAAACAAAGGCGGTAACCACTCGGGTGGTCATCGTGGCCATGATAATAGGAGAGGTAAGTCAAGTGGAAATTTCAGAAAGAGGAGATTCAATAATGACGGGAAGACATCAGCAGCAGCACCAGCACCAACAACAAATTCTAAGGGAGGAGAACGACCGCCAGTTAGATGTTACAAATGTGGGAAAGAGGGACATATCAGCCCAAACTGTCCACAAGAATCCAAGGTATGTTATAACTGTGGAAAGGAAGGCCACATAGCTCGGGATTGTTCTGTAGCAAAACCAAGTTCAACGGGGATGGTGACTCCAAGGGCTTGTCCCGGATAAGTCAAAATAAGCGGTTCCTGGAAGAGCGTTTGTTGTGAATGGCCAAAACGTGAGGAACCCAAACGAGGTGATCACGGGTAAGCTAATCTTGAACTCTTGCAAAGTTTATACCTTACTAGATACCGGTTCTATCCATTCTTTTATCTCTCCTGCTTGTGCTCAACGTTTAAACTTGACTCCGGAGAAATTGGACTTTGACTTATCTGTTGAAACTCCGTTGGGTGAAACCTTCGTTACATCTACAGTTTATAAATCTTGCATGATCCAAGTTGGCACTATCACATTACCTGTTGATCTTATCTCTTTAAAGATACTTGCTTTTGATGTGATTTTAGGAATTGATTGGTTAACCACTCATCATGCTAAAATTAATTTTTTTCGTAAGGTAACAAGTTTTCATATTCCTAACCAACCTGTCATACGAATTCAAACAACTAAACCACTAAAATCAGTCACTGTCATATCAAGCCATAAAGTTATTCGTTTTTTAAAAAATGGATGTCAAGCTTTCTTAGCCCATGTTATTGATTTGAACAAAGACAAGTCAGATTTGAATAATATTTCTATTGTTAGAGAATTTCTTGATGTATTTCCTGAAGAGCTTCCCGGTCTACCCCCAGAACGTGATGTTGAATTCTTTATTAACATTGAACCGGGTATAAAACCCATTTCTAAATCTCATATCGAATGGCTCCTATTGAACTTCAGGAGTTAAAAGTCCAACTCAGGAGTTATTAGACATCAGTTTCATTCGTCCTAGTACATCTCCTTGGGGTGCTCCTGTTTTATTCGTAAAGAAGAAAGACGGGAGTATGCGACTTTGTATTGACTATCGAGAATTGAACCATGTCACCATCAAGAATAGGTATCCGTTACCTCACATTGATGACCTATTCGACCAGTTGCAATGAGCAAAATTCTTTTCAAAGATCGACCTTCGTTCTGGATATCATCAGTTGAAGATTAAAACTGAAGATATTCCAAAGACTTCCTTCAGAACTAGGTATGGGCATTATGAATTCTTAGTCATGTCTTTTGGATTGACTAATGCTCCTTCTGCTTTCATGGATATGATGAACCGAGTATTCAAGGAATATTTGGATCAGTTCGTTATTGTCTTTATTGATGACATCCTCATCTATTCCAAAAGCCGTGAAGATCATGAGCACTATTTGAAATTGATATTTTAAAGGCTTCGTGAAAACAAGCTTTATGCCAAGCTGAAGAAATGCGAGTTTTGGCTTGAGGAAGTAGCATTCCTTGGGCACGTGGTGTCAAAACATGGAGTATCTGTTGACCCGGTGAAGATTAAAGCAGTACAAAGTTGGGAGCAATCGAAGTCGGTGACTGAAGTACTCAGCTTTCTGGGCTTAGCTGGTTATTATCGGAGATTCTTGGAAAGATTTTCTCGAATCGCTACCCTGTTAACTCAGTTGACTCGGAAAGATACAAAATTTGTATGGAGTGAGGAATGCGAGAAGAGTTTCTAAGAGCTCAGGAACAGACTCATTCTGGCACCTGTTCTGGCAATACCATTGGTACGGATGGATTTGTTATCTACAGCGATGCTTCAGGCAAAGGGTTAGGATGTGTTCTCATGCAACATGGGAAAGTCAAAGCCTATGCCTCACGACAACTCAAAGAATATGAGAGGAATTATCCTACTCATGATCTGGAGTTGGCAGCAGTCGTATTCGCGTTGAAAATTTGGAGACACTACTTGTATGGGGAGAAAGTGGAGATTTATACGGACCATAAAAGCCTCAAATATTTCTTCACCCAAAAAGAACTCAACATGCGGCAACGACTTTGGCTTGAACTATTGAAAGATTATGATCACACTATTCAATATCATCTTGGAAAAGCGAACGTAGTAGCTGACGCATTGAGTAGAAGATTATATGCGAGTACGAGTGCTATATTTTCAATGCAAAAGCCCATTCTGTATGACTTGCAAAGGATGGAGGTAGAATTAAAGACTCTAGGGACCCACATGTTGATGGCGAATATACTAGTAGAACCGACTTTAATCGATAAAGTTAAAGCTGCTCAAGCTACGGACCTAGGACTGATACGTATTAAGAAGAAAGTGCAATCAGGAGCTATTCCAGAAGCGAGAATCGATGAAGAAGGAATACTTAGATTCAACTCCAGACTTAGTGTTCCTAACTATTTTGACTTGAAGCATAGAATCATGATGGAGGCACACAATGTGAGACCCCAGATTTTATGAATAAAGATTTAATTTTCTCGAAATATTTTTTTTAATATTATGTTGTGGATTTGATATAATTTTATAGTTGTTGGTAATATTTATAAATTTTGCAAAGTACGCAAGTTGTTATATAATATTCGATTGGTCGGGGAATATTCATTTTATCAGGGAATATTCGTACAATGGCACAATCATTGGTTGATCCCACAACGGAATTATTGTCGGATTGAGAAAACGACAAAAATACTTTATGAAAATAACGGCGGAAGTTTTACCGTTAATACTTTTGAACTACTCGGTAGTAAAAGTACAGTAATACGCGTGGTTCCATAGTAGCACACGGTATTGATTATTGATGCTTACGTGATAAGTCACTCAGTTTTGTTTTATTGGTATTATTAATGTAATAATACCGAAAATCTTTTTATATAAAACAGAATATTTTTATAAAGTTATTCTATAAATAGAATATATTATAGTTTATTATGCATAGTGTTGCATAGTGCCTGGTTAAGAATGTTAGAAACGTTCATGAAGAACTGATTAAACTTAGCTATAATGAATTTATGGCGAAATTTCATAAAAGACGAGCGAAAAGTAGAAAGTATATAAATGAACCAGAATGTGTAGGGTTTCATAAGAATGTAAGAAAACGTAGAAAACATGAGTCATGGACTCAAGAACAAATGAATTCCGAGTTTGGATGACCGAATCACAGACGAACGAACGAAGAACGTTAATAACATAAAATGAATGAAGGATAAAATTTAAGCCAATCGAATGGCATGTTAATGAATTCAGAATGAAATTCGGTCTAAGGAAGTTGAAGTACATAAGATAAGGAAGAAAATGGCTTTGGAATGACCTCGTTTTGAGTTATAACGAAGAAGTTATGAGTTTTCAAAGTAAGTGTCTCAACTATGTTGCAACACTTGAAGAAAAAACTGAGTTTTTGAACTGGCGTTGCAGCGCCGGTTTAAACTAGAAATGGGGCATCGCAGCGCTAACCCAAAGGCTCAGCTACTGCTAATATGCACTGTAGTTATCCCTTCAGGGACATCCGATAAAATTGGAACGATGCAGAGAAGATTAGCATGGCCCTTGCATAAGGATGACACACAAAAATCAAGAAATGGTCTAAATTTTTTACTTAGCAAAAAAAAATACGTTGCAGTGCCACTAATAACAAAGGGAATCGGCGTCGCAGCGCCAGTACAGGGAAAACACCATAGAAGAACTTTTAAATGCTTAACTCCTAGGGGAAGTGTAAGGAAAGATAATGAACATATAGTTAACGTAATGTAACACTTAATCAAGTGATTTAAACCTTTAGTAACGGTTGAACAGAAAGATTGAACGGGATTAAAAGACAAAGAATATAAACGCAACGTAGTTGCGATGAATGCTCGGTCTTAACATACAACAAACCGTATGGCTTCGACATTAAGGAAGGATGATGAACGTGATGTTCATATAATAAATCACTAGGGATAGTGATTAAAACCTTAAGTAAAGGTTGAATGGAAGTTTAAGAGACGAACAATGTGAACGCAAAATACGTAAACGATTCTCGTGAATCGCATTCGCGGTGTGCAAACATTTTAAGTATACATTGGTTGTATGACTTAAACGTTGATGAATGTAGTAAGTAAGATATGAATTTATCAAGAAAGCCATAACGAACGGTAACAAGTTTAATGAAAGTCCGAGTGTAAGTCGGATAGAGAATGTTAGAATAAATGTAAGCGTTAAACACTTTAGCCAACGTAAGGGTTGAGTGTACACGAATATTAAACGGGAAGAACCTACACATATTGTATGGTTTAACCGTAAGGTAATGAAGAATAATGGTTAAACCTGTGAACGATGAAGAAACTGAATTAATGACAATGACGTATAACGTTAAGAAGCCGAGTTAATGAGTATAACTTGGATAACTTTTCGAGTCGAATGAATCGGACATTATAAGATATAAATAAGGTAATATAAAATGCTTAACGCTATGAAAGCATAGTATTAACATTGAATGATCGTTCCAGTCATACAAAAGACTATATGACTTAGACGATAAGGAATAAATTTTAAGGTATGGCATTTAGTTTCCAGAAAGCCATAAGGAATAGCAAATCAACGTAACGAACATTATAGTTTTAATGATTTGAAAAAGTCAAGTTTAAGTTGTGGTACAATCGTAATCTTTAACGGTTGACATATGGGAGCTGGGCTAAACAATTCCTTTAGAGAGTGGAGGTCTATACGAACTAGCAACTGATCTAACTCGATGTGAAAGACAGTGTAGAAGAGTTAAGAAACTAGTTTGTTGATTGTTAATTTATGGGAAACCACTCAGAGTACCGTATGGACTACTTGTAGAGACTCAATGTGTGCTAAGTCCTAGAAAAGTTATAAGAAGAAGATAAAAAAGTAAATCATCAAAGATGATGATCGTATGAGTTAAGACATCTTCGTATGTTGTAATGTCGTAAAACGGTAAAGAAAGTTTGTCGCATAAACTTAGATTGCAAGAACGTGAACCCTAAGAAATAAAGTTAAGCTTAAACCAATGTGTAAGTCAAATATGCGACTAATTGGTACATGGTATTCCTTATGTGATATATAAAGATTGTGATGAGCAATTTAGCGTAAACTGTAAGTTGTAGCTGTGCACGTAAGGCAATTTTCTTAACTTCATTCATGTTTAATATGAATGCTAGTTTCTTAAACTTCTTAAATGTTGAACATGAGAAGTTTTATCTATGTGAAAATGTGTGATATTTGTACAAGGGCATGTAATGAGACCTTGTGCCACAATTTTAACACTTCAGTGTTTCTATGAGATGAACTGTTCTGTGATTGAATTATTTAATATGAAAATGGTATGTTTATACATGAACCGTTATTGTTAAGTATGTACTAATGATTTTAGTCAAACAGAATGTGTATGAAAAAGGTATAAGAGTGAAAGAACTTCAAAGTGTATATGACTAATGTTTTAAAATGAGAAGGATCAGAACTATTCCTATTATTCAAGTTTCTTCATAACCTTTGTTTGGTTATTGAAATTTTAAAAGAATGTTCTAATTCTTGAGGTTGTTTATTCAACTGCTATGACTTGCTGAGCAATTGAATGCTCACACTTGCTTTAATTGAAAAACATTTTCAGCGTACGAGTAGAAGAACTTAAGGATTCCGTAAAGATCAAGGTGACCGGTATCCAAACAGAGAGTCGTTCAGTATTTGAATGAGTGTGAAGATCAAGCCAAGACTTGTAATTTAGAATAGTTTAATGAACTATTATGAATCCTTGTGACGGATGAATGTCACTCTTCTATGATGTAAAGAATAATGTAATTATCATTATTTGTAATGAACGAGGTTATAAGGTATTAGAACCTGGGATTTGAGAATGTATGTTATTATATTTAGCTATATAATGATATATGTTTGGAAGGAGATGTACTCGTGATGTACTTAATCCAGGTGTGGAGATAGACTGAATTTCAGGACGTTACATAGATTTTGAGAGCTTTTAGAGGAATCGACGCAAGGAGATGGGAGCACGAAGATTTCAGAGTGAATTGAAGAAAAGGGTGGTTCTATTTACTATTTTCATTCTTCAATTTCAGTTTTGTAATAAGGATGCTTAATTCTTTGATCTTTTCCATTTTTGATTAATTAGCTATGAACTAAATTCTCTTATTAAGCCTATGATGGATCTTGTTGTGTAGTGAGGATTGTCATGCTTCAAGTTTAATTTAATATTGCTATTTTCAGTTCATGTATTATGATTGGTGCATAATTTATGAGTCGCTTGATCACCAACTCTTTGTGAACTTATACGAACTCGAGAGAAGAAATATGGGTTTAGACTTAATCATAATAGCATGTGTTTGTGATTTCTATATTTTGTTGGGATAATTTATGTTTAGGATAACGATATACCTATGCATCGCATGTAATCTTATGAGAACATGGGATTAAACCTTCTTTATTTGTAATTCACATAGAGATATAGTGAATTAGTTAATTAGGGTATTTTACTTAATTTTATCATTTATGGATTTAAGTTGATATGTGTATAGTGCATCAAGCTATGGTTATATTTACTTTTGCGATCTTGATTAATGAATTGGAATAGTTAATTTGAATTAAAAAGAAGTGTGACAATGTAAGTGAAGCATAAAGTGAAATTGTAGGCTTAATTCTCCAATATTTGATTAAAATTTGTGGTAGTTAATTGATTTTTCTTTATTTAGTAGTTTTTTGTTAATTTCATTATTAAATCACTAGTTTAATAAAATTGAGATAATATAAGATTGATAATTGTTAGGATAAAATTCAATATTTGTCTCTGTGGGAATGATACTTTACTTATCATTGTATTACTTGTTGATCACGTATACTTGCGTGATGTGCATAATTAGATTACACTCAACAGGTTTTTGGCGCCGTTGCCGAGGACAAATAATTGATTTTATTACTTTCAATATCAGTTTAATTATATTAGTTTTAGTTAAATATTTTTGAATGTTTTTCTGCTCTCTCAAGAAATAATCTGCTCCCAGTCTCTCTAGAAAGCTTTGGCTCTTAAAGAATCTCTCCTGCTTCAGAAATCTCGTGCTATTTGACTTACCCAGGGTGATAAGAATACGAAGTTCTCTACTAATGTAATTAAAAGTAATTGGAACCACAACAAGATCCTCTTTATCATAAATTCCTCGGGTGTTCTTATCGAGAACCAATTGGGTATTCAGCAGGTGGAGGTGGATTATTTTCAGGATTTGTTGGGGACTTCTCCTAGTAACTATCCCGGTGGTCATGATGAGCTAAAAAAAATTTGTCTCTAAGAGGATCTCTTCTGCCCAGGCTACTGCTCTGTCCGCTCCTATTCTTGATGCTGAAATCCTCGAGGTGCTTCAACGTTAACTTTTTTCTTCACTGTTGGGATACTATAGGCCATAACTTTTCAGAGGCAACCCACTCTTTTTTCAATACTGGTCACTTACCTAGGGGAGTCAATTCTACAACCATTACCTTGATCCCGAAGATCGGCAACCCATCCTGTATGTCAAATTTTAGGCATATCTCCTGTTGCACTACCATTTATAAATGTATAGTAAAAAATCTTGACAATAGGCTCAAGTGTGTTCTTACTTTTCTTATTGATCATGCACAGTCTGCCTTCATCTCAGGAAGAAGTATTAGCGACAATATTTTCCTTACACAAGAACTTTTTAGGAATTACCACAAACTTTCAGGTCCTGCTCGTTGTGCTCTAAAAATTGTTATCTGAAAAGCTTTTGACACTGTTAACTAGGGACCTTACGTCGGTTCTTCGGTTCCTCGGTTCTTCATTTACCTTGTGGCTGACCTTACGTCACAGACTACCTTCTAATAACATATTATCTTCATACTCTAGTTTCCATCCTTTAAATTTCCCTTTTTGCGAAACTCATGTTGAGACTTTTTTCCACTTGTTCTTTGATTGTACCTATTCCTCTTCTGCCCTCTCCTCTAAACTTGTTGCTTGCGGTTGGTCTAATGTTCCAATGAGGTGGGATAACCTTGTGGACATCATCATCCAGTTTAGAGGAAGTACCATAAGGTCTAAAATCCTCAAGCTTGTTTTTGCTTCTACCGTATACAAAATTTGGGCAGCTTGGAACTCCTTTGTCCATGATCAGATTAAGATGCCTTTGGCTATCTTGGTTAGGATGATTTTAAACGTCATTAAGTCCAGGTTGTCTTCTTCTACTAAATTCCTATTGGTTGCTCAAAACCGTCCTAGTCTCAGAGTGTGGTTGTAGTCCAGATGTCTGGGAGTGATCTGTGTCTGTTGTTCAGATTTGATGTGTTGAAGTTCAGATTTCTGATCGGGCGTGTTCTATGGTCTGTTGAGTTTCAATTGTGGAGATGTCTGGTCTGTAGTGTACTTCATATTTCTGATCGGGCGGGTGTTGGTTATGTTGGTTATGTTCTGGGTTGGCTTTTTGGGCTGGTCATTGGCTTTCTTTGTTCTAGGTTAGCTTGTTTTTAGGTTGGCTTTCTTTGTATTGGCTTGTTGGTTTGTAGCCCTTTGCGTGCCTACTATTTGTGTTGATCCAATTGTTCTTGGCTGCTGGATCCTGTGACAACCCGAGAATTTGGACAATTTATTAAAATCTTAAATGATTGATTTAAGGTCAAATAATGGATTTAAACAGAAAATAAGTGTATGCGTCTGATATTATTAGGGTGAAATTTTGATGATTTCAAAATTCTATGAAGGATATAGGTTAATTATTCAGGATTAAGGATTTATGTGATTAAGTTCTGTGAATATGGTTATGTATGTGTGTTGAATGTGGTTAAGGGTCAAGGGTTGACCAGATTAATTATATGTGTCAAACCCTAATTATATATTAAGAACTTTAACGTTCGGTTAGAAAACCCTAGCGATTAATAAGAAATTCTAGAAACTGGTTCTGGAAACCCTAATGTCAGTTCCGGGAATCTAAAACCCTAATTCGGATATTAAAAACCCTAGAATGGAAATGCAATGATATGTATAAGGTTAAACGTCATTAATTATAAATTAATTAGGGAAAACCCTAATGAATTTCTGGAAATCCTAATTGATTATTAGAAAACCATAATACCAGATCTGAAAACCCTAGTTTCAGATTCTGATAAATTGAAGCCCTAATCTGGAATAGAAAGGATACTTATAATGCTTATGTGGTATTAATTATGCTACTAATTAGGGCAAAGCTTAATTATTAGCAAACCCTAATTTCAAATTTAGAAAATCCTAATTTCGAGATTTGAAGCCCTAATTTTATAGTTAGGGAAAACGAAAGTGTTAATTTAATACTTTTTATGTTAATTAGGATATATTAATTCTAATTTTCAAGTTAAGTAATTAGAAAACTCTAATCTAATTACGAATATTTAATTTCTATTTTAGAAAATTATTTTCTATTAGAAACCTTAATTAGTGGTTTATAAACCCTAATGACCATTTTGACCTAATTGCTTAATCAGCGATTGTAATTATGAAATGATAATCCTAATTAGCAAGATTGAATTTATGATTAGGAAATCTTAATTATAATTATAGAATCCTAATTATAATTTAGAAATATTAAATTTCTATTTTTTTTGAAAATCTAAATTTGGAAATTTTAGAAAATCAAGTTGCTAAATCTTTTAGGGTTAAATGTTAAGCCCTAAACTCTAAATGCTCCAAACCCTAAACCCTAACCAAACCCTAAACCCTAAGGGTTTGGCCAAAGTCCAAATGCCATTAAAATAAAATAGAAAATGACTAGAATGCCCTTTGTTGTATTATTGAAGCTTGCTTGCAAATCTTGTCAAGAGATTGGGTTGTTGACCAACTAAAAATCTCCCATGTGCCTATATCTCACCAAAAATCAGATATCCTTGCCACCTAGCATCAATCTTAACCATGGATTAAAAAGATCTAAGATTAAAAAGTAAGAATTACTTACTTTATTTCTCATTTGCTTCAAGTCCCTTCTCTCTCTATATTTTCGGATCTTAGAGTGAGAGAGTCTGAGAAAACAAGCCCTTATAACATCAAGAACATATCATAAGGATCAGAATCAAAGGATCAAAGCTAGAAATGGTAAGAACCCTAAATTTTGAAATCTCTTGATTTTATGTTAGATGTTGTAATTGATGGATTAGATATGTGTAATAAGGTGTCACTTAATGATCTGGGTTGCTGTATAGTGAATCCATAACATCAAAGTGCTCAAAATAATCATTTTAAGAAATATCGGAAAATGTTTAAAAAATGGCCTGACAGTCATATGTCAGAGCCTCTAGATCTTTATGTGTTTGATGTTTTGTGCATTTTACGTTATGGATCTATTCTATGATATGTAGGCTATAATCTAAAACTTAAAACAGTGTCCAAACATGTCTAGATCGCTTACTATAAGCGGTCAAACCGCGTTGACTGTTCACGGAAAACGAATTCTGGGCAGCCCAGAATTCTAGTAACGTCTGACAAGTTTGTTCAAGCGTCTGATCTTACTGTATATTAATGTTTTAGACATGGTGTTGTATTAAGGTTGTAGAAGGACATGTAGTCAACCCATACATGCCCTTATATCACTCAGATCTTCTATATAATCAAAGGAATGGGCAGTCAAACTAGCATTGACCACATACCTGGAACAAAATCTAGAAAAACCCAGATTCATGAAGAACACGTTTTCTGACATAGGTTGACCAGCTTGAATCTGCCATTTGTGTTGTTTCTTTTGATGATCTTGTTGTATATGAATGGACCCTGACATCCCCTCTACATGTTTGAACCTTCATAACACTTAAATAATGACTAGAACCGTAATATAGTTGAGCCACATAGTGAGCACTCGAACCTGTTTGGGTTTCTGGGTAACCCAGAAAACCCAGCAGGCCTCTGACAGTATCTTTGAGAGCTTGGATCTTGCCGGTTAGTGATGTTATGGCTATAAAACTTGTTCATGATTGTATTTTTTTTTTTTTTTGCTAAAATTAGACTGAATTAAAATAAAAATAGGTACAAAGTTCACGGGTCAAAACCCCAAGAGGTATACCCTAGCCATCATAGGACATAACCTATGATGGCTATAGTAAACCAAAGCAAGAAATTCGCATACAAGGATACTAAAAGAAAAGCATTAACCAAGATAACACTTGGTGAGAAACAGCTAAAGCAAAAAAGGCAACTGCAACTGCAAACTGCAACCTGCAATCTGCAACCAAACCCAAGCAGCAAGCAGAACCAAACCCAGTGCAGCTGCCGAGCATTGAGCAGCATAGAATACTCAGCCCAGCTGACATTTGTACAAGATCACCCCCCAGACAGTGCATGGACTAGAGCAAATACAGCAACCCGCAGCAGATAGCCCTTTGCAGCACAGCTACAGATAACAGCAGCCATTCAGCAGCAGAGTCTGCAAACCATGCCACCCAAAGCAGCTGCCGAGGAAAGCCATTTGACCAGCAAGCATAGCCAATCCAGAGCTGCAAGCAGAACCAAAACAGCTGCCGAGAGTTGAGCAGCATCAGATTGCACCAGATCACCCCCAGACAGTGCACAACATTAGCAGCAAGCTGACTGGATACGAGCAAAATCAGCAACCAGCAGCAAAAAGGTAACCCATAACAACACAGCTACAGCCATCCCAACAGCAACCAACCAAAGCATAAGATGTAGGATCCAGCAGCAGAATCTGCAAACCATAGCCACCTAGCTAGAGCCCATCATTGCAGAATGCACATGAGCCCCAAAGCCAGACGCAGCTGCTGCAAACCCCACTAATCCTAAGAAACAAGCCCAAACCAAAACATGCAGCATCAGAGAGCAAGTGATCATCAAACGGCAATTATGAGCCAACACAGCAACAGCTTTCAGTGTTACAAAGGAGACAGTGAGCATCAAACAGCAATTATGAGCCCACACACAGACAGAAGCCAGCAGACCATAACCCAAATCAAAACAGCAACCGTGACAGCAGACAGCTGCAGAAGATCCACTATAGCAAAGAACCCAAACATCAAGATACCCGGTGCTGCAGACGCAACAGCAGCAGAGCTACAGCCCGTATGGGCCAGCTGCACAAATGACCCAACAGACAACTAAAGCAGTGCCCATGAACTTTCAGCTGACAGCAGACAACCAGCAGCAGCATCAAGAACTGCAAGGTCCTAACCAGTGATCATATTCAGCAGCAAAGATAGCAAGAAAATTATAACAGAAACCCCAACCACTTCTGCTACAGTATTAACCATAGCGATAGAAACTATAACAGAACATTGTTGAGACAAAGATGACCCAAACCATATCTTGAATTTAATTTTTGGAATTTTGCATTTGAATGAAGTTGGCATTTTAGCAAATGAAGTATGTCAGTGACAAGGTTATTTGCAGAACAGGACTTTAGGCTAAAAATCCTAGCGTTACGTTCATTCCAAATACGGTATACCACAGCTGCAAACCCAAGATGAAGAAGACTATGATGAAAAGTAGAGTTTGAGTAATGGATAAGAAAGCTCGTAATAGAAGTCCAAGACCGACTAAAACCCCTCCACCCACAATGTCTAAGGACAGAAAGCAGAACCCTAAAAGAATAGTCACACTGAAAGAATAGGTGATCAAAGGATTCCGAATGGGATGAACAAAGGATACAAGAGGGATTGACAAGCATCCCATAACTGATCAATCTATCCTTTGTACGCAATCCACGGTGGAAAGCCAACCAAAGAGTGAAAGAGTACCGAGGGATCAGAACCTTATGCCACACTAATTTAGCCCAAAGGACAGCAACTCCAGCCTGTCTAATAGAGCTCCAAAGAGTAGAGGCTTTTACCTCAGAGGCCTTTACAGATTCCCAGAGAATCTCATCAGGTCTAGAGGAGTCACATAAGAAGCCCAGAAGCCCAGAAAACCTTATGAACACAGATTTACCTTCGGTCAAACCTCATACCTCGGTGACTGACAAGAACACTCAAGAACAGCTGAAGAACACCTATAGCGACGGGTCTGTCGCTATAGGGCCCTTTAGTGACAATTTTAATTTCTAATTTCCTGAAATTATTAAATAAATTGAAATAAATAGATTTTAATTATTAAAAATACTAAATAAATTCCAAAAAATTATTTTAAATTCTGAAAAATAGTTTTTAACTATTTTAAGTATATTTCATAAATATTTAATATTTTTGGAATATAAATGGTATTTAATTTATTTAATTATAATATTAAATAAATGATTTAAAAATGATTTTAATACATGAAAAATCATGAAAAATAATATTATGATAAAAGAAAATATTTTAAGTTATTTTAAGTGACTTTTAATATTTTATAATGAAATTCATTAATTAATTAACATTAATGATAATTAGTTTATTTAATAAATATATTAAATAAATTATGAAAAAATAGAATTAATGTTTTAAAAATCATATAAAAATGATTTAAGTGTTATAAAAATATTTTAAGTTATAAAATATAACTTTTGATATTTTGGCATGAAAATATTAATATTTTAAAATTAATAGCAATTATCAAATAATGGATTTAAGTGTTTAAAAATCATATAAAATGATTTTTAAGGTATTAAAAATACTTTGTGATATTATAATTATATTATAATATTATGTAATGCTTTTCATTAATATTTTATATTAAATGAATATTAATGATTAAGGAATTATGTGGTATTTAATTCATTTAAATACGTTATTAATGATTAAAAATACGCGATAAATGATATTAATTATCTAAAAATTATTATAAGTCCTTAAAAATTATTTTGACTGATAAGATAATTATCTGTGATAATTGTTAAGTGTTTAGGCAGAGTTTAATTGAACTTAAACTCGATATTCGTCCGACTAGACCGTCGGGATGATAGAATTGTGTCGGTTTCAAGTCAGACTGAAATAGTTTGACCTGATACTAAGTCTTATGTGTTGTAAAGACTGATAGGGTTATGTACTATGTGTTTAGGTTATTCTGTGTGTATAAATATAACAGTATTATAATGTGATGATATTATTCTAATATTGGAGATCTATATTACTAATATTAGGTCTTCGGGTAAAGCGTTATAAATTGTGTTGTGGTAATCAACGGTTCAGGCAAGTTTCTTTTTACTAAACTCTAATAAGAGTGTTTTATTCAAGCTTATGGTTAATCATTGCTGATTGCCACGAAAATTGTATTCTGTACATCTTGCATGTATAAGTCAGGTATGAAAGGCTGATCACCTTCATTACCAGTTGGTTCAGAAATGTTTGTTCATGTTTAATACTTGTTCAGTCAAAAGTTTGTTCGTGCTAGTTCTCAATTATATTGATGAATTATAGCCAGCTTATTATTAATACTCTTCAATAATGATATATCGTTATATTGTTAAACTTAAACTTGCTGAGCAACTTTCATGCTCACCCTTGCTATATCATGATAAAACATTGCAGGTAATATGAATGTGTTCGGATACAGGAAAAGGTTAAGGCCAAGTTCAGCTTGGGATAAAACGTGCAGCTATTTCGTAATAGTATAGTTTGATAAAGATGTTATGTGTAAGAAAAGTTATGAAATGTGTATTAAGTTAAGGTTACTCGACCTTAGGGATTATGTGTAAGTTTAATGTATAAACAATTTATGTTTATATCTTCCGCAAATAGTTATAGAAATAGTATACCGGATCCGCGACGATTTGGGGCCTGGATTCGGGGCTATCACAGTTGGTATCAAAGCTGTTGGTTATGAAGCTTAGGTAGGAATGAATACCTTAGACCAATAACCGCAGTGATTAGGATAAGTTCTAACTCAAATAGAGTTAGTTGGTCGATAAGATTGAAAGACGAATCTCGGTAAGTTGTTAAGATACAGAGTTCCCTAACTCTGATAATTAAGTTGAACAGTAATGGTGAATAGATCGAGTATAAAAGACTGAAAGTGCAAGAATAGGAGATCGTAAAACAAAACGATCAAGTCATAGAATTGAATCGTAATATATACGATGAGATCACCATGTGATCTATTAAGGTTATGACAACCGGAAAGAATCAATCTGATGATTGAAAAGTTTACAGCAAGATGCTGTGTATCAGTTGTACTATGAAATGGTACTATAAAAACTCATAAAAGAGTTATGGATTATGAATACGGATTAAATAAATTCGTGTTGAAAAAGGGGGTTAAGATTAGGTGGGGATTTCAATGAGGACTCGTGTCGGCAACTGAGTTGTATGATTTCTTGTATGGGCGGGGAATTGTACTTGGTGTAAAAACTACTTAGTTGGTGGCATTGGTAACCATTGAAATGTTGTGTCACGCTAGTTGTTATATACAGATAAATAGGTCATAGGTAGAGAATATAGGATTAAGTACAAATTCTTAGAACTCATACTTATGTGACATTCTTGACTCATAGTTATATGAAATGTTTATGAGCCCCTCAGCGAACGGACGGCCAAAGGTCAGACTAGGGTAAGTTCGTAAACTCATATAGATGTGGTTTTATGAACTCATAAGTGTGATTTTATGAACTGGGTATAGTTGTGTGTGAATGGAGTGTTAAGGATTATAGGAACAGATAGATTGTTAAGCAAATGATCATTAGTGGAGACTTAGGTTTTCTTAAACTCCTAGCTATGCTAAACTTTAAATTTTTGACATCAAGCTAAATACGCACTATGTGCCTTTAAAAAAAATATGTAGACTCGTAATCATTTTTGAAACGGTTTAAAGTACAGTCTATGCTACTTATTTCGGCTAGACGCAAATTATTTGAAATATCAAAAATTGTTTTTATTTATCACTTATGTACCATGTAACCTGTTGCAGAGATGATAAAAATGATGGAGTCATCAATGCAGTATTACTTAGTGTGAATTTGACATAAAGTCACTATTCCACTATGGTATGATGTAGCATGATAAAATTACCAAATGACGGAATCCTCAACGGACTGTAAATACAGTGCGGCATCATGACGTCATTCTCGAAAATGTTTTCAAAAAAAATTTAATTTGCCAACGGGGTTTGGCTACACCTAAATAATTCGATTGAATTGAATTATCGATATGAGTCTATGCTATTTGATTCAGCTAGACTAATGTTATAAAAACTCCAAGTGTTTATTGAAAGAAATTTCCCGAACCACATTATTTTGGTGCAGAATCCTATGATAAGACTGAGGTGAACGATAATGTTTGGATAAATAATCCAATCTAGTAGCGTAAATATTCGCTAAAAATGATTAATATGTTATGCATGACGTAACTGTACGATAGGCTAATCACCTAAAGTACTAGCAACGGTAGTTTACCTTCTTTGTGATTATAAACATACCAAGTAATGTTTTGTTTTGCGGTATGATCACTACCGTTAAAACTAAATGTGTTCATGGTCTACATGACCCCTCAGCACAATTTCAAAACTTTTGCTCTTGTGAGTGGTGTATTGGGTAGCATTGATATGTGTGAATGGTATAAGGTGCAAGGTGTAAGGTGAATTTCGGGGACGGAATTCTTATAAGGAAGGGTGAATGTGACAACCCGAGAATTTGGACAATTTATTAAAATCTTAAATGATTGATTTAAGGTCAAATAATGGACCTAAACAGAAAATAAGTGTATGCGTTTGATAATATTAGGGTGAAATTTTGATGATTTCAAAATTCTATGAAGGATATAGGTTAATTATTCAGGATTAAGGATTTATGTGATTAAGTTCTGTGAATATGGTTATGTATGTGTGCTGAATGTGGTTAAGGGTCAAGGGTTGACTAGATTATTATATGTGTCAAACCCTAATTATATATTAAGAATTTTAACGTTCGGTTAGAAAACCCTAGCGATTAATAAGAAATCCTAGAAACTGGTTCTGGAAACCCTAATATCAGTTCCGGGAATCTAAAACCCTAATTCGGATATTAAAAACCCTATATTGGGAATGCAATGATATGTATAAGGTTAAACGTCATTAATTATAAATTAATTAGGGAAAACCCTAATGAATTTCTGGAAATCCTAATTGATTATTAGAAAACCATAATACCATATCTGAAAACCCTAGTTTCAGATTCTGATAAATTGAAGCCCTAATCTGGAATAGAAAGGATAATTATAATGCTTATGTGGTATTAATTATACTACTAATTAGGGCAAAGCTTAATTATTAGCAAACCCTAATTTCAAATTTAGAAAACCCTAATTTTGGGATTTGAAACCTTAATTTTATAGTTAGGAAAAATGAAAGTGTTAATTTAATACTTTTTATGTTAATTAGGATATATTAATTCTAATTTTCAAGTTAAGTAATTAGAAAACTCTAATCTAATTACGAATATTTAATTTCTATTTTAGAAAATTATTTTCTATTAGAAACCTTAATTAGTGGTTTATAAACCCTAATGACCATTTTGACCTAATTGTTTAATCAGCGATTGTAATTATGAAATGATAATCCTAATTAGCAAGATTGAATTTATGATTAGGAAATCTTAATTATAATTATAGAATCCTAATTATAATTTAGAAATATTAAATTTCTATTTTTTTGAAAATCTAAATTTGGAAATTTTAGAAAATCAAGTTGTTAAATCTTTGAGGGTTAAATGTTAAACCCTAAACTATAAAGCTCCAAACCTAAACCCTAATCAAACCCTAAACCCTAAGGGTTTGGCCAAAGTCCAAAATGCCATTAAAATAAAATGGAAAATGACTAGAATGCCTTTTGTTGTATTATTGAAGCTTGCTTGCAAATCTTATCAAGAGATTGGGTTGTTGACCAGCTAAAAATCTCCCATGTGCCTATATCTCACCAAAAATCAGATATCCTTGCCACCTAGCATCAATCTTAACCATGGATTAAAAAGATCTAAGATTAAAAAGTAAGAATTACTTACTTTATTTCTCATTTGCTTTAAGTCCCTTCTCTCTCTATATTTTCGGATCTTAGAGTGAGAGAGTCTGAGAAAACAAGCCCTTATAACATCAAGAACAGATCATAAGGATCAGAATCAAAGGATCAAAGCTAGAAATGGTAAGAACCCTAAATTTTGAAATCTCTTGATTTTATGTTAGATGTTGTAATTGATGGATTAGATATGTGTAATAAGGTGTCACTTAATGATCTGGGTTGCTGTATAGTGAATCCATAACATCAAAGTGCTCGAAATAATCATTTTAAGAAATATCGGAAAATGTTTAAAAAATGGCCTGACAGTCATATGTCAGAGCCTCTAGATCTTTATGTGTTTGATGTTTTGTGTATTTTACGTTATGGATCTATTCTATGATATGTAGGCTATAATCTAAAACTTAAAACAGTGTCCAAACATGTCTAGATCGCTTGCTATAAGCGGTCAAACCGCGTTGACTGTTCACGGAAAACGAATTCTGGGCAGCCCAGAATTCTAGTAACGTCTGACAAGTTTGTTCAAGCGTCTGATCTTGCTGTATATTAATGTTTTAGACATGGTGTTGTATTAAGGTTGTAGAAGGACATGTAGCCAACCCATACATGCCCTTATATCACTCAGATCTTGTATATAATCAAAGGAATGGGCAGTCAAACTAGCATTGACCACATACCTGGAACAAAATCTAGAAAAACCCAGATTCATGAAGAACACGTTTTCTAACATAGGTTGATCAGCTTGAATCTGCCATTTGTGTTGTTTTTTTTGATGATCTTGTTGTATATGAATGGACCCTGACATCCCCTCTACATGTTTGAACCTTCATAACACTTAAATAATGACTAGAACCGTAATATAGTTGAGCCACATAGTGAGCACTCGAACCTGTTTGGGTTTCTGGGTAACCCAGAAAACCCAGCAGGCCTCTGACAGTATCTTTGAGAGCTTGGATCTTGTCGGTTAGTGATGTTATGGCTATAAAACTTGTTCATGATTGTAGTATTACACTTATACTACATGGTTAACAACATTAGAAGCCCAGAAAACCTTATGAACACAGATTTACCTTCGGTCAAACCTCATACCTCGGTGACTGACAAGAACACTCAAGAACAGTTGGAGAACACCTATAGCGACGGGTATGTCGCTATAGGGCCCTTTAGTGACAATTTTAATTTCTAATTTCTGAAAATTATTAAATAAATTGATTTTAATTATTAAAAATACTAAATAAATTCCAAAAAATTATTTTAAATTCTGAAAATTTTTTTTTAATTATTTTAAGTATATTTCATAAATATTTAACTATTTTTGGAATATAAATGGTATTTAATTTATTTAATTATAATATTAAATAAATGATTTAAAAATAATTTTAATACATGAAAAATCATGAAAAAAAATATTATGGATAAAAAAATATTTTAAGTTATTTTAAGTGACTTTTAATATTTTATGATGAAATTCATTAATTAATTAACATTAATGATAATTAGTTTATTTAATAAATATATTAAATAAATTATGGAAAAATAGAATTAATGTTTTAAAAAACATATAAAGTGATTTAAGTGTTATAAAAATATTTTAAGTTATAAAATATAACTTTTGATATTTTGGCATGAAAATATTAATATTTTAATATTAATAGCAATTATCGGATAATGGATTTAAGTGTTTAAAAATCATATAAAAATGATTTTTAAGGTATTAAAAATACTTTGGGATATTATAATTATATTATAATATTATGTAATGATTTTTATTAATATTTTATATTAAATGAATATTAATGATTAAGGAATTATGTGGTATTTAATTCATTTAAATACGTTATTAATGATTAAAAATACGTGATAAATGATATTAATTATCTAAAAATTATTATAAGTCCTTAAAAATTATTTTGACTGATAAGATAATTATTTGTGATAATTGTTAAGTGTTTAGGCAGAGTTTAATTGAACTTAAACTCGATATTCGTTCGACTAGACCGTAGGGATAATAGAATTGTGTCAGTTTCAAGTCAGACTGAAATAGTTTGACCTGATACTAAGTCTTATGTGTTGTAAAGACTGATAGGATTATGTACTATATGTTTAGGTTATTCTATGTGTATAAATATAACATTATTATAATGTGATGATATTATTCTAATATTGGAGATCTATATTACTAATATTAGGTCTTCGGGTAAAGCGTTATAATTGCGTTGCGGTAATCAACGGTTCAGGCAAGTTTCTTTTTACTAAACTCTAATAAGAGTGTTTTATTCAAGCTTATAGTTAATCATTGTTGATTGCCACGAAAAGTGTATTCTGTACATCTTGCATGTATAAGTCAGGTATGAAAGGCTGATCACCTTCATTACCAGTTGATTCAGAAATGTTTGTTCATGTTTAATATTTGTTCAGTCAAAAGTTTGTTCGTGCTAGTTCTCAATTATATTGATGAATTATAGCCAGCTTATTATTAATACTCTTCAATCATAATATATCGTTATATTGTTAAACTTAAACTTGCTGAGCAACTTTCATGCTCACCCTTGCTATATCATGATAAAACATTGCAGGTAATGCGAATGCGTTCGGAATACAGGAAAAGGTTAAGGCCAAGGTCAGCTTGGGATAAAACGTGCAGCTATTTCGTAATAGTATAGTTTGATAAAGATGTTATGTGTTAGAAAAGTTATGAAATGTGTATTAAGTTAAGGTTACTCGATCTTGGGAATTATGTGTAAGTTTAATGTATAAACAATTTATGTTTATATCTTCCACAAATAGTTATAGAAATAGTATACCGGATTCCGCGGTGATTTGGGGCCTGGATTCGGGACTATCATAGATCCTGTCTGTTGGTTGGTTGAGTTGGGCTTGGGTATGCCCAATTGTTCTGTGGCTGCCGAGGCAGAGTATGGATGTTCTCCAATTCGACAGCTGGTGCTGCTCTCCCTTGGTCATTTTTTTGGTTAATTTAGACTGTATTGAATAAAAAGAAGTTACAGATGACATTGGAAAACCCAATAAGAATATAGCATAGACATCGTAGGATAGGCCCTATGATGTCATTACTATATAAAATTGTAGGCCCGAAGCCTAACAAAGCTAAAAATGAACATGTTATAACATACAACACAAAGAGTGAGCACACCACAAAATAGTATAGCTAAACTAAGAAACCAGTATAGCTGATCAGTATAGAGGCCATCATCACAGCATACCCAATGATCCAATGAACTAAATTAAATAGCAGTTAAGCACACGAGACAAACAGCAGCAGCTACTCCTAGCTAATAGAGCCAAACCAGTCCATGGCCTAAACATAACCAGTGGCAGCAGCTAAGAGCATGAGGTGCCCCAAGACCCCAACTTCCTGTGCAACAGCAGTAAAAAACAGACCAACTACCCTTAGTAGAACCCCTCGCCAACCAGCAGTAAAGAGAGCATGAGGTTCCCCAAGACATCCAACAAAAACAATAACAGCGAACCTTTCCAACCATCAGCCACAAAGCCAAAATCTGCAAAGCAGCCCGATACCTTGAAAGAGAACCTGTATTAGCAAATTACTGCTTCTTCACAGAGAACCTGCATCTGAGGACCCATAACAGACCACCCAGCACCAAATCAGACCATAGACAAGTTCATGGTAGTGAGACCCAATCCAGCAAGAAGCAACACCAAATACAAAATCAAAGTAACCAGTTGCAATAATATGGAGAGGAGTGAGAAGCTTTGATAAAAAGAGAAGAAGAGGACAACTTTGATTTGATGATATTGGTAGTGTCCTTTGAACCAATGGATGCTTGTCCTGAATGAGTCTTTATATTTCTCGCCTCCCAAATCTTGTAGAAAGTAGCAGCAAAGTTAAGATAAAAGATTAGCTTTGAGATTTTCCTACCTTGGAAAGAGATAATGAACGAAGAGACACCAGTCCAGTCCATGGGTACATTAGACCAATCACCCAATTCAAGAGTTTTCTGCAGAATGGAAGAGGAGTATGGGCATTCAAAAAATAGATGGTTAAAATTTTCATCATGCCGGCGACAGAGAGGGTTGGAGGATGTTCTGCCAGACGAGTAGTGCCTAGTAATTTTATTTATAGGAAGTTTTCTAAGGAATCCCAACCATAAGATAATGGAGAAATGGGGAAATGGAGTTTGTGCCAAACAGTTTTATGCCCAATAGGTGTAGACGTTTTAGTTCTAATGCAATCCCAGACGTGTCGAGCTTTGAGGTTTGAAAGAGAAATACCATTACATTCAATTTGGTCATTAGAGAGGGGTTGGATAGGCTAAGCCTCAATGAGACTTCTAATTTCAATCATCTCATGGTGGAAACTCGGGGAAGTAACCAAGAGGAATCATTGATGATATCAGCCACTTTGGCCTTAGATGAAAGCCCAGAGTTGGCCAGCAGAGTCTGACTAAGGTTAATGGGGTTATCATTTATCCACGGGTCAAACCATAAACTCAGTGTGAGAGCCATTACCCACAAGGTAAGAAACATAATTTCTAGTTGTTGGCCTAAGCTTGAGGACTTGTTTCCAGATCCAGGAGCAATTTGAGGGGGCCCTAATAATTCCATACATTTCTCCCTTTAAAAATAGTGGTGATGATCCAATTAGCCCATAGGGACGACGAATCAGCTCAGATGATATTAAGTAAGTGCATCTTATACAAGAAATTTAATCCATTCAATGATGCTCTTTAACCCTAACCCCCCCCCCCCCCCCAAAGACGAGGAAACAGAGCTTATGACATGCAACACGTGCCCCAAATTTTCCTAGAGAGGGTCCTTTCCAAAGGAACCTGCACAAAATGGATTGAATAACTCTGGACACTTCTTTGGGAAAAATGAAATGTGCACTCCATAATGATTGGATGGAGAACAAAACAGATTTGATGAGTTGAAGACGACCAGAATAGGCTAAGGTAATAGAAGTCCAAGATGTAATTCTAGAAGTGATTCGGTGAATAAGAGGAAAACAGTCTAAGTAAGAAAGCTTTGATGAGATAAGAGGGACCCCAAGGAATTTGATAGGGAGGGTACCCACTTGAAAACCAAGCAGAGAAAGAATAGTAGTGGAGGTCCTCTGACCAGTGTTAGCCAAAAAACATTGGCTTTTGAGGACATTAGTAATGAGGACCAGAGAAGATAGAGAAGGATTGGATGCAAGAAATAATGATGCTAATAGATTTGATGCTAGAATGGCAAAAGAAAAGGATATCACCCGCAAAGAAGAGATGTGTGAGCTTGCACTCTTTAGTTCGCCAGTGAAATTTGAAATTCGGGAGCAATAGCACCTGCAGAGATCTTAGTAGACATCATTTCAATGATAAGAACAAATAAGTAAGGGGATAGGGGGTCACCTTGCCTAAGACCCCTAGTACTCCCAAAATAACCCGCAAGGGAACTGTTACCTTGATGGATAACATAGCAGTAGAAATGCAAGCACGAATCCATCTAATGAAGATAGGAGGGAACCTAAAAATTTGCATGGAGGAGAAGAGAAAATCCCAGTTAACAGTATCGAAAGCCTTTCTAAGGTCAATTTTAAGAGCACAACGAGGAGGCCTAGATGATCTATGATAGTTCCTTAAAAGATCTTGAGCGAGAAGTATATTATCACTGATATTCCTTCCCTTAATAAAAGCAGATTGAGACTGGCTAATGATAGTGGGTAGGACCACCTTTAGCCGGCATGCAAGGATCTTGGAGATTCATTTATAGATAGTGTTGCAGCATGAAATGGGTAAAAAATCAGACATTTCGGATGGATTTCTACACTTGGGAATGAGAGCAATGGCGGTAGAGTTAATACCCTTAGGCATATAACCTGTAGCAAAAAAATGTTTTACAAGATTTGAGAAGTCTTTCCCAACAAGATCCCAACAATGAGAAAAGAAATTTACATTAAAACCATCCGAACCCGGCCTATTATTCTTCTTCATAGATTTAAGGGTGGAGAAAATTTCTTCTTCTATGACGGGAACAGTGAGGAGAGCTGTAATACCCGAAAAAAAAAAGTATTTTATAAAAAAAAAATCATTTTGTTTTAAAACATATTAATTATACTTTATCTTTTATTTGGGTTAGCTAGTTATTTATTTTGGGTCAAGTAGTCATTAATTTATGTGGACTACAACAATTAAAGAATTTCATTAATTTGGGTTTTAAAATTATTTGGGCCTAATTTGTATTTGGGTAATTTTAAATCCTATTAAAATTTAGAGAGTTAATATATATATATATATATATATATATATATATATATATATATATATATATATATATTCTATTAATTAATAAAATATTATTAATAGATAACCTAATTTGAGCCGCATACTTTTATTTTGAATTGGGGAAAAGAGAGAACAAAAACTGAGCAGCAGTGGAAGAATAGGAGGAAAAGAAAAAGGGAGCATAGCAATTCACCAAGGTAATTAAAAAGGATTCTTTATGATCATGAGTATGTTATTATATTATGTATTTATAGTGATCAAAAGTCTTGCTTTAGGAATGTGGTACACACACACACACACACACACATATATATATATATATATATATATATATATATATATATATATATATATATATATATATATATATATATATATATATTACGGTAACATATATACAGATATATAATCTTTGATTGCAACTTGGCAGGCATGAATTGTTATTTATATATATATATATATATTAGGATTATATATACATTCATTATGTTGGTTGAGGCCTGCAGCATTGCTGCAGGCGTTAAGCTTATTATATAATATATATATATATATATATATATATATATATATATTATAATAAGTATTTAGTCATGAAAATTTTAAATCAGAATTGGTGAATTAAATTGAAGTTATGTATATTAATTTAAATTAATTAATTTTGCCGACATAGTTGTAGAAGTTTTTAATAATAAATTTAATATTATTATGTTATTAACGATTTGATTGTAATAAAATTTTATTAAATTATTTAGATTGAACGGAGAGAGTCTAAACGAGTCAAATTTGAAGTATAAATTTTGGGTATTACATTGCTTAATCCAGGTACGGATTCCGTACTTTTTCAGCGAGACTCTTTTATTTTTAATTTGAATTTGTTCGTTTCGTTATTCGTTCGAAATTCAGTATTGCCTCTCACAATTATTTCTTGTCAATTTATTATGATAGTTTGTTTTGGCATTTATATTAGAACTCCTATTTGTACTCTTTAGACTAGTGTATCATGACTATAAATTTATTTTGATATTGTAGTGATGTACATGTTAGTATATTTTGGAGACTTTGTGTTGAATTCGTTTCAGTTTAACATGTACACGTTAGAACCCCTTTGTGTTGATATTGTGTCGCATGTGTTGTGACATTGTATCTTTATTAGAATACCGTAGGGTATACCTGAGCTATAACCACCTGTGGGGGTACCACAGGCATGTCCTCTTGGCACCGAGACATGACACCTTCCGTGGCGGTGTGATCAGTCCACGGCGTGAATTGAAGACGGCTCGATCACGACAGAAGTGTTATGCTGATAAGCATAGGAGGACTTTAGAGTTTGAACCTGGTGAGCATGTGTTTCTAAAAGTTTCTCCTTGGAAGGGCATTCGGCGATTTGGGTTGAAAGGGAAACTTAGTCCGCGTTATATTGGACCATTTGAGATTCTGGAGAGGGTTGGTGAGGTTGCATATCGGTTAGCTTTACCCCCACAGCTAGCTCATGTGCACAATGTGTTTCATGTGTCGGTGTTGAGGAGTTATCATTATCATCCGTTGCACATGGTGCAATATCCGTTCGATAAGATTCAGGAGGATCTTACTTGTGAGGAACAAGCTGAGGCGATTTTGGGATTTAAAATTTTCATGACTAAATACTTATTATAATATATATATATATATATATATATATATATATATATATATTATATAATAAGCTTAACGCCTGCAGCAATGCTGCAGGCCTCAACCAACATAATGAATGTATATATAATCCTAATATATATATATATATAAATAACAATTCATGCCTGCCAAGTTGCAATCAAAGATTATATATCTGTATATATGTTACCGTAATATATATATATATATGTGTACCACATTCCTAAAGCAAGACTTTTGATCACTATAAATACATAATATAATAACATACTCATGATCATAAAGAATCCTTTTTAATTACCTTGGTGAATTAAATTGAAGTTATGTATATTAATTTAAATTAATTAATTTTGCCGACATAGTTGTAGAAGTTTTTAATAATAAATTTAATATTATTATGTTATTAACGATTTGATTGTAATAAAATTTTATTAAATTATTTAGATTGAACGGAGAGAGTCTAAACGAGTCAAATTTGAAGTATAAATTTTGGGTATTACATTGCTTAATCCAGGTACGGATTCCGTACTTTTTCAGCGAGACTCTTTTATTTTTAATTTGAATTTGTTCGTTTCGTTATTCGTTCGAAATTCAGTATTGCCTCTCACAATTATTTCTTGTCAATTTATTATGATAGTTTGTTTTGGCATTTATATTAGAACTCCTATTTGTACTCTTTAGACTAGTGTATCATGACTATAAATTTATTTTGATATTGTAGTGATGTACATGTTAGTATATTTTGGAGACTTTGTGTTGAATTCGTTTCAGTTTAACATGTACACGTTAGAACCCCTTTGTGTTGATATTGTGTCGCATGTGTTGTGACATTATATCTTTATTAGAATACCGTAGGGTATACCTGAGCTATAACCACCTGTGGGGGTACCACAGGCATGTCCTCTTGGCACCGAGACATGACACCTTCCGTGGCGGTGTGATCAGTCCACGGCGTCTCCGTTTTGTGCTCCGGTGGGAGTTGGCCATTTGGTGTTTTGTTGTGGGAGGCGTATGGGTCGACCCTAGTTTTCTGTTCTGTTTTGTTCTGCGGATTGGTGATGTTTGTGCCAAACACAACTTCCGATTTGCACGCATCTGGATTGCGCAGTCCGATGTGTGATTGCCTGTGTGGCATTATTTTGATTGCCTGTGTGGCATTATTTGACTTGCCTGTGTGGCAAGGTATATTACTATATTCTGAGCTCGGTATGAAATAACACCCAGCCAATTGATTCAGCCTATCATTTCATTGTGTTAGTTTTATTCGTTTAGTTTCAGTTCGCTTCATTACATTTCATTTAATTGTGTTAGTTATTCCGTTACATTATTCTTGCATTCTATATCCGTACTGGGCATTTGGTTCATGCTGTGTTTTTCTTCCGGCAGGTAATCAGGGGGATCAAGGGCAAGTGTGATGAGAGCTCCATTCATTCCAATGATTTAGAAATATTCTGTTTAGACTTGATGAGTCAGTTACTTGGAATTGTAATAATTATTTAAACTGTAGTTTGAGCCAGTGTGGCATTTATTATGGTTTGTCTTATGATATTGAATTATTATGAGATTACTCTTTTGTGGTTTAGAACCTTGTGATCTTCCTTAGTTCTGTTGTGTTTTGAGTAACCTCTCTTTCTATTTTGGAAAGGGGGTGTTACAAGAGCAGTCTGCTCAAGACTAATTAATTTAGCAGAAGGGAATTCCATAGCCGGCAGCACAAGAGGGCCAGGATTAGGATTGAAAAGTTACTGGAAATACTTAGTAGCAACTAATTCCACATCATGTTGGCCATGGACAAGCACTCCATCCTCATTCTTGATCGAGAGGATCTTATTAAAATTCCATATACTTTTTACCATATTGGAGAAGAATTTTGTATTACGGTCCCCAGTAGCAAGCCAAGTAACCCGAGACTTTTGGTGCATCAAAGCCTCCTCCATTTCAAGAGCCTGCCAAAGAGATTTGAGATAGATTCTTTCTGAATCAATAAGAGCCACATCATGAGGATTACCTTGAAGAATGGTGGAGGGCATCCGTAGCAAGTTTGATAGAAGAAGTAACATTTCCTGAGAGTCTATTCAAGGAGATCAAGGCCTTCTTTGTCAATTTTAATTTCTCAGAGAAAATAAAGAAGGGGTTACCATGCACATGACTATTATAGACAGCAGCAACACAATCCAAGAACCCATCAAGCTTGGATAGATGATTCAAAAATTGAAAGGGCTTCCTGGGGTTGACAAGAGGGGATCCGGTATTGAGAATAACTGGAGAGTGGTCATATATACCCCTAGGCCCAAAAGTAACCAGAGCATTAGGAAAGGAAGAGAACCAGTCTTCATTGCCTAAGGCCCTTTCCAATTTCTTATGAATAGGGTGCTCAACTTGATTATTCCACCTAAGTGAACAAAGGGCCAACCCCCCTAATGTCCTCAGCCCGAATATGTTCCATACAATCTCTTAAGTCCTTTATACCACAGTTCCAAGAATCGTCCACCCTATCAAATTTGACAAGGTCTCTTATGGCATTAAAGTCGCCCAAAATACACTAACATTGATTATTGTTAAGAGAAGATAAAGAATTCCATAGTTCCCTCCTCTCAACAATAGAGTTCAGTCCATACTCAATAGAGACAAAAAAAACTACTAGAATTACTATTGAGTTGCTTGACTTTACAATAAATTAATTTCGAGGAAACAAAAAGGACATCCATATTCCAAAAGCTTGGATTCCAACCTACCCAAATGCGACCATTAAAATGGTGGTCATAGTTACAAACCCAGTTCCAGCTCCTACAGACATAATTAGAAATTCTGGAGTAGTTTTGCTTATTGACTCTAGTTTCAAGCAACCCAACAAAAGAGATATTATTGTTAGAAATCAGTTGACAAACATAAGCCTGCTTAGGCTTTTTATTTAGACCTCTGACATTATATGAAGTTAACATAATTTAGGTTAGAGCTGAAGAAACTCCATGTCCTTTGAGTTTCTTTTTGGCCGACTTTGAGAGTTCTTTCCCGGCTCTAACTTTCTGTCTCATATCCTTACAGTCCTTGTCATCAACCAATTTAATCTTATCAACAATAGGGTTGTGGGCGATAGGGGATTCAATGTCAAATTGGGACCTGAACACAGCACACCAGGCCTGCTAGAGGGGAGAAGGAGTTTTCAGTTGTCTTACATCTAGTACGTGAAATAATGTCAGCCAAAACAGAGGGCTTGCCCCCTTTAGAGACTTTAACCTACTCCGAACCATCAGGAGCCAGCTCACCCGAAGGCCTGTTAATAGCATGAGGAGACTTAGCCGGCAAATGGTTCTAAATATAGGGAGGCAGGGGACCAGAGATAATACCAGGAGGAGCAGCCTTGGGGATCCATTGGAAGTTGGATTTTGGGTATTTCAAGGACGAGTGACCAAAAACATTGCAAGCTTGGCATGTTAAGGGTCTGCTCTGATAATCAACAGTAATAGGGAGTATCACTTCCTCGTTTAGATCTTCATTAAACACAACAACTTTGGTGGAGCTTGGGAAAGAGAAGCTAGCATCCACCTCAATACAGATTCTGGCAAAACTCATAGGGTCTAGTTTATTCATCATCTCATCGGCAAAAAGAGGCTTTCCAATGTTACTAGCAATGTAACTTATACCTTCAGCAGACTAGTAAGGATAAGGTACCTGGCTTAACTTTACCCAGATGGGAATTTTAGAACACTGGGGTTTTCAGACTTCAACTCCAGCCTTCCAAGGTTGAAGAATAAAGACCTTAGAAGCAAAATGCCAAGGGCCCGATGCCAGAACATTGTCCCTATCTGAGACCGATTTGAACTTTAATATGTATTATCCTTTATCATGAAGGAAAACTTTGAGAAGCCCAAGGTTACCCCAGAGACGGTTAGCTATAGGCTCCACCACCTTGTAAGGGAGTTTAAAGTGTAGGAGTACCCTACTAGACTGGAGGACCACATTTTGTTGCCTCTAAGAAGAACTTCAACCGGGGATTTGACCAGGATGCTGCCATCATCCGAGATGGGCAATGGGTTGAAGAAAGATAAGTCAATGAAGGACTTAGGAGTATTAGCAGTAACAATGTCACACCACTTTTTTTCAAGTACCTTGATCAGAACATGGGACCTCTCCCTCCTCCAAGGGAGTAGCAACGTTGGGCTTGCCTAAACCAGAGTCCAAAGGCGAGCTAGACCATACAATGGGAGAAGAAGGCAAGGACTGACCACAAGGGTCGAGGCAGAGCTGGGGTTTTGAAGTCTCACTAACACAAAAGGTTTGTATAAGAGGGCCAATTCAAGCCACAGGAGCAGCAAAGGAGGGAGAGGAGTCCTTCTTTAGAGAGCCTTGTCCAAACACTGGACATTCATCAAGTACCTTATGTGCATTGACTAACGCCGCAAAGGTCCCTATGGTAGATAGGTTATTAACATCTTCAAGAGGAAGACCCAAAGCAGATATGTAATCCATAAGCTTTGCATTCTTCTTTCAATCAGCAATGGCTGCTTCACGATCGTTCCTTGAGAAGTATTGGGTGGCTTTAAAGATCTCTAGAGCGGCCATGGGGAATTCCGGACCAAAGGACTCATCCAATGGGACGTCAAAAGCTGTAGAGTCACCAGAGCTCATAGACACATTTGAGGGGAAAGCCTCAGATTCCACCATGTCAACAGAATGTAGGGGAGAGTTTGGGTTAGAGACCCCATATTTATCAAATAAATAACGCTGATTGGCTGCTCTCCGAGTTCCCAGCAGACAAATGTGGATGGTCTACCATGGCTACAAGAACAGAATGACAGGAAGAAAGGGGAGGATCAAACCAAAACGGAGGAACCGAGAAGAGGGCCAAAGAAGAAAAAAGAAAAGGAGGAGGGGGAGAGGGAGAGGGAAAAGAGAACGAGAAAATTAGGTGCGAGCCGGAGAAATTATGTGGGTGGGTGGACAGGGCACAGAACAAAAAAGTAGAAGAGAGGGCAAAACAAAATTTCTAGAGAGAGAAACATTGTTCTTGGTGATAACATTACTTTATTAAAACATTGTCCCTGGTTCATTATGGCTCTTTCATGCAGTAGATGCAAGACTCTTGGGTTGTTCTGTTGTAGGCCTGTAGGATGGATTGTCTGAGACTCTATCCTATTGTTTCGATGATTTCTTTTTTTTATTTGGATGCCTATTTTTTATGCCCTACTTTCTTTGTATGCTTTATTTAGGCTTGTGCCTTGTTTTTTTATTTGATCTGGTTGGTCTTTTTAGTTTGGTCTTCTAGGGGGTGTCCTTTGATGTCCTCTCTAAAGCTTCTGGGGTATGCCCCTTTGCGGTTGTATTATCTTTCTTTCTTTTCAATATACAAACAAACTTAGCAAAGAAAAAAAAAGACAAATGGCTAAGGAATAGGCAGATGTGGAACCAATTGTCTATCCTCCACCACCATTTCAGCAAAGGGTTCAAAAGCAAAAGCTAGACATGCAGTTCTCTAAGTTCTTGGAAATCTTCAAAAGCTATAGATAAATATTCCGTTTGTAGAAGCCTTAGAGCAGATGCTGAGTTATGCGAAGTTTATGAAGGGTATTTTGTCAAGGAAGAAGAAATTGGAAGATTATGAGAATGTTGCATTAACAGAGGAGTGCAGCGCGGTGTTGCAAAGGAAGTTGCCTCCGAAGTTGAAAGATCCGGGTAGTTTCACTATTCCTTGCACGATTGGAAACATGTCCTTCAACAAATGTTTGTGTGATTTGGGTGCCAGTGTGAATCTCATGTCATTATCAGTGTACACTCAATTGGGTTTACCGGCACTGAAACCAATAAACATATCATTATAGCTTGCGGATAGATCAGTTACTTATCTGAGGGGAATTGTTGAAGATATATTGGTCAAGGGGGATAAGTTTATATTTCTTGCAGACTTCATTATCCTTGACAACGAAGAAGACAAGAACATTCCAATTATCTTAGCGAGACCATTCTTAGCAACTAGGAGGACTCTCATTGATGTGCAAAAAGGAGAGTTAACTATGAGAGTCCAAGACCAAGAGGTTACATTCAATGTTTTCAAAGCTATGAGATTCCCTACAGATGAGGAAGAATGTTTCAGAATGGATGTGATCGAAAAAAATGGTTAGTGAAGATTTGATTCGAGGTATGGACAGGGACCCGTTAGAAAACACACTATTGGGAGATGTCAACTTGGATGACCCCAAATTTATTGATTATTTACATATGTTGGATACGTTATCTAAAGTGAGTAGATTCAAGATGCCATTTGAGCCATTACAAACTGAAAAAAAGCATCGGCACGGATGAAACCCTCACTTGATGAACCACCCACACTTGAACTAAAGCCTCTCCCTAAACACCTCAGGTATGCATTTTTAGGTAATTCAGTTACTTTACCTATTATTATTGCATCTGCACTTAACGATTTGTAGGAGAGTAAGCTGTTGAGGGTTCTCTAATAGTACAAATCTACTATAGGATGGACAATTATTGATATCAAGGGGATAAGCCCTTTATTCTGTATGCACAAGATACTCCTAGAAGATGAGGCAAAATCGACAGTGGAACAACAACGGAGGCTCAACTAGATTATGAAAGAGGTAGTGAAGAAATAAATTCTGAAATGGTTGGATGCTGGGATAATCTACCCTATCTTTGATAGTTCATGGGTGAGCCCAATGCAATGTGTCCCAAAGAAAGGTTGGATGACAGTTGTGACCAATGAAGATAATGAGTTCATACCGACTAGGACAATGACCAGTTGTAGGGTGTGCATGGATTATAGGAAACTCAACAAGGTAACCCGAAAGGATCACTTCCCTTTTCTTCTTTTTGATATTGAGGAGTATTCGACCCGCGGGTCGACTAATCTCCTCAGCCCGATACTAGAGCGGTTTGCTACCCGACTTGCACCAGGGGTACCGTGGCCACCATGAACATTTATGCCTTAACACTTGTTGCAAGTGGGAGTTGAACTGAGGATGTCCGGGTTTAAGACTCATCCCCAGTTGGCCTTGAACCGCTGCGCCAAATGCTGGTGGTTAAGGATCACTTCCCCTTACCTTTCATTGATCAGATGCTGGATAGATTGGATAGACATGAGTATCACTGCTTTTTGGATGGGTATTCATGGTATAAATCAAATTGTCATTACCCCGAAAGACTAAGAGAAAACAACGTTCAAATGCCCATATGGCACCTTTGCCTTTAAGAGGATGTCATTTGGACTGTGTAACGCACCGTTGACTTTTCAGATATGTATGATGGCAATATTCTCGGATAACACAACGTAGAGGTTTTTATGGATGACTTTTAGTATATGGGAATACATTCGACAATTGTTTAGAGAATCTGATTATGGTACTGAAACGATGTGTGGAAACCAATCTAGTGCTTAACTGGGAAAAATTACACTTTATAGTTGAAGAAGGAATCATCCTTGGGCCGAAAGTCTCTACAAAGGGGTTGGAATTGGACTGTGCAAAATTAGAAACAATTGAGAATCTTCCTCCCCCGACATCAGTTAAAGGGATTCGCAGTTTTCTCTATCATGTTGGATTCTACCGTTGATTTATTAAAGACTTCTCAAAGATTGCAAAACCACTATGTAGTCTATTGGAGAAAGATGTAATTTTCAGATTTGACGATGAGTGTTTAATGGCTTTTGAACAGTTAAAGAAGAAGTTAACAACAGCACCTGTAATCATAGCACCAAATTGGATTATGCCATTTGACCTGATGTGTAATGCTAGTGATTATGCGGTAGGGGCTGTTTTGGGACAACGTCGGGACAAAATTCTTTATGTTATCTACTGTGCAGGTAAAATGCTAACGGATGCTCAATTGAATTAAAAAAACAATTGAGAAGAAATTACTTGCGGTCGTGTATGCCTTTGACAAATTTCGCTCATATTTGATAGGAACAAAGGTTGTAGTATACACCGACCATTCGGCGATACGGTAACTAATTTTTGAGAAAGATGTAAAGCATAGACTTATTCGCTGGATTTATTCCTTCAAGAGTTCGACTTAGAAATTAAAGATAGAAATGGGACAGTAAATTAGGTTGCTGACCATCTTTCAAGGTTGGAAAATCCGGACAAAGACAGGGCAGATAAGGTGTTGATTAACGAATCACTTTCGGATGAATAGTTGTTTGGGGTTAATTTATAATTTTCATGGTATACAGATTTTGCTAACTACTTGGTGAGCAAGATCCTTCCTCCAGACTTGACACATCAGTAAAAAAAGAAATTCCTACATGATGTAAAGTGGTATATGTGGGATGAGCCGAATTTGTTCAGACAGTGTGCGGACAAAATGATTCGTTGATGTGTGCCACAAAGTGAAGTGAACAATATAATGCACGCATGCCATTCATCTTTATATGGGGGACTGTAAGAACCGTGAATTTTATGAATAAATAAGAATGTGAATATTTATTTTTATATAAAATATTTATGTGTCATGAGATGAGTAGCTCAATTAGATTAAATTGAAATTATGATAATTGAGAAAATGTGGGGAAATATGATGAGACATGTGAAATGCCTTGTGTGGCACGAGAATGAAAATTATGACGGTTTAATTAAATTAAAGAATTAATGAATTAAGAAGTGATGATTAATTAATTGTTATTGTGAGTAATAGAATATTAATGAGTAAATAATTTATTCAATTAATTGTTGTGTGCAAGATATGTGATAATTAATAGTATTATATATAGTACCTACATTCAATTAAAAAGGAAGTGTAGTGTGACACTTTAATGTGACTATATAATATATAAAACTATATAGTAAAAATTGAATGAATTGTAAGTTACATAAAGAATGCTTATGTGACAACATGTATGTGTGAGAACATTAAAGATGTATTTTATGTAATATTAAATTAGAATAAATCAATGATTTGCAAATTAATAATTATTTCAATAAGTAAGTATAATTGGAATATTAAAATTTTGTGGATATAATGGGTTGTTCATACCCAACTAATTATGTTCCAACCCAAGTTAAATATTAATTGGGCACTAATGTATATGAATAATCCCTAACTTTTTATTTTTTTTGTAATAACATTAAGTTATCAAATGTGGAATTATAAGCCAAAAAGGAAATAAACTTTAAGTGTATTAGTAACCATTTCGTTACTACAAATCAGAACAAGTTCATTGTCCCATATTAAGTGACCAAACAGTACCCAACAGTAGCCTAACCTCCATTTTGTGTGAACTCGAGCCTGCTAGAATTATTGTGATGATGAGCTGAGAAATGGGGGAGAAGGAGTTGGTGAAATCTTTTCACTAAACCCTCTCAATCCAACGATTTCTTCTCCTTCCCGTTGGTTTGTAATGGTAGGAAAAATCATGGACTGTGTAATCCATTTTCTATAAATTGAAGCTTCTTCTTCTCAATTCATTTATCAAAATCTTCTGATAAGTCCTTATAGAGTGTGAGAGTCATGAATTATTAAGCTATTGGAGGTTGGAAGCAAAAGTTAGCATTTTTATATCATAAATGTAACATATCAATGTTCTTATTTTGATATTGAAGAATTCTCTAGAATTTCTTGTAATCACTTGTTAATTATTAAGCTATTGGGGTCATTCTTTTGCCTCTGGTCGAAGTGGCGCGGTCGCACCACTTCTATAGTACAAAACTGTGCGGCCGTGCAGGCTGCCAGTTTTGGAAATAGATTTTGTTTGCCTTGTGTTGTCATGAGCATGTTATTTTGGTTTGATTATGCATGTAAATGACCCTAACATATGGATTGATATTGTTTTGGTTATATTAAATCATGTTACCTTGGTTTAGTGTGTGTATTCAAAGAAAACTAAAAGATTTGGAAAAATAAATTTGGTGAACATTGTGTAATGTATATTCTGACCTTATGTACAAGCATATCAAGCTCTTTTATGCCTTAGCATGTGACCAATATGTTGGTTTATATTGTTAGGGGTAATATAGACTATTCAAGCATGATTTAAAAGGAGTTTTCAAGTAGAGGACTATACTGGCTATGTGTAAATGAACTATATATACCCTTTAAACTCTAGGCTTCAAAGCATGTTATGTGGTCTAGTTATGTGAATATGAAAGCATGATGTATAGTAAGTAAAGTAGTTTTGCATACATGATTGGTTAACATGAGATTTTTAAAAAGAAAACTTAAGAATTTGGGAAACTAATTAGGTTGATAACAACCTTGCATGTATTCTGAATTTTGACTATCATGTTAGAATATGAATATGCATGTAGACATGATTGACATGTATTCCTAGATAGTCATATGCATTGTAAACTAGTGAAGAATGGTTTAGAACAAGTTTAAACGAAGTAGAACTATACAAAAAGAAATGCATGATCAAGATAACGTGAGCATGTATAGTTGAGACTTATTGACCTCATTGTATATGTATAATGACTAAACATGAGAGACCTTACTAAATGAACACTTAAAGCCTTGATTTGGTGGGATTTGATAACGAACCATGTTAAGGACAAGATATAGGATCAAACCTAATTATAAACATCATGATATGTATGTTTTATAAGTGTCGTCATATATGTATGTGGGTGTCTAAGTTTGGCCATGTTTTTGTTTCTCAGCTCTGATTTGAACTTGGAGAAGCGCGGTCGCGCCACCCTGCAGTGAAGTCTGTTGATTCTGTTTGTGATATGAGATTTGATGCATGCTTGTATTGTTATCTTAAACAGTAATACATGTCCAATATAGTATTCAAAGTATCAATGAGCATGCTAATAATAGAATCATATATTTAACGAGTGCTTACAAACTTTCAAACGTTAAGTCAAAAGATGTTTACGAACTATGTTATTTGATTTCATAGGGTCTTACAAACTGATTTTGTGTTATGTATAGGGAAGGTACGTAATGACGTACGTGTGGGATTATACGACTAAGTTAGGCTCTTATGTATGTGTTTAAACTTACATGTGAAGTATGAGTATTGAATATACGTAACTAATGAATATCATATACATGTAACTACATTATAATAGGATTCGAAAAGTGTTGATAAGCTATACTTTGTTAAACTACGCTTGAGGCAAGCTTTCTAACTTTCACAACTTGAATATTGTGCAAACCTTTTCTCTTTGATGCAAGTTTCTAATCCTATTCTTTATGAAGCATTACTTAAGCTTGTGCTATTATTGGTCGTAAAAGTAAACCATTGAAAGTATAATTCATGTCTTATGACTTAATGCTTCGTAGATTAAGATAAAGTTGTCTACATTTTTTGAACTTTGATTTCGGGTGTTGAACTTATAAGTGTTCTTATATACTATGGAAAAGCGGTCTATGCCATTTGATTCGGCTATCCCTAAATCATGAAATTGAAAGCTATCCAAACCAATCGAACTGGTGCGAACTCTTATAACTAACTGAGATGAACAACCCTCCCTGAAGGGGAAACTAAATAATTGTCGAGAGACCGACGTGCGCACAAGAGTATGATTAAATGTTATGCAAAACGTAGGGAACTTTAGGCTGATCACCTGATGTACTTGTTTTTATTAGATTATCAGTATATTACTGTTAATTCTAGTAGAGGTTCATAGTCCTTAGTGACTGCTTAGTATTCATTATTTTGAAAATTCGAATTAATTAAGCATTGAATCTTGTTGATATCTTTCAGTCCATAGCGATCTTTATTGAGAATTATTGATAATTCCTGAACTATTTTTCACTATCATACCCTTGATATTTGAACTCTATAAATTTTTACCCTTATTGCGATATTACTTGCTGGGCAAATTGTTGCTCACCCTTACTTTCCTAAAAACATTTCAGTAAAGGCATAACAAGGTGTACCTTCAGGCACCTGATAAGGGCAAAGGTACGGAGTAGTTTCATATTATTTGGAATATTATGATAGTGTTAAGACATAAATTGTGTTATGTATTAGTTATGTTTAACCTTTCTTGAAGGGCAATGGGTTCTCTCCCTTCTCTCTAAAGCTTTCTTCACCGTCAACCCACATCCAGCTGCCTTCTTTCTGGTTCCTGGTTTATTTCTTTCTCGCCTCTGATTTCTCCATTATGGTCAGTTATTCGCATCTCTCAGCGTGTAATTTTGTCAGCAGCCCCTCTTCGGATCTCTTCGCTGATGTTGAGGCTTCTAGTCCTAGTTCACCTGATTTGGTTGTGTCAGATATGGTCGAATCGGCTCATATTCCTACTGAAGTTGTTGTATTTTCTGACGAATTAGACTCTAATAGTGAAGTTAAAGCTTGCTTAAGGCTTTCTCACGGGTCTGCTATGAAGGAGATTTTCCAAGCAGCTCAACATCTTTATCAACAAGGTAGTGTTGATACAGCCCATGAACGTAAGAAGTGTAATACACTTTTAGAGTTTATTTATTCAAATGGGTTTTCTACTCAACAGGTGAATGATTTTGCTGGGAAGGGTTTGAATACTAGAAATGTTAATTATTGTGACATGTTTGATAATAGTCCCCAGAGAAATTGTATTGCAAATGATAAGCTTAAATAGTCTATTCATGGGGTGGATTGTTCGGTCCCTATACTTAGTATCTCGGATGGCCATGCTGGGCCTAGTTTGGAGGATGGCCCCTTTGGTTTTTGGGTTGCCGGGGGTCTTTACTGGGGTTGGGTGTCCCCTAAATTTATCTGCTAAACCTTCCTAGAGCTTTGTTGTGGCACAGGGTGAACCTAGGTCAAATTTTATTCTGGACTTTTTTTCCCCTCCCCCTCCTTCGTCTGATGGTAGGTCTATCCTTATTAGGCCTCCTTCTGAAGTCCTTATTTAAGGAAACAATTTGTCGAATTCTTGCTTAGTAGGTAGTTTTCTTAATTCAAACTACCTTTTAAGCTTGTTGTAGATTCTGTGCATAATCTTTTGGACAAGTATGGGTTGCAAAATGTTTTCCTCCAGGACAAGGGGTTCTTTGTATTCAAATTTGTCAAACCTAAGGATAGGGATAATGTTCTTGCTCTTGGCCCATGGTATATTGGTAATAAACTTCTTTGTCTCAAGAAATGGAAGGAAGGTCTGGACTTCCAATCTGAAACTTGTACCAAAGCTCATATTTGGGTGAAATTTCACAATATCTCAATGTCTTACTTGTCTTCGGCTAGGATGAGCTATATTGTAGTGGGGTTAGCAAACCTTTGTTTATGGATAAAATCACTGAGAAATTGGAACCCATATACTTCACCAGAGTTTGTATTGAGGTTAATCCTTCATATGTTGTGCCTAGCAGTTTGGACGTGGTTGTCATTGATGTGGAAACTAAAATTGATAAAGTTGTTTCGGTTAGAGTTGAATATCAGAATAAGCCACAACTTTGCTCACACTGTAAATCATTTGGGCATTCTCTTATTAGATGTCCTAAAGCAAATTATAAGTGGATTCCTAAAGCCCAATCTGTGGTTGATCATGTGCCCCAACCCCCGGTGCCTCATTCTGTCACCTCTCTTGGTCCCCTGCCTGACACTTCTTCTGATTGGACCATGGTTTTTAGAGGTCCTAAACAACCAGCTGGTTCTCCTCTTGCCTTGTATCCCCCAATCTCTTCAAACCATTATCTTATCTTGGATGACCTCTTGAATTTTCTGACTCTGAGTGTACTCCTTCTCCTAATCCACTTGTGGGTAAGCTTAAAGTTATTGATGAAAAGGAAGGTCATGAACTTAAGACCAAAGCCAGGGGTAGTTTAGAGTTGGGTCAATCTTCCAAGAAAAAGAGTAAAGGAGGGGGAGTGGCAAACCCCAATATTCTAGTTTTTTTTATGGTAAATTTTTGCTCTATGAATATTAGAGGTGTAAATATGAAGTCCAAGCAAGATAGTGTTACTACTGTTTTGTGTAAGCATAATATCTCTTTTGCTGGTTTAGTCGAAACTAGAGTCAAACCTCCCAAAGCTTGATCTCTAAGGGTATTCGTAGTGGATGGCAGTGGAAGTTCAATTATGATCATCATGTAAATGGGAGAATTTGGGTGGGCTGGGACCCTTATTTATGGAATATGATTATTGTTGCTTATTCTCCCCAATTTATTCACTATTCTGTTAATTCCATTGATCTTAATATTCAAATGTTTGTTACTTTCATTTATGGGTTTAATACCCCTCTGAAAGGAAATCTTTGTTGAAGGACTTGAGATCTATTGCCCCTTCAATTAATCTCCCTTGGTGTCTGTTAGGTGATTTCAATGAGGTTAAATCTATTACTGAAATTAATGGTGGGGATGATACTTGGTATTGTGGTATGCAGGATTTCCTTGATTGTATATCCGATTTACATCTTGATGATCTTCGAGCTGTTGGGGACTTCCATACCTGGTGGAACTCAAGTGATTCTAAACCTTCCTTCAAAAAGTTTGATCATGTTATGGTGAATAATCTTTGGTTAAATCATCTCCCCTGTTCTCAGGCCTGGTTTTCCCCGCGTGAGCTTTCTGATCACTGTCCTGTTGTCAATTATGGCCTAATCCTGCCTCGCATTCACAAACCATTCCAATTCTTCAATTTTATGGTGGATCTTGAAGGGTTTCATGATGTAGTGTGAAGTCTGCTTGGAATGTCTCTGTCCTTGGAGACCCTTTCCAAGTTTTAGCTGGCAAGCTGAGATCTACAAAGAGGGCATTGCACTCTCTAAATAAAGTAAATGGAAATCTGACCTCTAATGTGGGCAAGGCTAGAGAATTGCTTCATGCTACTCAGATTGCTATCTCTCATAACCCTGATGACCTCTCTCTTTATCAGCTTCAAAGATCTCTTTCTCAAGACTTATGGGTAACCCTTATATCTGAGGAAAAACTATCCAAGCAAAAGTCTAGAATTCAATGGCTTAAGGATGGGGATGGAAACAATGGTTTCTTTCATAACCAAATTAAGAATAGGTGGAATCAATATAAAATTTTATCTATTGAGAATGCTTCTGGTGATCTTTGCTTTGGCCAACTAGAAATCCAAAAAATTACTGTGAACCATTTGTGCTCTTTGTTGGGGTCCTCTTCTCAAGCTGGTAGTCAAAACTTGCAAGAACTTGCTTCATCTATTGCTAACACTATTACCTCTCAACAAGCTTCTATTCTTCAGAGGGATATTTCAGATACTGAAGTTGTATCCACTTTGAAATCCATGAAGAAGAATAAGAGCCATGGCCCTGATGATTTCAATGTTAATTTCTTTCTGCATTCTTGGGATATTGTTGGGAAGGATTTTACCATTGCCTTCCAATCCTTTTTCAATCAAGGATGTTTGCTTAGAGGAACTAACTCAACTTCCATTGCCCTTGTTCCTAAGGTTCCAAATCCTTCCTCTATGAATGATTATAGACCTATATCTTGTTGCAACACAACATATAAATGCATCTCTAAGATTATTGCTTCCAGGCTAAAAATTATGCTTCCTCTCATTATCTCCCCTTGTCAGGCTGCTTTTGTTGTTGGTCGTAGGATAGGGGATAATATTCTTCTTGGCCAAGAATTATTTCGAAATTACCGCAGGTCTTCGGGTCCTCCTCGATGTGCTATGAAAATAGATCTTAGTAAAGTATTTGATTCGATATCTTGGGACTTTTTATTGGAAGCGCTTAGGCTCTTTAAATTCCCTCCTAAATTTGTATTTTGGATTAAGGCTTGTATTACCTCTAGTTTCTTCTCTGTGAAGGTTAATGGGGCCCTTTGTGGTTACTTTAAAGGTGTAAAGGGATTAAGGAAAGGGGATCCTCTTCCCCCTATCTGTTTGTGATAGCTATGGAGATTTTATCTCTTATCGTATCAAAGGAAACTTTACAGCCCTCTTTTAAATTCAACTAGAAAACTAAACTGATGTCCATCACCCATCTTTGCTTTGTAGATGATCTTCTTATCTTTTGCCATGGAGATATTGATTCGGTAAGGATTATAAAGTTTTGTATTTACAAATTTTCTGGCCTTTCTGGGTTGCATATCAATGCTTCTAAGAGTATGTGTTTTCTTTCTCAAGTCCAAATAATTTTGCGGAGTCCATTATTAATAATTTAGGATTTTAATTGGGGTCTTACCCTGCCAAGTTTTCGGGGTACCTTTAATCACTTCTAAGCTTAGCCTTGTTGGCTGCCAACCTCTTTTAGATAAGGTTAAAGATAGAATCTCTTCTTGGACTTGCAAATTCCTTTCCTATACAGGGCGATTGCAATTAATTAACTCTGTTATATATGACATCCAGTCTTATTGGTCAGCCTATTTTATTCTTCCTGTTGCTGTTCTAAAAGGCATAAAGTCTATTATAACTAGATTTTTATGGAAGGAGCCTTCTTTGCTTAAACATGGTGCTAAAGTGGCCTGGAACAAAATCTCTCTGCCCCACTCAGAAGGTGGTCTAGCTATAAAGAACCTTGAGGATTGGAATAAATCATTGATTCTACTGCATCTTTGGAGGATTGTTAATCCTATGCACCATTCCCTATGGGACTTTTAGGTTAGAGCTAATATTAAATCTTTGTTTTTTGGGTGTATGTCTATACCCAATGACTGCTCTTGGATCTGGAGAAAAGTACTTTAGCTGAGGCCTTTAGCTCTTAATCACATTAATTTCAGTATTGGTAATGGTGCAGATACTAGCCTCTAGTTTGACCCTTGGATGGGTAATTGCACTTTGGCCACCTCTGTTCACTCTTCCTTGGTTATCAACTCTGGTCTAGGGCCAAATGTAACAGTTAGCCACATTATCCAAAACTCTACTTGGAACCTCCCCAACTCTAACCATAATGATTTCATAGTCTTCAGGGATACCTTCGACTTTAACAGGCAGTGTAACTCCTCTTTGCAAGATGAATGTTTATGGGGAGACACAAAAACTAGTGAGGTTAAAGCATCTACTATTTGGCGCTCGATTAGGCAGGTTGGTGTGGATGTGCTTTAGGACAAATTGGTTTGGCATAAGATTCTCACCCCTAGGTTCTCTTTCACTCTTTGGATGGCTTTTCACAAAGGGTTGCATATTATGGATAGATTGCTTACTTTTGGCCTTCAGGTTAACCCTATGTGTGTGTTGTACAACACTGACTTAGAATCATTTGATCACTTATTCTTTCACTGTAACTATTCCTTTCGGGTACTTGTTTCTATTCTTAGACACTGTGGTTGGAGAGGTTGTAGCAGGAACTGGTCTTCTATTACCAATTATCTTATTCACTACTCATGTCCTCAATTTCATCATAGTCTTATACATCTCAGTTTTGCGGCTGTGGTCCATCGAGTTTGGACTGAGCGAAATACGAGGATCTTTTCGCATAAAGCTACTCCTGTGAGGACTATAATGCAAGATATTATGAACACGCTGAAATGTAAACTTTATTCTTATAGCAGATTTCAAAGAATCAAGGAGAAAACATGCTACAGACATTTGGTTTTATAACATTTACTATTTGTCATGTTGTGGATTCTATTACAGATTCTTGTTGTTGGTTTTGCTTTATGCTTGTCTTAGAGAGGTTTGGGCGGTTTGGTCCGAGAGTTACTGCTGCAGGTGTCATGCAGGTTTGTTTGAAGGGGGGATATTTGAATTATGTGATTATTTTTTGGGTGTAATGCTTGTGTTTCTGCTATTGTGGTTTGGTTCGGGTTCTGCCTCAGTCATTCATCTTAAGGTGGTTATTGCATGTGGGTTTTGCCTGGGCAGTGGCTGGTCTGGCATGGCTTGGGCTGGATGGCCACTGTTGCTGCAAACTAATGTAAATTGTTGGCCTCTGTTGCTTCAGCCTTTAAGAGTTGCTTATGCAAAATGTTGGACATTGTTGATGTCTAGACAGCTTTGGTGGCGTGTCTATAGTTGGCTCGGCAGCTGTGGTTTTGGCTGGTTTGACTGTTCCTTAGGTGAGTGCAGTGTTGCTGCAGCTGCAGATGCCAGAGGCTTTTGGCGAGCTCTCCCTTTCTCTACTGTTGTGTAGTCTTTACTGCAGCTGGGTTTTAGATGATGTCTAGTTATTGGGGTGCACTGTGCTGGTTTGCACTGCTGGGGTAATCTACTACTGTTGGGATTTACTGTTGCTGCTGGTATGGGCGTGTGGTCTGGTCCATTCTGCTGGTCACGATAGTTGGATGGCCATTTGTTGCGACAGTTGGGTTTATTAGCCTTTGTGGTCTACTGTGAATCTGGATTATGGGTCATGTTGGGCTTTGGGCATCTTTCTGCTGCCTCTAGCTATTGTTGTTTTGTTTGCTTATCATGTTCGTAAGGTGCTTTATAATTGGATAATCTTTTATAGTCATGACATCATTCCTATGATGTCTATGCTATATTCTGATTTGGATTTTCCCATTTGGTTTGTATTTCTCCTTTATTTTAATACAGCTTAAATTTAGCAAAAAAATAATGTTTAAGCTTTGTTTAAGTATGTTTAAAGTATGTAAGAGATGTTTAAGTTATGAAACATTGGGACGTGAATGATTATATTAAATAAATGCAATCTATTCTATTATTTCTATTGCGTGAGATGTTATTTAGTCACGTGGCAAACCGTATTCAAGATGCGGGTGGTCAGAATTTTAGGGCAGCACAGGTTGGTATCAAAGCATTAGGTTATAAACCTTAGGAGCGAGAATCCTTAGACTATAACCTTAAGAAGAACTTAGAAGATAGGAGATAAAACTCACAGAGTTTTTGTTAGGTAAAATCTAATTACGCATAACACGCAAGTATACGTGGTCAACAAGTAATAAAGTGTAAGTAGAGTATCGTTCTCACGAGGAATTACTAATACAAATTATCAAATACTAACTCTTAATCAAACTAATTTTATTTAAACAAGCAATTTAAGATTATGAATTAAATTATTTAATTACACTAATTCTAATTATCACTAATTAAAAATCAGGTTATGAAGATTTAAGATCACAACTTCACTTATTGCTTCACTTAAATTAATACACTTCTTATCAATTATGGTCACTATTCTGAATTGTTAATCAAGAACAAATAAGTAAATATGACCATTTCTCAATGCATCATACTCAAATCAACTTAAATTCACAGATGATAGAATTAAGAAGAACACCTTAATTAACTAATTCACTATATCTCTATGTGAATTACAATTAAAAAAGATTTTAAGCACAAGTTCTTTATCTAATTATATGCGATGTATTGGAATATCTATATTCTAGATATAAATTATGTATTCCAACGCCATGCAGAAAATACAATCACATGCTATTATGATCAGATCTAAATCCACAATTCATCTCTTGAGTTCATATAGATTGTTAGTTCCCGGAGGCACAATAGTTATCTAGAAATGGGAAATGGGGTTGAATAGATATTTAAAAATCTTTTCGTTTTATTTTGTTAGTTTTGATAATGATTCAAACACAGCAAAATTAAGATTTGTTTGTTCTCCCCTTTTAGATATAGTGAGTTAATAAGAGTGAGGCAGTTATAATAATTATAGCAGTTATAGCAAGAATGTAAGAGACAACAATTTTAAGTGGTTCAGAGCACTTAAAGCTCCTAGTCCACTCTTCTACTCCTCGAGTAGAAAATCCACTAAGGATATCTTTTACACTTTCGGAATCTTCACAGATTCCTTCTAGACCAGCAGTCTAGGCAATTCTTAGTTCACTTTTGAACTCTTCAAGTCCAGCAGACTTGGTTCTTCACAGTTCACTTAGAACTCTTCAAGTCCTTTTGACTTGGAACTTCTTACTTCACTTGATTTGTAGTTGATGAGTTCTTGGTTGGTGCTACTCAGTTATCGTTAAGCACTTGTTCGAAAAAACTAAGTAGCTGAGCAAACTTTCTCTTTTTCGAATCGTAGAGTTGAGCGTTGAGTGTTCTTTAGCATTTTGTTCAATGCTTGCTTAGTTTAATCATCTGCAGATGTTTTGCATATATGTAATCCTTGAAATCTATCCGTTGAAGACATCCGTTGAAGCATTAAATGCGTTTGACATTTCTGAACTTTGATAGAGACTTTTCTACACATCTTCTGAATTACATTCTGGCCCACTGACACAGTAGACTACTTTCTCACCTAACACCTAAAAAGGTGTTTTCCTCTGACCAACGGTACTTTCCTTAGCTTCTTCAATACGTTTCTTTGTTGTATACTAAGGATATCTTTTATGTCATTGGGACTGGTGAGGACTTTAACCTTTATAACCCATTCCATATTTGTTGAGATTTATCTTTAAACAAATGGTCAAGGCTCGATGCTTCTGACACGGGCAGATGATACTATACGATTCAGATCGTGGTGTCTTGCCACCTTGGTGCTTGATCCGACAATAGCAAATGAGAACACTACGATTTCTCTTAAGGACTGGCACACTACAATCTTTACTTGTTTGTCTTGCAAACAATACGTTTTCAAGAGCACACTACGATCTCTGAGTTGGCTCGGCAAACGTTGGGACCACTCTACGTTTTTCGGAGAGGCCCTTCAAGACAGACACACTACGATCCTCGAAGCTCTACGATTCTACCTTGTCTTTCTGCAATCTCTTAATCAGCTCGATAGACTACGATCTCATTGAAGCCTAACTATTACATCTCAAGATATAGATCAACCTAACATCTTTGTTCTCTTCATCTATACATTCGTTTATAGAATGATAAACATTAAAAGCTTAGATCATCTTAACAAATTTGATCTATCACTAAGTCCTTGTACAAATATTCCTTGAAGGACTTTACATATAATCATGAGCATTTATTTTAAACATCAAATCAAAATATGCACTCTCCCAACAATCTCCCCCTATTTGATGTTGACATAACCTAGGAGATTTGTTGTCATGATTATCAATTTCTAGATGCAATTGCTAGAAAGTAAATATGACTTAATATTTCAGTGAGCAGCTAAAATTTCTAGAGAATAAGCATGAATTTATTGATGTTTGAAGATAAATATTACATTTAAGTTCAGTTACATCAATAAGAATTAAATTTCAACTTATCACTATTTCTTCGGCCTTTTTCCTCGTGGAGGATTGACATACTCCTCAGCCCTTCTTTTCCTGCTGGCTTCGTCTCTCATGGCTAGATCTTCCAGCTCGCTTTGCTTAGTCTTGGATTGTGATCATGCCTATTCATGAATGCAGGATCTCCAATTGGCATTCTTAGGCATGTGGTGGTCACTTCTTGTGAGCTGGGAGTTGGCCCTTGACTCTCTAATGGTTGAGCCATGATGATTTAATGTTGATCAAATCGTGGAGTTTGATGGCCAGATCATTGAGTCTGATGGTGAGACTGCCTTGGAGGAGGGCTCCTTGATGATTAAGCTATGAATGTGCCTCTTCCTCTGCCTTTGCCATTTTCTCTTTTCCCTTTATTCTCCCCCCTTTATGTCATTATCAAGGGTTCAAATGTCTTCTAAGAGGCGAGTCATTCCTTGGACAAGCTCGTTGAGCTGACTTTGGGTTTGAGCAATGTCTTCTCGATTCTCTTTGATTAGAGTATCAGATCGAGCTTCCCTTCGTTGGAGGATGTCCAGGACATTGTCAGTCTACTTCCCTTGGCTCATGAAAAATTCTTGGAATTCTTTTACTGCAGTTTGTAGGTTCGTGATGTTGTCCATCATAAGTTTGTTCTGGGACTCCTGAGTCGTTTGCAAGAGAAGAACATCATCCTTGTGTCTCTTAGCAGCTTGAAAGTGGATCTGATCCCGGTCATTTATGCTCTTAAGCATCTCTTTTATGATCTACCTAAGCTTCTTTGTGAGCTCAGAGCTTAGGGTTCTTGGGAGAGCATTGGCAGCATTGATCATTTTAGTAAGTCTCATTTGAATGAGTTCAGTGAGAGCTTCAAGACTATCGTCTATGTCCTTGGTCAGTTTCTTTGATGCTTCGGACAACTCAGTTTTTGTGGGCAGATTTGAAAGAAGTTCACAGAGTTGTGGATTATTTGGAGGAGAGGCTCTCGTGTATTGATCTTGAAAGGTGTAGAGAGCAAGATCAAGGTTGAAATATTCATTTGTGGACAAGGAGGGAATATCTGATGGAGGGGCATGTGTTTTGGTTTCTTGAGTAGTTGGCTCTACGATTTGAGCGTGTGACTCTACGATTGGGCTCGAGTCAGTAATTGTAGAGATGAGAGGAGATGGGATCAAAATAAAGTTTGGCATGTTTGGTTCATCAATTACAGAATGTTGGGATTCTGCAACTGGGAATTGATTTAGTGGATTGAGGATCACTTCCAACCAGCTTGGGAATTCATAGAATTGACTGAAAATGATGGTGAATAGTGATTAACCCTGAAAGATATTGGAATAGATAGTAGCTCATGCCCAATTTTTTAAGAAGGGCCATTTGTGATCAGTTTTCTGGCAAAGTTGAAGTTGCTTGGAAATCCATGGGCTAGCACTGAGATTGCAGGATATGATTTGAAGCTCCAGAACATGTGATCCCAAGAGTTGAGAATTTGAGCTCTATGAAAGGGAATCATAGGGTAGATAGGAGAACAGCTGATTATAGTTGGCTCTCCTATAGCCATCACAGCCCACAACTATAATCTTGATCTCATCATCTTCTTCTTCGTCTTTTCTATCTTCTTTTGAGGATTCCACTACATCAATGACCTCTTTTTGACTTTCTTGCTCTGGTGCTCTCTCATTCTCTTCAGGTGCAACTTTTACTGCCATAGGGATATCATGAGGCTCCCCCTCAACATGATCATCCACTTGCATTTCAAATAGCTCCCCATCAGCTAGAGCATTCTCTAGAGTGAGAACTTCAGGTAGCTCCCCCTCAGCTTGAGCTAATTTCTTTTGACTTACCTTGGATAGCTCCTTCTCAGTAGTTATCTTTTTGTCTTCTTCTTTGAGTACTCCTTCATTGACAAGGATATACTTTTTGACCTATTTCCTTCTTAGTTTCCTAGGCTGAGCCACAACCTTAGAACTCTATTCAGCTTCTGTTATGAGTTGTTGATCAGCCAGAGAATCTGTTGCAGCAACTTCTTTGGGAGAGGCGTCTAGTCTGGTCTCCACGATCGGTAGAAACTATACGATCGAGGAGACAGAAGGCATCTTGGACTTGTGACTGTGTTTACTCTTCTTCAAGCAGCTGAGAGATGGTAGCTCTGTCTTCATCTACCTCAGCCTGTTGTTCTTTCCTTCTCAAGATCCTAAGAGTTTCAATGTCAGAACACTCTTGGGGTATATCAGTGGTTGAACCTTGAGGTTCTTCTATCATTTCGACCTTCAATTTTCTTTTGCCCTTGCTCTTTCTCACCAAGGCAATGGGTTCTTCCTTATTGATCTCTTCTTCTTCTTCTTCAGTCTCCTTGACAACAGACATGTTTCCCGAAATCCCTGAATCTTTCACATCACCAGTTCTACCACTGGATTCAGACATCATTATTACATTCTCTGCTGGATTCATTTTCCAGTTCTCGAATAGCTGATGGGTCATTCTTCTGTTCGGATTGATGGACTCTCCTTCATCATCCCCAATCTTATCACCTAGGGCTGACTGTAGGATGATGCTTATAAATCGCCCGTAGAGTATCTTCCCAGAGCTCTTTGACTTCTTCGAGCTTAGTATCTATTTCCCAATCCAGTCAAGTAGTAGGGCTCCATAGTTGAGTTGAATCCCATAACTTATGGCTGTCATGAGCTTGAGCTGCACTTCGTTTACAGAGTCATGATCGGAGCTCTTGTAGCATATGCATTTCCTAACTATGTCTGCCAGAAATTCGTACCTCTGAGGAAACTCTTTCTTCTTGTACCCTTTGATAGCGGGGAACTTTTTGTGATGCATTCTCTTAAGTCCTTCATGGAAATCGATGCCCTCTATGAATGAAAACCCTTTTGATTTGAAACCTAAGGCTCAATTTATATCCTCAGCCTTGAGCTTGATTTCTACGTCCCTGACCCTCGTAGTGATGGCGTCATTCTCAAACACACCATTTCTGTAAAATTCCTTTATTAGCTTAAGGTAGATCCATGTGCTCGTACCCAGAGCCTCTTCAAGACCAGCTTTCTTTATCAGAGATGGAGTTTTATGAAATTTGGGGTCAGCTGTCTTGAACTCATCGAAACAAAGTCTGTAACCAGAGATGACATTTGAGGCTGCCATTGATTTCTTTGCAAGGACTATGGTTGTTTGAGCTTTCCAGAAAGTTACGGTTTCTGCTTATAAGGAGAGAGAGAGATAAGCTTTTTTAACTTCTGATTTCAAAAAGGTGTTTTCAAACTGTACTTGTAACTTCCCTTTCTCTATTTGCTTAGTGGGGCATGTGTCAACTTCTGCTTGGCTCTACGAATTTGACTGAAGAGGAATGTATTACTTTGCCTTTAGCTCCTTGTGAGCTAATGTATCCTTTGGGAGGACTAAGATAGTTGAGGTAGTCTTTATGATTGTCGAGTCTGCACTGCATTTGTTGAGTCTGTTCTACATTAGTCGAGTCTGCTCTGCATTTGTCGAGTATGTTGTGCATTTGTCGAGTCTGTCCGGGTCCTTGTGATGAAATTTTGACTTGGCATTCTTCTTGGTTTAAGGTAGCTCAGGAAGGGCCAACCTCATAGAGTGACTCAAGGGTTAGGTTTGTTCTTGAGGCGCTTATCAGAGAGATTGCTTTGTTTTGTTGAACTTTGTCATCACAGGATGCTCCTTTATTCTGTTGATGGAGCTCTGTCATCGTTGAGTCTGCACTGTGATCGTTGTCTTTCATGTTACTGTAACTCTATGATCGTGGACTTCCTTTGGTCATGTCTACGATTTTGAACATAGCCTTTATATCTGTATGGTTAGCACAAACTAGAGCATATAAGATTTCATGGCTGTAAATTAAGCATGCCTAGTTCACTTATTAATTTGTTAAACCTGGATTCATCTAGAGGCTTTGTAAAGACATCAGCAAGTTGATTTTCAGTAGGGATATATTATAAAGATATGGTTCCATTTTGCACATGATCCCTAATGAGATGATGCCTTATTTCTATATGCTTAGTCCTAGAATACATGACAGGATTATGAGTTATTGCTATGACACTTGTGTTATCACAGTGAACATGTATAGATTTGAATTCAAACCCATAGTCTGTAAGCTGGTTTTTCATCCATAAGATCTGAGCATAGCAACTGCCAGCAGCAATGTATTCAGCTTCTGCAGTTGAAGTAGATACTGAGTTTTGCTTCTTGATAAACCAGGACACAAGTCTGTTTCCTAGCAGCTGACAGCTGTCAATGGTACTCTTTCTGTCTATTTTGTAGCCTGCAAAGTTAGCATCTTTATATCCTGTTAGTTCAAATGAGGACTCCTTGGGATACCAAAGCCCTAAGTGAGGTGTGCCCTTGAGGTACCTGAAAATCCTTTTTACAGTAGTTAAGTGTGATTCCTTAGGATTAGCTTGAAATCTAGCACATATGCATGTTGTAAACATTATGTCTGGTCTACTAGCAGTCAGATATAGAAGAGAGCCTATCATACCTCTGTATTGATTTATGTCAATACTTTTACCTTTTTTATCTTAGTCAAGCTTGGTTGCTGGAGCAATTGGAGTTTTCATGGGAGATGTTGATTCCATGCCATACTTTTTAAGTAAGTCTTTAATATACTTGGCTTGGTTTATGAAGATTCCTTCATCAGTCGGCTTTACTTGCAGTCCAAGGAAGAAGTTCAGCTCACCCATCATGCTCATTTCAAACTTGCTCTGCATAAGCTTGGAGAATCTCTTACATAACTTTTCATCAGTAGATCCAAAAGTAATGTCATCAACATATATTTGAACTAATAAGACTTTGTCTTTATGCTTTCTAAGAAATAATGTGGTATCTACTCTACCTCTAGTGAACTCATTTTCAATAAGAAAGTTAGTTAGTGTTTCATACCATGCTCTAGGTGCTTGTTTAAGACCATATAAGACTTTGTCTAATCTATAGACATAATTAGAAAAAGATGGATTGATGAAACCTGGAGGTTGATCTACATATACTTCTTCATTAAGTTCACCATTTAGTAATGCACTTTTGACATCCATCTGAAAGACTTTGAACTTCATATGAGCAACAAAGGCAAGGAATATTCTGATGGCTTCTAGTATGACAACAAGTGCAAATGTCTCATTGTAGTCAATGCCTTCTTCCTAAGAGTAACCCTTAGCCAATAGTCTTGCATTATTCCTGGTTATTACTCCATCTTCATCCATCTTGTTTATGAAGACCCACTTGGTTCCAATGACAGGATGACTCTTTGGTCTTGGTACTAATCTCTATACTTTGCTTCTTTCAAATTGATTAAGTTTTTCCTGCATGGCTTCTATCCAGCTGGAGTCTTCCATAGCATCCTCTATCTTCTTAGGTTCCATTTGTGACAGGAAGCTTAGATAAAAACATTCATTTTGGGTGGCAGCTCTTGTTTTGACTCTTGTACTAGGATATCCAATGATTAAGTCTGAGTGTGATCTCTTGCCCATCTATTTCCTGTTGGGACATCTGTCCTGATGCCTTCTTGTCTGAGATCTTCAAGATTAATTTCTGCTTTTTGATATGGGGGTTCGTTGTCTTGCGTAGACCTCTCTATGATCTCATTTCCTTACTCACCAATTTCACTATCTAGAACTATGATTGTAGTGTTGAGCTCGACGGCCTCGTTCGTAGTGTCTGCACTATCGTTCGTAATGTCTCGAGGCACTGTTTTGTCCAGTTTTATTTCATTAAAGATGATGTGGATCGAGACTTCAACACTCAGTGACTTTTTATTGAACACTCTGTAGGCCTTACTGTCTGTGGCATACCCAAGAATGATTCCTTCGTCTGACTTGGGTTGGAACTTTGTCAAATACTGCTTCCCATTGTTGAGAATGTAGCATGCACAACCGAATACATGGAAGTAGCTGACATTTGGCTTTCGTCCTTTCCACAGTTCGTAGGGAGTCTTCTTAATCGTAGAGTGTATCAGTGATCTATTTTGAGTGTAGGATGTAGTGTTGACAGCTTCTGCCCAGAAGTATTTAGGCAAATATGTTGCTGCTAGTAGAGTTCTTCCAGCCTCTATTAACGTTCTGTTATTTCTCTCAGCTACTCCATTTTGTTGAGGAGTTCGTGTAGCTGAGAAGTTGTGACTAATGCCATTATCTGTGCAGAACTGGTCCATTTCAGAGAAGTCGAATTCTCTGCCACGATCACTCTGTATTGCCTTGATTTTCTCTCCCCTTTCTCATTCATCAGTAGTCTAAACATCTTGATCAGTTGGGAGCTCGTTTCATCTTTTGAGGTTAGAAAGAACACCCATGTGAATCTGGTGTAGTCGTCCACTACGACCAGTGAGTATCTCTTCCCTCCAAGGCTCGTTGTTGGAATTGGCCCAAATAGGTCCATGTGAAGCAGCTACAGGGGTTTGTCAATTGAGTTGGCAGTTTTGCTCTTAAATGAGCTTCTAGTCTATTTTCCAAGCTGATAGGCATTGCAAGGCCTTTCTTTGACGAAAGCTGAACTTGGGTAAGCCTGCATCTAGATCTTTTGAGGCCAGTTTGGACATACTCTTGAAGTTGAGATGAGACAGTCTTCTATGCCATAGCCAACTCATTTCATCAGATGCTTTAGCCAGAAAGCATATTGTCTCGTTCGAGCTCAGTTGACCAAGATATACAGTGTAGACATTTCCTTCTCTTGTTCCGGTTAGCTTTATAGAAGATGCCTTTAAATCTCTGACTTGACATTGATTGTTGAGGAATGTTACTTGATGACCCTTATCGCAGAGTTGGCTAATGCTCATAAGATTGTGTTGTAGTCCTTCCACATAGGCCACTTTACTTAGAGACATTGCACCATTCCCAGCGGAGCCATATCCTCTTGTCTTGCCAGAGCCATTGTCTCCAAAGATGACTGAGGGACCCTCCTTCTCTATGTAGTTAGACAGAAGGGCTTTGTTCCCAGTCACGTGCCTTGAGCATCCACTGTCCAGATACCAGGTTGTGATCGTGGAGCTCTGTTCCTGTGGTAACATTAAACTTTCATTTTGGTACCCATACTTGCATGGGTCCTACTTTGTTAGTACCCTTGGGAACCCAAATCTGCTTGATTTTGGGTCTCACATACATAGGATTATAATAGCATTTTGCAGCCTTGTGACCAACCTTATTGCACATAAAACATCTAATATGATGCATGCTTGTGTGTGTATGAGGATTCTTCCTCCATTTGGACTTTTTTGGATCTTTAATCATCCTTCTGTTAAACTAATTCTCCTTCTTCCATGTGTCCTTGTGTTTCATGATTAGTGAGGAGTGTACTTTTCCTCTACTGTTCCTTCCCATTTGGTTCGTGGAGTTGATTTTACTCGACTCTACGATCCTTTGAGGTTGGAGAGTAGCGGCTGGGTTACTCTTCTTTTTTCTGAAACCCAGGCCAGCATGAGATCCTTTACTCCTTGAAATATGGATTGAATCAGTAGAGTAGGGTTGGAATGGCTCATCCTTCTGTGAGGATTTCACAAATATAATGCCTCTACTAAAACTTAAAGCATTACTAGTTTCCTTTACCTTTTCCACACATGGCTCTGAGGTGGATTTCCCAAAGCCTAAACATGTTCTGTCAGAGACTCTTCTCTGGCTAGAGATCAGGGAGTCCATAGATGAAGAGGATTTATTCCATATAGAGATTGTCTTTTCTAGTTCCTCAATTTTAGAGGTTAGACTTGACTCTCTTTGTGCATTGAGCTCATTGGTTTGTTTTAAGAGCTTATTCTCAGCTTCAAACTTGGAGAGAGAGTCAGTAATTAGAAGGGTTGTTTCTAGTTCTTCTTGAACTTTCTCTTTCTCCTTTTGAAGAAGTGAATAGTCCTTAGACAGAACTCTAAACCATTTCATGTATTGATGCAGATCAGATGTTATGCCATGCAGTGCAGTTCTTAAATCATCAATGTCTACATTAGGAGAGTTGAAGTCAAATACCTCATCTATACTTACTTCATATATGTTGGAGGTCTGTTTATCCTTTGCATGCTTGGCCATTAGGCAAAGATTTGCCATTTGAGGATCTTCATCATCTCCAGATTCGGGAGTTGAGTCATTGTCTGAGTCACTCCACGATCCTCCAGCTATAAGCCTTTGTCTTTCTTCTGAGGCCTTTTGTTGCCTTTGAATTCCTTCTTTGGATGTGATTTCTTCTTTAGTTCTTCTCTGAGGGGTTTTTTACAGTTATCAATGAAATGGCTAGGCTTCTTGCAATTGTAGCATAGATCATTTATCTACTCATGGCTGATGTAATTGCTGACTTTCTTTGGTTTGCTGATTCTGCCTTGTCGCATGAACCTTCTGAGTCTTTTCACCAGCATTGCAAAGTCCTCATCATCATCTTCGTCATAGTCAGAGTCATTTTCAATATTGACTTTAGAGGTGTTGTCAGTTGCTTTGAGCGCAACAACCTTATCCTTCTTTTTTCCTTCAAATAGAGTTTCCGCTTGTTGAATTAGCTCCAGTTCGTATGTAAGAAGGTTTCTATATAACTGTTGAACAAGTCATTTCATGGAGATTCTTTGACTCTCTAATGGTAGTGGTTTTGGCATCCCACTTGCTTGGAAAGGCTCTCATGAACTTTATGATTAGATCTTTATTTGGATAGATCTTTCCATAAGCTCTTAGAGAGTTGAGCAGAACATTAAATCTCTCGTAGGTGGCAGTGACGTTTTCTACTTGAACGTGTGCAAACATCTCATATTGTTGAGTCAGGAAAGATTATTTATTTTCTCTGACTTCTTCTGTTCCTTAATGCATGATGAGCAATGCTTCACAAACCTCCTTTGATGTTTTGATGTTGACCACATTTTTGAACAGATCATCTTCTAAGGATTGGAACAAAATGTTCTTGGCCTTTTTGTCGAGTTGATCAGCTCTCTTTTCGTTGTCTGTCCATTCCTCCTTGACCTTGATATGTATTCTGTTTGGGTCATCTATAGTTGGTGCAAGCTTTGTAGGAACGTAGGGCCCATTTTGAACAGTTTCAAATAGATCTTCATCTATTGAATCCAAGTATGCTTGCATCCGAACTTTCCAGTTAGTGAATTTATCTTTATTGCACATAGGTGGCTTGCTGCCTCCTCCAGTCTTAGATTCGCTTGGTAGATGTGCCATTGGATCTACCTAAGCTTTGTAGGCTATATGGTAGAGCCTGCTCTGATACCAATTATTAGTTCCCAGAAGCATAATAGTTATCTAGAAGGGGGGGGGGTGAATAGATATTTAAAAAAATTCGTTTTACTTTGTTAGTTTTGATAATGATTCAAACATAGCGAAATTAAGATTTGTTTGTTCTCCCCTTTTAGATATAGTGATTTAATGAGAGTGAGGCAGTTATAACAGTTATAGCAGTTATAGCAAGAATGTAAGAGACACATAAGTTTTAAGAGGTTCGGAGCACTTAAAGCTCCTAGTCCACTCTTCTACTCCTCGAGTAGGAAATCCACTAAGAATATCTCTTACACTTTCTGAATCTTCACAGATTCCTTCTAGACCAGCAGTCTAGGCACTTCTTAGTTCACTTTTGAACTCTTCAAGTCCAGCAGACTTGGTTCTTCACAAGACACTTAGAACTCTTCAAGTCCTTCTGACTTGGAACTTCTTACTTCACTTGATTTGCAGTCGATGAGTTCTTGGTTGATGCTACTCAGTAGCTGTTAAGCACTTGTTCGAAAGAATTGAGTAGCTGAGCAAGCTTTCTCTTTTTCAGATCGTAGAGTTGAGCGTTGAGTGTTCTTCAGCGTTTTGTTCAATGCTTGCTTAGTTTAATCATCTGCAGATGTTTTGCATATATGTGTTCCTTGAAATCTATCTGTTGAAGACATCCGTTGAAGCATTAAATGCGTTTGACATTTCTGAACTTTGATGGAGACTTTTCTGCACATCTTCTGAATTGCATCCTGGCCCACTGACACAGCAGACTGCTTTCTCACCTAATACCTGAAAAGGTGTTTTCCTCTGACCAATGGTACTTTCCTTAGCTTCTTCAATACATTTTGTTAGTTCCCAGTAAGCACAAAGTTATCTAGAAAGGGGGTTGAATAGATATTTAAAAATCTTTTCGTTTTAAACTCGTTAGTTGATGATGATTAAAACTTAGCGGAATTAATGTTTGTTTTAATCTCCTTTACAAAGTAGTGAAGTTATGAGAGTGAGGCAGTTATAGCAGTTATGGTAGATATAACAATTATAGTAAGAAGGTAAAAGACATAGTCGTTTTAAGTGGTTCAGAGCACTTAAAGCTCCTAGTCCACTCTTATACTCCTCGAGTAGGAAATCCACTAAGGATGTCTTTTACAACTTCTGAATCACACAGATTTTTTCTAGACCAGCAGTCTAGGCACTTCTTAGTTCACTCTTGAACTCTTCAAGTCAGCAGACTTGGCTCTCTTATAGTTCACTTAGAACTCTTAATGTCCAGCAGACTTGGTACTTTTTCTTCAGTTGATTAGTAGATGTTGAGTTCTTGATGGTTGCTACTCAGTTGTTATTTAAGCACTTGTTCTAAAGAACTGAGTAGCTGAGCAAGCTTTCCTTTTTTTCTCAGATCGTAGAGTTGAGCTTTGAGAGTTCTGTACGTTTTTGTTCAATTCTTGCATGCCTCTCTCATCTACTTAGATTTGCATTTATGTGATCTTGAAAACTATCCGTTGGATCCATCCGTTGAAGTAATAAATGCGTTTGACCTTTCTATTCTTTGATGGAGACTTTTCTGCACAACTTCTGAATTACATTCTGGCCCACTGACACATCAGACTGCTTTCTCACCTAACACCTGAAAAGGTGTTTCCCCCTTACCAATGGTACTTTCCTTAGCTTCTTCAATACGCTTCTTTGTTGTATACTAAGGATATTGCTTATGACTTTGGGACTGGTGAGTAATGCAACGTTTAGAATCCATTCCCCATACGATTCAGATCATGGTACTCTACGATTTAGATCGTGGTACTCTACGATTCAGATTGTGGTGACTTGTCGCCTTGGTGTTTAGGTCTGATGCTATCAGCTGAGAGCACTACGATTTCTCTTAACTATTTGCACACTACGAGCTTTGCTTGCTTGAGTTGTAAACTCTACGTTTCCGAGAGCACATTACAATCTCTGAATTGGCTCGGCAAACGTTGGGACCACTCTACGATTTCCGAAGAGACCCTTCAAGGCAGGCACACTATGATCCTTGAAGCTCTACGTTTCTGCCTTAACTTCTGTAATGTTGATCAGATTGATACACTACGAATTCTTCGAAGCCTATCTATTACATCTCAAGACCAACCTAACAGCTTTGATCTTTCTATCTATACATTCATTTCCAGAATGATACACATTAAGAGCTTAGATCAACCTAACAGATTTGATCTATCACTAAGTACTTGTACATATATTCCTTGAAGGACTTTACAAATAATCATAAGCATTTACATTTAAAACATCAAATCATAATATGCATTCTCCCAACAATCTACCCCTATTTGATGTTGACATAACCAGGAGATTTGTTGTCATGATTATTAGTTTCTAGATGCATTTGCAGGAAAGTAAACATGACTTAGTATTTCAGTGAGCAGCTGAAATTTCTAGAGAATAAGCATGAATTTATTGATGGTTGAAGAGTATTACATTTTAGCTTTACATCAATAAGAATTTAAACTTTCACTTATCTCTATTTCTTTGGTCTTTTGCGTGGAGGATTGGCATATTCCTCAGCCCTTCTTTTCCTGCTTGCTTCATCCCTTCTGGCTATTTCTTCCAGCTCACTTGGGCTTACCCTCGGGTTGTGATCATGCCTATTCATGAATGCTGGATCTCCAATTGGCATTCTTAGGCCTGTAGAGGTCACATTTTGTGAGCTGGTAGCTGACCCTTAACTCCTTAATGGTTGAGCCATTATAACTTCCTGCTGATCAGATCGTTGAGTCTGTTGGTGGAATTGTCTTGCAGGAGGGCTTCTTGAAACCTGAGTGTGAAATTATCCTCTACCCCTTCCTTGGCTTCCTTGACCTCCTATGCCTCTGCCCTGGCCTCCTTGAACTTCTTTCCCTTTATTCTCCACCTTTATGTCAGCATCAAGGGTTCGAATGTCTTTAGAAAGTCGATTTGCTCCTTTGACAAGCTCGTTGAGCTGGCTTTGTGTTTGAGCAATGTCCTCTCGACTTTCCTTGATCAGGGCTTTCAGATCTAGCTTCTTTGTTTCGGAGGGCAGTTAGAACAGTGTCAGTTTGTTATTCCTAGTTTACATAGGCTTTCTGAAATTTTTTAACTGAAGCTTTCAGGTTGATGTTGTTCTCCAATATAAGGTTATTTTGGGCTTCTTAAGATTTCTGTAATTCAAGAACAACCTCTCTTTGTTTGGTGGCTATCCAGGAAGTGAATATCATCTCTGTCCTTCATGCTTTGAATCATTTCCTTGATAATTTCCCTCAGCTTTTTTGTAAGCTCAGCGTTCAGAGTGCCTGGGAGATTATTTGCAGCAGTGATCATTTGAGTTAGCTTGAGATGAATGAGTTCTGAATGAGTTTCCAGGCTCTCATCGATGTTCTTGACCATGTTCTTGGACACTTCATTCAAGTCATCTTTCGTGCGCATATTTATGAATGGATCACTGGGTTGAGGATTGTTTAAAGGAGGGGTTATTTTTTGGAATTGATCTTGCAAGGAGTAGAGGGCAAGATCAAGACTAAAATATTCATTGGAGGATGAGGATGAAATATCTGGTGGAGGGGCCTTTGTTTGGGTGTCTGGAATATGTGGCTCTACGATTTCTCCTTGGGACTCTACGATGGGGCTAGAGTCAGGGATCGTAGAGATGATGGGAGTTGGGATCATTATGAAGATGAATGTATTTGGTTCCTCAGTTACAGAATTTTGGGATTCTACAACTAGAATTGATTTAGTGGATGAAGAATCACTTCCAACCATCGTGGGAATTAATAAAATTGGCTAAATGAGGATGATGGCAAGTGATTAACTCTGAAGAGGGTTGGGATAGACAGTACCTCAGGTTTATACTTTGAGGAAGAGTTGTTTGTGAGTAACTTCTTGGCAAAGTTGAATCTTCCTGGGAATCCATTGGCTAGGACTGAGATGGCCGGATACTCTTTGAAGCTCCAAAACATGTGATTCCAGGAATTCAAAATATGAGCTTGATGGAAAGGCATCATGAGTAGATATGAAAATAGTTGCTCATAGTTAGCTCTTCTGTACCCATTTATGCCCACAGCTGTGATCTAGGCCTCATCATCTTCTTCCTCTTCTCAATTTTCGTTGGAGGATTACATTATCTCAATGGCCTCTTGATGTTCTTACACTAGTTCTTCTTCATGTCTGGCAGGGACTTCTTCTTCTGCCATGGGGATGTCATGAGCCTCCCCCTCACCTTAATCATCTTCTTGTACGATCACTAGCTCCCTCTCAACTGGAGCATCTTCTAGTATGAGAGCTTCATGCATCTCCCCCCAGCTGGTGTATTCTCTATCATAAGAATCTCAGGGATCTCCCCCTCAGCTGGAGCATTGTCTTCTTGACTTTCTTTGGACAGTTCCTTTTTGGCAGCCATACTCTTGTCTTCCTTCTTGAGCACTTTTTCATTTTCAAGGATATATTTCTTGACCAGTTTTCTTTTTGATTTTCTAGGCTGAGCCTCAGCCTCAGGACTTTCTTGAACTTCAGTTTTGTCCTGTTGATCACCCAGACTATCAGGTGTGGCAACTCTTTGCTTGAGGTGTTTGGTCTAGTCTCTACGATCAGTAGAGACTCTATAATTGAAGAGTGAGATGGCCTTTTGGGTTTGTTGCTGATCTTATCCTTCTTCAGCATCTGAGATATGGTAGCTCTATCTTCTTCTGCATCAGCCTGCTGTTGCTTCTTTCTCAGGATCCTTAGAGTCTCAATGTCAGAGGACTCTACTGGTTTATCAGTTGTGGATCCCTGGGGTTCCTCTTCCATTCTATCCTTAAGCTTCCTCTTGCCCTTGCTTTTTCTGATAAGGGCAGATGGTTCTCCCTTATTTGTTTCTTCTTCTTCTCCTTCAATTTCTCTGACTACTGACATATTTCTTGGTACTCCTGATTCCCTTCTTTCACCAGTTCTTCAACTGGATTCAGACATCATTCGCACATTTTCAGTTGGATTCCTTTTCCAGTTTACAAATAGTTGTTGTGTCATTCACCTGTTTGGATTAATGGCTTCTCCTTCGTCGTCCTTATTCTTGTCATCTAAAGCAGCTTGTAGGATGATGCATATGAATCGCCCGTAGAGCATCTTTTGGGAGCTCTTTGTTTTCTTTGAGCTGATTAACCACTTCCCAATCCATTCAAGCAATAGAGCCCCATAGTTAAGTTGTATTTCATAACTTATGGCAGTCATGAGCTTGAGTTGTATCTCATTTACAGAGTCATGATCAAAGCTCTTGCAACATATACATTTTCCAACAATATCAGCTGTAACATTCCAGATTTTTAAATGTAAATTATAAATATTTATTGATTTATATAAATATTTATTAGGATGTGTTTATTATTGAATAAGTAATTATTCAATTTGATTGATTTTATTTAGTTAATTATTTATTTGCCAAATAATTAATGTGATTAGTTAATTATTTATTTGTTAAATAATTGATGTGTGATGTGGATTGAGTTATGTGATTAAGTAAGTTATTTAATTGTTATTAAATAAAGTGTGACAAATAACTAAGTGATAAAGAGTTATTAAAATAAATTAAAGTAAATTTTAATTTAGTTTTGCCAAACAAGGTTTAAGTATTAATCCTTTAACTTTTAAATGGTTTGTCCAAACAAAGCCTTATGGCTTTTGGATTTCTTTTGAATTTAAATTATTAATTAAATAAATAAAATATATATAATATATATTATTTTGGGTAACTGCTAAATTAATACGATCATTAGTTGAGCGTTAGTTTTTATTGAATTAAAAAGGCGAGCGTTGGTTTTTTTAGTATACGTATATTACCATTTGGCTTACCTTATAGTTGTCTGCTAAAAGAAAGAAAGGAGAGAGTTCTCAGAGAGTTGAGATAGAAAAATACAGAGTTCTTCAAGCTTTTCTAAGGGTTTAACAAGTATTCTTATCAACAAAAAGGTAGGTGTTTATAACCTTAAATTATGTTTATTTAACCATATATGCTTTTACGCCATATATTTACTGTGAATTTGATAGTCTGTGTTCTTCTACTTCACTGTGTATAAGTTTTTACAAAATTCTTGTAAACTATGTTTTGGTAATTGTTATACTAGCATATATTCATAGGTGATTGTATGTTTAACATGTATATAAGATTTTATGCCTAATTACATGTTAAAGAAAGAGGAACTTGGTTTTACAGTGAAAAACATGTATGAATGTATGTTTGCAAAATAACAAAATTGGTATGTGATTATACAAATTGTGAACTAATACGCGAATTGTTGTATATGTAAATTGGAATATATGTTGGTATGCTAGTATTTCAAAAGTATTAAGTTGGTTATAATTCAGGATTTACTGTATTTTAGATATCAAGATATCAACAATGGAGTTTTAAAAGTTTGGTTTTAAAGGAAAACAGTGTTTTCAAAGAATTAGTTCTCTGATATTATTGTTTAGTTGTGTAAAATTGTACACAAATGCTTCATAACTTTTATGTGTAATTTTCGTGAAGTTATACATGTTATTGGATGTCAATGGCTGTTAAAAAAGCTAGACAGTAGCTTTGCTCTAGTTTTTTCTGGTTTGGTTCTGTGAGTTTCGACGCCCCAGCGTCAAAATTCACGCTCCAGCGTCAAGTTTCGCGCTTTAGCGCCAAAAGTCGCGCCGCAGCGCCGAAGTCAGCGCCGGAGCACCGGAACTTCAGCGCCGCAGCGCCGGGTCCCTGTATAAGTCTCGCGCTGGAGAGCCATATCAGCGCCGTAGCGCGACCCACAGTTCAAACTGTGGCGCCGCGGCACCGCTTAACAGAAAGTTCATAAACGACTTTTGTCTTGCACAAAAGTCTGATATTTTAAAGGAATGATATATGATAAATGTTGATTATGTATTTTGGTATTATAGTATGTTAATACTATGAGTGAACAGGGAATTACTAATTTACAAATATTGTTATTAGTTTTAGTGGATAAAATTTGATTATACAATTTATAATCAAAGCATACGTGATGTAGAGATATAGTATGTTGTTACTGACTGATTATGTCATGTTAACATATGTATATAGGATAATTGTGATTTGGATTATAACGGTTTAATCTACGCGCAAGGCAAGTTCTCTAACTCCATACTCTCGTTGAGTTAGTTGTGGTTATACAAGTTTTCTAATCCTAAAGCTTTGTTATGCAAATTTCATATGCTATACTTTATTGAGTAAAGTATTTCCATTAAGAAACTTAATTATATCCAGTTATTCATGATGATACAAGCTTCCCATCTCCACACTTTCGTTGAGATAGTTATTATGATTATGCAAAGTTTTTCCTAACTCTAAATTTGTTATATTAACATGCAAGTATCGTTATTCTGTTGAATCAGTTTATTGTTCAAGTTATTATTTGTTGTGCATGCTTGATAGTAAATTTTAAGATATAACCTTAGCTTAATATTGTTCACAGCAAGGTATGATAGATTATTCAATTGTTATGCTACTAGAATTATTCCTAAAGCATGAACTCAGAACGAAATGTTTATTCAGTCATGATTATTCAATAACATAGTGTAATTATCTTTTATTCAACTAATCCTTAGTTGATGTCCGTTGAATTCAAAATTGCCTTGAAGTGTATCCAAATCAAACTATCTTTAGGGCGGACTTGTACTCAAAATACTGAGATGAACAACCCTATTTATAGGGGTTACACTTAGTTTTGTACTTTAGGCTGAAATGTTTGTATACAATACATGTACGAAGGGTTGATCCCCCTAAGTACCTTAAAGTCATTATGGTCGTATGACCGTAAAAGTTTAAGTTGAAATATTACTTATAACTGTGGACAAGGTTCGTGGTCATTAGACCCTCAGTGAATGTTTAAAATGTTAATAGAACTCATTGTTCAGTTCTATTGAGCCCCTGTAATGGGCAAGGAATGTTAAGATGTTAATAGAATTATTATTTAGTTCTATTGAGCCCCTAAATGGGCAAGGAATGTTTAAGATGTTAATAGAACCTATTGTTCAGTTCTATTGAGCCCCTGAATGGGTAGAGAATGTAAAAGTTATTCATTATTATTTCAAGTGAGCCTTGTTTGCTCACTCTTGCCTGTAAAATCCTTACAGTTAAAGATGGAAAGGGTGACGTACCTAGCACCAGTAAAGGAAAGGAAAAGATGAACTAAGTACTGAAGACTTGTAATAGTTTTTATAGTTTTATTATCAGACTTTGGTTTAAAGATTGTAATGAAGTTTATTTTAAATTTTTCGCATGAATGATTGTTTGTAAAGGTTAGATAACCTGGGAAATATTATTTTATGTAATTCCTGTATGGGCAAGTTTATTATTCAATTTTATTTATGATTGGGTAGTTATAAATAAATGTTTAGATTACGTGAACACCAAATCTTGAGGTAATGAGGTACCAGAATTTGGGGGTGTCACAAGTTGGTATCAAAGCCTTAGGTTATGAACCTTAGGTGGGGGGGGGAAGCCTTAGGAAGTAACCTTTGAGAAGATAGTTGAGATAACTCTTATCGAGTTTTAAGGAAGAAGTAATAAAACACTTATATGCTTATGTGTTTACAACTTATGTGCTCGTGAGTGTCGAGTAGAATGATTAATAACTAAAACTTTAAAATTTTGTTGTCAGGATGACTAATATCAGAGAATCCAATCAGGATAGGGAGGAGGGACCTCAAATGCCTATAGAGGAGGAGTCTCATGACATTCAAGTTGTTTGGGAACAACTAATGCCACAGGAGTTCAGCCCCGTTGGTCACAGTGGTTGAAGATGAGGATGATGTGGAGACGGATAAGGAGGATCCCGTGGAGTTGCCACAGGAGGATGAGGATAATGAGGATGAGGAGGAGGAGACTCCACTAACCTCGATGGCTGCTCGTATGTATGATGAAGTCTACGAACATAACGTGGAACTTCAGGACACAGTTGAGGAGTTGCAGGAGATAGTAGCTGAACAACAGACTGCAATGACACAGAAGGACGACGACATCCAGGATCGAGATGAATGCCTAACTAATGTTGAAGAGAAGCTGATACAGACTGATGGAGAGAAGGAACAATTGATCGAGATGGTCGTGGAACTAAAGAACAAGCTAAATGAAGAAGCTACCAAAAGGGCGAGAGCTGAAGACGCATACGAGGAATGCTTATCAATGAACTGGAAGAGCAGTAAGGGACGCACAAGCAAAGAGGATGAAGATAGAAGAGATGGATAAAGTATTTAATACCGTGATCAATCGAGCTCAAGATCGGGTCATGGGTTATCCAATTCAGTTCGAAACTCTGTCATCATATCTTTTAGATCGCCGAACAATGTTCCGAGTTATGGAAGAAGAACTGTCAAAAGGCTACGGAGTATCTTAATAGATCATCATAGGAAATGTGCCTGTAATGCACGTAATAAGTGTTAAATAATGTGTAAATCCGTGGTGTTAAGTAACCATGGGATATGAGAATGATGATGCTGTCCTGTAACTTTTGTAGTTCAGGAAAGGAATGTAAATAGCAGTGATGCTATTGTTTTTATGTTTTCGAAGAGATGATGAATAAATAAAAGTTATTATTTTATTCAAAAGTGTTATGTGGTTGTTTCTTTTATGAAAGTAGGATTAATTAGAAAGTACTTACAAAAGTTGGGTACTAGTCTAATAGATGTTTTTTTAACAGAAAATGCCTCCCAGACATGAACCACCCCGTCAGAGAACCAATGCGAGAACTAACAATAACGATGTTGAGGATAATTCCGTCCAACAACTAGTGACATTACTAACAGAAGCGTTGCAGAATCAACCTCAAAACCAAGGCATAACGTTTAAAGAGTTTAAGGCGGTTGGACCACCTAAATTCCTGTGGGTCAACGAATCCAGTCGTGGCACAGACCTGGATTATGGAAATAGAGAAATTATATAAAGTCTCTAGGGTAGGGGATGAATAAAGACTGCTTTTGCAACATTCAAGTTTAAAACAGAAGCTAGTTATTGGTGGCAAGCCAATAAAACCCGGGAAGGACCATGGGTGATGACTTGGGATAGGTTTAAGGAGTTATTCTTCGAGACCTACTTTCCAGAGAGTTTGCAGAGTCAGTTAGAGGTTCAGTTTTTGGAACTGAAGCAGGAAGCGATGACGGTGTCTGAGTATGCCGTGAAATTTAATGACTTGGCGAGGTTTGCGCCATATCAGGTCAGCACAGACGAGCGTAAGGCAAAAAGATTTGAACAGGGACTGAAGCCCTGGCTGTATAATAGAGTTTCCCTGTTCCAGTTGAAGATGTTTACAGCAGTGATGGAGAAGGCAATGCTTGCTGAAGGGGGAGGAGAGGAAGTGACAAAATTCAATCAAGAACAGAAGAAGAAGAAGAAGAAGAAGAAGAAGAAGAAGAAGAAGAAGAAGAAGAAGAAGAAGAATGAGGTGGAAGTGAAGAATGGTAGCGGAGGCAATGGAAGTGGCAACAACAACAACAACTTGAAGATAAAATGGAATAGAAACGGGGGTACTGAAAACTAGTAGAGTAACCAACAGTTTAGGAAGTTTAAAGCATGTGCTACTTACGGGAGATTTCATAAGGGTGTGTACTTGATGGGGAAACGTACTTGTTTCAACTGTGGCCAGGAGGGTCACATCGCCTCAAATTGCACCCAACCCAAGAAGAATGTCTATTTCACGTGCAGATCCAAGGATCATTTTGCTCTTGAATGCCCTCAGAAGAAGGTCGGAGAAACAATAAGAAGCAAGGGAGGTAGCAGTGGAGGAACATGGGCCATTGCTGGACCTACAACATCAAACAAACCCACAACCAGAATTTTCAACAAGACTGTGCAATCAAAAGATGTGGTGTCAGGTATTATCCCAATCAACGATATTAATGCTTATGTATTATTTGATTTGGGTGCTACTTGCTCGTTTATATCTGATGAATTTGTTAAGAGGTTAGAATTGCCTAGAGAAGAACTAAATTTCCCTTTTAACATAGAAATTGTGAATAGGGAGGTGATTTCTGTTAGGTTCATATACAAGAACTGTAGAGTGAACATTAAAGGGAATATCCTGATGGTATATTTAATTCCGATTAGACTCGGGGAATTTGATGTAATTTTGGGAATGGATTGGTTGTTCAAATATGGAGCAGTAATTGATTGTCACAAGAAGTGTGTAAACCTTATGACTCCATCAAAGGTAGGTTTCTATGGTAGCAAGTCGTCTAGACAAATGAAATGTCTGACGATTATGTAGACCAAGAAGTTGTTGAGTCAAGGCTGTGTGGGTTATTTAGCTTACATAGTTGATACTTAGAAGAAAGGGTGTGAAACTGGAGGAGATACCAGTGGTTAGGGAATTTGTGGATGTATTTCCGGATGATTTGCCAGGACTTCCGCCTGATAGAGACATTGAGTTCGTAATCGACTTAGCGCCAGGAACTAGCACCGATATCGAATGCCCCGTACAGAATGGATCCGATAGAAATGAAGGAACTGATGGTGCAACTGCAAGAACTGCTAGACAAGAAGTATATTCAACCAAGCGTATCACCGTGGGGAGCGCCAGTATTATTCGTGAAGAAGAAGGACGGATCAATGCGTCTTTGCATTGATTATAGGGAGTTGAATAAAGTCACTATTAGAATAAGTATCCATTACCAAGAATAGATAACTTGTTTGATCAACTGAAAAGAGCCAAGTACTTCTCGAAGATAGATTTGAGAAGTGGGTATCACCAATTGAAGATAAGAAAGGAGGATATACCTAGAACGACATTCAAAACTCGGTACGAGCATTACGAGTTTCTGGTGATGTCTTTTGGTTTAACAAATGCCCCTGCCGCGTTCATGGATTTGATGAACATGGTATTTAAACCATTCTTAGACAAGTTCGTAGTGTTATTCATCGATGACATTCTGGTGTATTCCAAAACTCAAGAAGAACATGTGGAACATTTATGTTTGACATTGGAGACACTAAGAAAGGAAAAGTTGTACGCGAAATTCTCTAAGTGTGAATTTTGGTTCGATCGTGTACAATTTTTGGGTTATGTTATTGACAAAGATGGAATTTCAGTGGATCCATCGAAAGTGGAAGCTGTAATCAATTGGGAACAACCAAGGACACCTTCGGAGGTGAGGAGTTTCTTGGAACTAGCCGATTATTATAGAAGATTCATACAAGATTTTTCAAAGATAATCACTCCGTTAACAAATTTGACACGAAAAGCTGTGAAATTCGTTTGGACAGAGAAATGTGAAGATAGTTTCCAAGAATTGAAGAAGAAGCTAAGTGTGGCACCTATGTTAACACTACCAGATAGTACAGGAAATTTTGTGGTGTATAGTGATGCCTCACACAAAGGATTAGGTTGTGTTCTTATGCAAAACGGCAAAGTTATTGCCTATGCATCAAGACAACTGAAGGATTATGTGAAAGGTTATCCGACTCATGATTTGGAATTGGCTGTAGTAGTATTTGCTCTCAAGATATGGAGACACTATCTTTATGGAGAGAAATGTGAGATCTACACAGACCACAAAAGTCTGAAGTATATTTTCACTCAGAAAGATCTGAACATGCGTTAGAGAAGGTGGATGGAATTGATAAAATATTACGATTGTGAGATATTTTATCATCCAGGAAAAGCGAATGTGGTTGCAGATGCTTTAAGCAGGAAAGGTCGGGAGAAGTTGATGCTGATAACAACTCAAGAGGAGCTCATTTCAGCAATGACAAAGCTATAGCTGGAAATCAAGTTTCCACAAGAATCCAATGAACGACTATTTCAGTTAGAAGCAGGTCCAACTTTACTGGACAAGGTGAAGAACGCTCAGTTACAAGATGAAGAATGTGGGAAGATAAAAGAGAATATTGTTGATGGTAGCGATACTAAATATAAGGTCGATACCGAAGGATTACTATGGTACGAGGGAAGAATCTGGGTTCCAGCAACACCAGAACAGAAAGACGAAATCTTGACCGAAGCTCATAGCTCAAGATATTCGGTTCATCCAGGGAGCACGAAGATGTATCAAGATTTACGCCGACATTTTTGGTGGCCAAATATGAAAAGGGACGTTGCAGAATGCATGGCGAAATGTTTGACATGTCAAAGAGTAAAAGCCGAACATCAAAGACCTAGCAGATTACTTCAACCATTGGAAATACTGGAATGGAAGTGGGAACACATCACGATGGATTTGGTGGTGGGTATTCCAACTACTCAGAGAGCATGCGATGCAATTTGGGTGACAGTGGACAGACTGAAAAAATCAGCGCACTTTTTACCAATAAAGATTAGGTTCAGTCTTGATCAGTTAGCAAGATTGTACATTAAGGAGATTGTTTCGAGACATGGAGTGCCAGTGGCAATTATATCCGATAGAGACCCGCGATTTACGTTAAACTTCTAGAATAGATTACAAGAGTGCATGGGAACTCAGTTGTAAATGAGTACGGCTTATCATCCACAAACAAATGGTCAAAGCGAACGAACGATCCAGACATTGGAAGATATGCTGAGAGCATGCGTCATGGATTTCAAAGGAAGCTGGGAAGAGCAATTACCGTTGGTGGAATTCGCCTATAATAATAGTTATCACGCGAGCATCGGCATGCCGCCTTACAAAGCGTTATACGGCAGAAAGTGCAGAACTCCACTGTGCTGGGATGAAGTTGGTGAATGTCAATTGCTAGGATCAGAACTGGTGCAACAAACTGTTGAGGTTATCAAACTCATCAGGACAAGATTGGTAGCAGCTCAAGACTGACAGAAGAAGTATGTTGATCAACACAAGCAAGATCGTGCATTTGAAGTAGGAAGCTATGTATTCCTAAAAGTTTCTCCTTGGAAGGGAAAATTCATTTCGGTAAAAAGGGAAAACTAAGCCCAAGGTTTATTGGACCCTTTGAAGTGCTGCGAAAAGTTGGAGAGGTAGCTAACAAAGTAGCTCTACCTCCAGAGTTGGAAAACATTCACAATGTTTTTCATATTTCGGTGTTACGGCCATATAAACCCGATTATAATCACGTGATCGAGTACGAACCATTGCAGTTCGAGAAAGATTTGTCTTATGAAGAGGCTCCTATCCAGATAGTCGATAGGAAAGAACAAGTGCTCAGGAATAAAGTGATACCTTCTGTGAAGGTGATATGGAGAAACCACAATGCTGAAGAAGCAACGTGGGAACTCGAAGAGAAAATAATGAAAGAGTACTCTGAGTTATTTGTTTAATCTGTGTCTTCGATTTTGGGGACAGAATCTTTGTAAGTAGAGAAGAATGTAACGAATGCGTTGTTTGAGTTAGGATTCTGAGGACAGAATCCTTATAAGGGGGAATGATGTAACATTCCAGATTTTTAAATGTAAATTATAAATAGTTATTGATTTATATAAATATTTATTGGATGTGTTTATTATTGAATAAGTAATTGTTCAATTTGATTGAGTTTATTTAGTTAATTATTTATTTGCTAAATAATTAATGTGAGTAGTTAATTATTTATTTGTTAAGTAATTGATGTGTGATGTGGATTGAGTTATGTGATTAAGCAAGTTATTTAATTATTATTAAATAAAGTGTGACAAATAACTAAGTGATAAAGAGTTATTAAAATAAATTAAAGTAAATTTTAATTTAGTTTTGCCAAACAAGGTTTAAGTATTAATCTTTTAACTTTTAAATGGTTTTCCAAACAAAGCCTTATGGCTTTTGGATTTCTTTTGAATTTAAGTTATTAATTAAATAAATAAATATATATATATATAATATATATTATTTTGGGTAACTGCTAAATTAATACGATCATTAGTTGAGCGTCAGTTTTTATTGAGTTAAAAAGGCGAGCGTTGGTTTTTTTAGTATACGTATATTGCAATTTGGCTTACCTTATAGTTGTCTGCTAAAAAGAAAGAAAGGAGAGAGTTCTCAGAGAGTTGAGATAGAAAAATATAGAGTTCTTCAAGCTTTTCTAAGGGTTTAACAAGTATTCTTATCAACAAAAAGGTAGGTGTTTAAAACCTTAAATTGTGTTTATGTAACCATATATGCTTTTATGCCATATATTTACTATGAATTTGATAGTCTGTGTTCTTCTACTTCACCGTGTATAAGTTTTTACAAAATTCTTGTAAACTATGTTTTGGTAATTATTATACTAGCATATATTGATAAGTGATTGTATGTTTAACATGTATATAAGATTTTATCCTAATTACATGTTAAAGAAAGAGGAACTTGGTTTTACAGTGAAAACATGTATGAATGTATGTTTGTAAAATAATAAAATTGGTATGTGATTATACAAATTGTGAACTAATACGCAAATTGTTGCATATGTAAATTGGAATATATGTTGGTATGCTAGTATTTCAAAAGTATTAAGTTGTTTATAATTCTGGATTTACTGTATTTTAGATATCAAGATATCAACAATGGAGTTTTAAAAGTTTGGTTTTAAAGGAAAACTAGTGTTTTCAAAGAATTAGTTCTCTGATATTATTGTTTAGTTGTGTAAAATTGTACACAAATGCTTCATAACTTTTATAGTGTAATTTTCGTGAAGTTATACATGTTATTGGATGTCAATGGTTGTTAAAAAAGTTAGACAGTAGCTTTGCTCTATTTTTTCTGGTTTGGTTCTGTGAGTTTCGGCGCCCCAGCGTTAAAATTCACGCTCCTAGCAGTCAAGTTTCGCGTTTTAGTGCCAAAAGTCGCGCCCCAGCTAGACTCCGTGCCTCAGTGCCGAAGTCAGCGCCGGACTTCGCGCCGCAGTGCCAGGTCCCTGTATAAGTCTCGCGCTGGAGCGCCATGTCTGCGCCGCAGTGCGGCCCATAGTTCAAACTGTGGCGCCGCGGTGCCGCTTAACAGAAAGTTCATAAACGACTTTTGTCTTGCATAAAAGTCTGATATTTTAAAGGAATGCTATATGATAAATGTTGATTATGTATTTTGGTATTATAGTATGTTAATACTATGAGTGAACAGGGAATTACTAATTTTTAAATATTGTTAGTAGTTTTAATGGATAAAATTAGATTATACAATTTATAATCAAAGCATACGTGATGTAGAGATATAGTATGTTGTTACTGACTGATTATATCATGTTAACATATGTATATAGGATAATTGTGATTTGGATTATAACGGTTTAATCTACGCGCAAGGCAAGTTCTCTAACTCCATACTCTCGTTGAGTTAGTTATGTTTATACAAGTTTTCTAATCCTAAAGCTTCGTTATGCAAATTTCATATGTTATACTTTATTGAGTAAAGTATTTCCATTAAGCAACTTAATTGTATCCAGTTATTCATGATGATACAAGATTCACATATCTCCACACTTTCGTTGAGATAGTTATTATGATTATGCAAGTTTTTCCTAACTCTAAACTTGTTATATTAGCATGCAAGTATCGTTATTCTGTTGAATAAGTTTATTGTTCAAGTTATTATTTGTTGTGCATGCTTGATAGTAAATTTGAAGATATAACCTTTGCTTAATTTTGTTCAAAGAAAGGTATGATAGATTATTCAATTGTTATGCTATTAGAATTATTCCTAAAGCATGAACTCAGAACGAAATGTTTATTCAGTCAGGATTATTCAATAACATAGTGTTATTATCTTTTATTCAACTAATCCTTAGTTGATGTCCGTTGAATTTCAAATTGCCTTGAAGTGTATCCAAACTAAACTATCTTTGGGGCGGACTTGTACTCAAAATACTGAGATGAACAACCCTATTTATAGGGGTTACGCTTAGTTTTGTACTTTGTGCTGAAATGTTTGTATACAATACATGTACGAAGGGTTGATCTCCCTAAGTACCTTAAAGTCATTATGGTCGTATAACCGTAAAAGTTTAAGTTGAAAGATTACTTATAACTGTGGTCAAGGTTCGTGGTCATTAGACCCTCAGTGAATGTTTAAAATGTAATAGAACTCATTGTTTAGTTCTATTGAGCCCCTGAATAGGCGAGGAATGTTAAGGTGTTAATATGACTTATTATTTAGTTCTATTGAGCCCCTGAATGGGCAGAGAATGTAAAAGTTATTCATTGTTATTTCAAGTGAGCCTTTTTTGCTCACTCTTGCCTGTAAAATCCTTACTGTTAAAGATGGAAAGGGTGACGTACCTAGCACCAGTAAAGGAAAGGGGAAAGATGAACAAGTACTGAACACTTGTAATAGTTTTGATAGTTTTATTATCAGACTTTGGTTTAAAGATTGTAATGAAGTTTATTTTAAATTTTCCACATGAATGATTGTTTGTAAAGGTTAGATAACCTGGGAGATATTATTTTATGTACTTCCTGTATGGGCAGGTTTATTATTCAATTTTATTTTTGATTGGGTAGTTATAAATGAATGTTTTGATTACGTGAACACCAAATCTTGAGGTGATGAAGTACCCGAATTTGGGGGTGTCACATCAGCTAAAAATTCATACCTCGGTGGAAACTCATTCTCTTGTATCCATTGACAGAGGGTGATTTCTTGTGATGCATCCTTTTGAGTCCTGTAGCACCCCCTAAATCTGGGCATCTTCTAACCTGACAAATGGTGCTATACTGTACAACATTCATACATTTGTTCAATTGAATAGTCTCAAAGAACGAACATAACTTCTATATATTTAAAGTAATATTTATATTTCCCAAGTTCTATACCCGTTACAAAGGTTCTTTGTCACAATATCAGTTACATTACAACAATAGATCTATGCTATTACAAGACAACTTAGTAATGTGCCTTAGCATTTCCCTTATCCTTTTTCGATCCTTCGGGTCGTTCAGTCTTAGCTGCATTCATATGGTTAAAGCAAGAGTGAGCATAACTAGCTCAGCAAGTATAACAATTTAATAAAAACATGTCTGACACATACAAATCGTATATCTTCAATAACAAAATAATAGTTATGAAGTACTATTGATAATTCAAAATATCACTTCATCTTTTCTTTCAAAATGTTTAACAATAACAACCATATTTAGTAAAACATTCACTCCGGTGAAAGACCTCGAGTATTCATTCTTTGTTGGAAAAAGGACAACCCGAAAACAAGTCCGTAAGCCCGATATCACTTACGAGCACTTCTAGGTGATCAACCTATAGTACTCTATGTTGATCAACACTGCATCCATTAAACGTATGCACGTTTAAGCATTTGGAAACCTCAGGTGCCTGTCGTTTTATCGACAAAACATTTGTTTAACATTTCAGTCTTCTTTTGAAAACCATGTTAAGTAGTTGACAAAAGATAGCAACATTTGATAATACATGAATAGATTATCAATACATCAAGTTTAGCCAAAGGAATTGGCTTTAACTTCAACATACCTCAATTCATGTGAAAGAATACATGAACCTCAAAAACATGTTCAGATTGAACTGAGACAAGAGTTAGAATACTTTCCTTTAGCGTCTGCTACGGTAAATTAACTTTATGTTTAAGTCGTTCAAGTCTCTACAATACATGATCACATAATGCCTTACATTAGGTCACATATAATCAAGTATGTATATGACTATATCATACCCTTCATTTCGATCTAATTGTGTATGAGATTCTGTTACTATTCGTTCCGGTTTATCATTACCCTTCCATTTATATTCGACTAGGTTATCTCAACCTTTACATTAAATTCCTTAAGGTTTAACAAAGTTTAAACAATGTTACATTACTTTCCTTAAGTTATGTTTACTTTTAAATCAATTAGGTTTTCTTATCTTTGTACTTAGAAACCTTCATTACTATCTTTGTTTTGAGACTGGCGCTACAGCGCCAGCTTTATACCTACATCTCGCGCTGCGGCGCGAGCTCTTAATGTCATTGTCCCTGACTTGGCGCTGCGGCGCGAGTCCTTACTTATTGGGCCGCGCTGCGGCGCCACTCTCCAGAGGTTTTTAGTACTGTTCATGGCGCTGCGGCTCCACCATATGTACTATAGTTCCCGCTGTGGTGAAATCTTACAGTGTGCTCGGTTACAGTTCCGCGCTGCGGCGCGGCTCATTTTGCCTAGGGTTGGTGCTGTGGCGCAAACTCTATGCACCAGAAAAAAATTTCAGTTTTTAATTTTTATGAACTTCGCGGACGCATAACTTTTTCGTTATAAGTACGAATTGGCTCGTTCAAAAGCCAACGGTTCACAAATTATGTAATCTACATGATCATGCAAGAATTTTATCTATTTGACTTTGTTTGCTAAAAATTCATCTATTGGTTCATTTTTAACAAAAACGATAAAAGTTCGTGAACGTTCAACGCTCGTTTCTTCGTTCTAAGTCGGAATTCGATCATTTTCGAGTCCACAACTCTTAAATGCCAAATAAGACTTGTCTCTATTGGAAAACAATGGTTCCGAGTTCAAACACAATATTTAACTTCCATTCTGAGAATTTTACGAATTCGACGATTATCGTCCAATCGTGCAATTTCCGGCAATTCTTCCTTCTTATGAGTCTCACGACTCGATGGTTACCAACTCTGGTTCTACTGCTACGGGATTTGGTAGTATCTCTACCCAATTAACTGAATCCTAACTCATTACATGTATATCTCTATACATATCATTTTCTCCTGACATCTACAATAAAACATTAGAGTTTAATTAGTACACGTCAGTAAAATAATACAAATACATAACATAATATAATGCATTTTTATAGGGTTAATTTCCATCTTTTACTTCTTTATTCTTTCTTAATGTTATGACTTAAGGTTCTACTTTCCCCCTTAAGTTTTATAACCTAGGCTTTGATACCAACTAATAGCGCCCCCAAATCTGGGTATCTTCCAACCCGACAGATGGTGTTATACTATACAACATTCATACATTCATTCAATTGAAAAGTCTCAAAGAATAAACATAACTTCTATATATTTAAAGTAATGTTTACATTTCCCAAGTTCTATACCCGTTACAAAGATTCTTTGTCATAATATCAGTTACATTACAACAATAGATCTATGCTATTACAAGACAACTTAGTAATCTGCCTTAGCTTTTCCCTTATCATTTTTCGATCGTTCGATACTTTCAGTCTTAGCTGCATTCATATGGTTCAAGCAAGAGTGAGCATAACTAGCTCAGCAAGTATAACAATTTAATAACAACATGTCTGACACATACAAATTGTATATCTTCAATAACTGAACAATAGTTATGAAGTACTATTGATAATTCAAAATAACACTTCATATTTTCTTTCAAAATGTTTTACAATAACAACAATATTTAGTAAAACATTCACTCCGGTCAAAGACCTCGAGTATACATTCTTTGTTGGAAAAAAGACATCCCGAAAACAAGTCCGTAAGCCCGATATCACTTACGAGCACTTCTAGGTGATCAGCCTATTGTACTCTATGTTGATCAACACTACATCTATTAAACGTATGCACGTTTAAGCATTTGGAAACCTCGCGTGCCTGTTATTTTACTAACAAAACATTTATTTAACATTTTAGTCTTCTTTTGAAAACCATATCAAGTAGTTGACAAAAGATAGCAACATTTGATAATACATGAATAGATTATCAATACATCAAGTCTAGCCAAAGGAATTGGCTTCAACTTGAACATACCTCAATTCATGCGAAAGAATACATGAACCTCCAAAACTTGTTCAGATTGAATTGAGACAAGAGTTAGAATACTTGCCTTTAGCGTCTGCTATGGTAAATTAACTTTATGTTCAAGTCGTTCAAGTCTCTACAATACATGATCACATAATGCCTTACATTAGGTCACATATAATCAAGTATGTATATGACTATAGTATACCCTTCATTTCATTCTAACTGTGTATTAGATTCAGTTACTATTCGTTCCAATTTATCATTACCCTTCCATTTATATTCAACTAGGTTAACTCAACCTTTATATTACATTCCTTAAGGTTTAACAATGTTTAAACAATGTTACACTACCTTCCTTAAGTTATGTTTACTTTTAAATCAATTAGGTTTTCTTCTCTTTGTACTTAGAAACCTTCATTACTATCTTTGTTCTGAGACTAGCGCTGCGACGCCAGCTTTATACCTACATCTAGCGCTGTGGCGCGAGCTCTTAATGTCATTGTCCCTGACTTGCCACTGCGGCGCGAGTCCTTACTTATTGGGCCGTGCTGCGGCGCCACTCTATAGAGGTTTTTGGTACTGTTCATGGCGCTACGGCGCCACCATATGTAATATAGTTCACGCTACGGCGAACTCTTGCAGTGTGTTCGGTTACTGTTCTATGTTGCGGCGCGGCTCATTTTGCCTAGGGTTGGCGCCGCAGCGCCAACTCTGTGCACTAGAAAAAAATTTCAGTTTTTTATTTTTTGCAAACTTCGCGGACGCATAACTTCTTCGTTATAAGTCCGAATTGGCACGTTCAAAAGCCTACGGTTCACAAATTACGTAATCTACATGATCATGCAAGAATTTTATCTATTTGACTTTGTTTGCTAAAAATTCACCTATTAGTTCATTTTTAACGAAAACGATAAACGTTCGTGAACGTTCAACGCTCGTTTCTTCGTTCCAAGTCGGAATCCGATAATTTTTGAGTTCGCAACTCTTAAATACCAAATAAGACTTGTCTCCATTGGAAAACAATGGTTCTGAGTTCAAACACAAAATTTGACTTCCATTCTGAGAATTTTACGAATTCGATGATTATCGTCCAATCGTACAAATTCTGGCAATTCTTCCTTCTTATGAGTCTCCCGACTCGATGGTCACCAACTCTGGTTCTACTGCTATGGGATTTAGTAGTATCTCTACCCGATTAACTGAATCCTCGCTCATTACATGTATATCTCTATACATATCATTTTCTCCTAACATCTACAATAAAACAATATAGTTTGATTAGTACACGTCAGTAAATAATACAAATACATAACATAATATAATGCATTTTTATAGGGTTTATTTCCATCTTTTACTTTTTATTCTTTCTTAAGGTTATGACTTAAGGTTCTATTTCCCCCCTTAAGTTTTATAACCTAGGCTTTGATACCAACTTATAGCGCCCCCAAATCCGGGTATCTTCCAACCCGACAGATGGTGTTATACTGTACAACATTCATACATTCAGTCAATTGAAAAGTCTCAAAGAACGAACATAACTTCTATATATTTAAAGTAATGTTTACATTTCCCAAGTTCTATACCCGTTACAAAGGTTCTTTGTCATAATATCAGTTACATTACAACAATAGATCTATGCTATTACAAGACAACTTAGTAATCTGCCTTAGCTTTTCCCTTATCTTTTTTCGATCCTTCGGGACGTTCAGTCTTAGCTGCATTCATATAGTTCAAGCAAGAGTGAGCATAACTAGCTCAGCAAGTATAACAATTTAATAACAACATGTCTGACACATACAAATTATATATCTTTAATAACTGAACAATAGTTATGAAATACTATTGATAATTCAAAATAACACTTCATATTTTCTTTCAAAATATTTTACAATAACAACCATATTTAGTAAAACATTCACTCCGGTCAAAGACCTCGAGTATTCATTCTTTGTTGGAAAAAGGACAACCCGAAAACAAGTCCGTAAGCCCGATATCACTTACGAGCACTTCTAGGTGATCAGCCTATTGTACTGTATGTTGATCAACACTACATCTATTAAACGTATGCATGTTTAAGCATTTGGCAACCTCACGTGCCTGTCGTTTTACCGACAAAACATTTATTTAACATTTCAGTCTTCTTTTGAAAACCATATCAAGTAGTTGACAAAAGATAGCAACATTTGATAATACATGAATAGATTATCAATACATCAAGTCTAGCCAAAGGAATTGGCTTCAACTTGAACATACCTCAATTCATGCGAAAGAATACATGAACCTCCAAAACTTGTTCAGATTGAACTGAGACAAGAGTTAGAATACTTACCTTTAGCGTCTGCTATGGTAAATTAACTTTATGTTCAAGTCGTTCAAGCCTCTACAATACATGATTACATAATGCCTTACATTAGGTCACATATAATCAAGTATGTATATGACTATATCATACCCTTCATTTCAATCTAACTGTGTATTAGATTCAGTTACTATTCGTTCTGGTTTATCATTACCCTTCAATTTATATTTGACTAGGTTATCTCAACCTTTACATTACATTGCTTGAGGTTTAACAACGTTTAAACAATGTTGCATTACCTTCCTTAAGTTATGTTTACTTTTAAATCAATTAGGTTTTCTTCTCTTTGTACTTAGAAACCTTCATTACTATCTTTGTTCTGAGATTAGCGCTACGGCGCCAGCTTTATACCTACATCTCGTGCTGTGGCGCGAGCTCTTAATGTCATTGTCCCTGACTTGGCGCTGCTTAGCGAGTCCTTACTTATTGGGCCGCGCTGCGGCGCCACTTTCTAGAGGTTTTTGGTACTGTTCATGGCGCTGCGGTGCCACCATATGTACTATAGTTCGCGCTGCGACGAACTCTTGCAGTGTGTTCAGGTTACTATTCTGTGCTGCGGCGTGGCTCATTTTACCTAGGGTTGGCGCCGCGGCGCCAACTCTATGCACCAAAAAAAAATTTCAGTTTTTAATTTTTGTAAACTTCGCAGGACGCATAACTTTTTCGTTATAAGTCCTGAATTGGCACATTCAAAAGCCTACGTTTCACAAATTATGTAATCTACATGATCATGCAAGAATTTTATCTATTTGACTTTGTTTGCTAAAAATTCACCTATTGGTTCATTTTTAACGAAAACGATAAACGTTCGTGAACGTTCAACGCTCGTTTCTTTGTTCTAAGTCAGGAATCCTATCATTTTCGAGTTCGCAACTCTTAAATGCCAAATAAGACTTGTCTCCATTGGAAAACAATGGTTCTGAGTTCAAACACAAAATTTGACTTCCATTCTGAGAATTTTACGAATTCGACAATTATCGTCCAATCGTGCAAATTCTGGCAATTCTTCCTTCTTATGAGTCTCCCGACTTGATGGTCACCAACTCTGGTTCTACTGCTATTGGATTTGGTAGTATCTCTACCCGATTAACTGAATCCTCAGTTCATTACATGTATATCTCTATACATATCATTTTCTTCTGACATCTACAATAAAACAATATAGTTTGATTAGTACACGTCAGTAAAATAATACAAATACATAACATAATATAATGCATTTTTATAGGGTTAATTTCCATCTTTTACTTCTTTATTCTTTCTTAAGGTTATGACTTAAGTTTCTACTTTCCCCCTTAAGTTTTATAACCTAGGCTTTGATACCAACTTATAGCGCCCCCAAATCCGGGTATCTTCCAACCCGACAGATGGTGTTATACTGTACAACATTCATACATTCATTCAATTGAAAAGTCTCAAAGAACGAACATAACTTCTATATATTTAAAGTAATGTTTACATTTCCCAAGTTCTATACCCGTTACAAAGGTTCTTTGTCATAATATCAGTTATATTACAACAATAGATCTATGCTATTATAAGACAACTTAGTAATCTGCCTTAGCTTTTCCCTTATCCTTTTTCGATCCTTCAGGACGTTCAGTCTTAGCTGCATTCATATAGTTCAAGCAAGAGTGAGCATAACTAGCTCAGCAAGTATATGAATTTAATAACAACATGTCTGACACATAAAAATTGTATATCTTCAATAACTGAACAATAGTTATGAAGTACTATTGATAATTCAAAATAACACTTCATATTTTCTTTCAAAATGTTTTACAATAACAACCATATTTAGTAAAATATTCACTCCGGTCAAAGACCTCGAGTGTTCATTCTTTGTTGGAAAAGGACAACCCGAAAACAAGTCCGTAAGCCTGATATCACTTACGAGCACTTCTAAGTGATCAGCCTATTGTACTCTATGTTGATCAACACTACATATATTAAACGTATACACATTTAAGCATTTGGCAACCTCACGTGCCTGTCGTTTTACCGACAAAACATTTATTTAACATTTCAGTCTTCTTTTGAAAAATCATATCAAGTAGTTGACAAAAGATAGCAACATTTGATAATACATGAATAGATTATCAATACATCAAGTCTAGCCAAAGGAATTGGCTTCAAGTTGAACATACCTCAATTCATGATAAAGAATACATGAACCTCCAAAACTTGTTCGGATTGAACTGAGACAAGAGTTAAAAAACTTGCATTTAGCGTCTGCTACGGTAAATTAACTTTATGTTCAAGTCGTTCAAGTCTCTACAATACATGATCACATAATGCCTTACATTAGGTCACATATAATCAAGTATGTATATGACTATATCATACCCTTCATTTCAATCTAACTGTGTATTAGATTCAGTTACTATTCGTTCCGATTTATCATTACCCTTCCATTTATATTTGACTAGGTTATCTCAACCTTAAGGTTTAACAAAGTTTAAACAATGTTACATTACCTTCCTTAAGTTATGTTTACTTTTAAATCAATTAGGTTTTCTTCTCTTTGTACTTAGAAACCTTCATTACTATCTTTGTTCTGAGACTTGGCGCTGCGGCGCCAGCTTTATACCTACATCTCGTGATGTGGCGCGAGATCTTAATGTCATTGTCTCTGACTTGGCGTTGCAGTGTGAGTCCTTACTTATTGGGCCTCGCTGCGGCGCCACTCTCTAGAGGTTTTTGGTACTGTTCATGGCGCTGCAGTGCCACCATATGTACTATAGTTCGTGATGCGGCGAACTCTTGCAGTGTGTTTGGTTACTGTTCTGCGCTGTGGCGTGGCTCATTTTGCCTAGGGTTGGCACCGCGGCGCCAACTCTGTGCACCAGAAAAAAATTTCAGTTTTTTATTTTTTGTAAACTTCGCGGATGCATAACTTCTTCGTTATAAGTCCGAATTGGCTCGTTCAAAATCCTACGGTTCACAAATTATGTAATCTACATAATCATGTAAGAATTTTATCTATTTGACTTTGTTTGATAAAAATTCACCTATTGGTTTATTTTTAACGAAAACGATAAACGTTCGTGAACGTTCAACGCTCGTTTCTTCGTTCTAAGTAGGAATGCGATCATTTTCAAGTCTGTAACTCTTAAATGCCAAATAAGACTTGTCTCCATTGGAAAACAATGGAACCAAGTTCAAACACAAAATTTGACTTCTATTCCGAGAATTTTACGAATTCGACGATTATCGTCCAATCGTGCAAATTCTGGCAATTCTTCCTTCTTATGAGTCTCCCGACACGATGGTCACCAACTCTGGTTCTACTGCTATGGGATTTAGTAGTATCTCTACCCGATTAACTGAATCCTCGCTCATTACATGTATATCTCTATACATAGCATTTTCTTCTGACATCTACAATAAAACAATATAGTTTGATTAGTACACGTCAGTAAAATAATACAAATACATAACATCCATCTTTTATTTCTTTATTCTTTCTTAAGGTTATGACTTAAGGTTCTACTTTCCCCCTTAAGTTTTATAACCTAGGCTTTGATACCAACTTATAGCGCCCCCAAATTCGGGTATCTTCCAACCCGACAGATGGTGTTATACTGTACAATAGTCATACATTCATTCAATTGAAAAGTCTCAAAGAACGAACATAACTTCTATATATTTAAAGTAATGTTTATATTTCCCAAGTTCTAATACCCGTTACAAAGGTTCTTTGTCATAATATCAGTTACATTACAACAATAGATCTATGCTATTACAAGACAACTTAGTAATCTGCCTTAGCTTTTCCCTTATCATTTTTCGATCCTTCGGGACGTTCAGTCTTAGCTGCATTCATATGGTTCAAGCAAGAGTGAGCATAACTAGCTCAGCAAGTATAACAATTTAATAACAAGTCTAACACATACAAATTGTATATCTTCAATACCTGAACAATAGTTATGAAGTACTATTGATAATTCAAAATAACACTTCATATTTTCTTTCAAAATGTTTTACAATAACAACCATATTTAGTAAAACATTCACTCCGGTCAAAGACCTCGAGTATTCATTCTTTGTTGGAAAAAGGACAACCCGGAAACAAGTCCGTAAGCCCGATATCACTTACGAGCACTTCTAGGTGATCAGCCTATTGTACTCTATGTTGATCAACACTACATCTATTAAACGTATGCACGTTTAAGCATTTGGCAACCTCACGTGCCTTGTTATTTTACTGACAAAACATTTATTTAACATTTCAGTCTTCTTTTGAAAACCATATCAAGTAGTTGACAAAAGATAGCAATATTTGATAATACATGAATAGATTATCAATACATCAAGTCTAGCCAAAGAATTGGCTTCAACTTGAACATACCTCAATTCATGCGAAAGAATACATGAACCTCCAAAACTTGTTCAGATTGAACTGAGACAAGAGTTAGAATACTTGCCTTTAGCGTCTGCTACGGTAAATTAACTTTATGTTCAAGTCGTTCAAGTCTCTACAATACATGATCACATAATGCCTTACATTAGGTCACATATAATCAAGTATGTATATGACTATATCATACCCTTAATTTCAATCTAACTGTGTATTAGATTCAGTTACTATTCGTTCCGGTTTATCATTACCCTTCTATTTATATTTGACTAGGTTATCTCAACCTTTATATTACATTCCTTAAGGTTTAACAAAGTTTAAACAATGTTACATTACCTTCCTTAAGTTATGTTTACTTTTAAATCAATTAGGTTTTCTTCTCTTTGTACTTAGAAACCTTCATTACTATCTTTGTTCTGAGACTAGCGCTGCGGTGCCAGCTTTATACCTACATCTCGCGTTGTGGCGCGAGCTCTTAATGTCATTGTCCCTGACTTGGCGCTGCGGCGCGAGTCCTTACTTATTGGGCCGCGCTGCGGCGCCACTCTCTAGAGGTTTTTAATACTGTTCATAGCGCTGCGACACCACCATATGTACTATAGTTCGCATTGCGGCAAACTCTTGCAGTGTGCTTGGTTACTGTTCTGCGCTGCGGCGCGGCTCATTTTGCCTAGGGTTGGCACCGCGGCGCCAACTCTGTGCATCAGAAAAAAAATTCAGTTTTTAATTTTTGTGAACTTCGCGGACGCAGAACTTCTTCGTTATAAGTCCGAATTGGCTCGTTCAAAAGCCAACGGTTCACAAATTATGTAATCTACATGATCATGTAAGAATTTTATCTATTTGACTTTGTTTGCTAAAAATTCACCTATTGGTTCATTTTTAACGAAAATGATAAACGTTCGTGAATGTTCAACGCTCGTTTCTTCGTTCTAAGTCAGAATCCGATCATTTTCAAGTCCGCAACTCTTAAATGCCTAAATAAGACTTGTCTCCATTGGAAAACAATGGTTCCGAGTTCAAACACAAAATTTGACTTCCATTCCGAGAATTTTACGAATTCGACGATTATCGTCTAATCGTGCAAATTCCGGTAATTCTTCCTTCTTATGATTTATTCAACATTATAAATGAACTTCATTCATTATGTGAACACACTAACATGCTTAATACAACAACTTATATTCATTGTTGGATTTTGAATTATTCTTCATGAGCTTATCACTTGTCAAATTATAAACTACTTAAGATTTCATTATTACTGACTGATGACAATTTAAAGTTTCTTAAACATCATTTCTTATATGTTCTTAACATATAACTTAACTTAGGTATACATGATATATATGATCATATAAATTCTTTTATATTCATATTATTTCTCTTAATAAACTCCTTACAAGTTCATATTATTTTCACATAAGTTTATAACTTATGCTAGCTTAAATGACTTATTACTAACTTAATTGGCTTAAGTTCACTACTTATTCATTCATGTTTCTTAATCCAATTTTTCTTATCATCCTATCATGGTAGAGATAGAAGATACTTGAGAAGAAATCTTACTCTTTTGAAGTCTTGGTAAGGTAGCTTTCTTCTTCTTCTTACTAATGGAAGTAACTTATTTATGACTTAAACTCTCTAAAACTTAAGCACTTTGTGATGTCTAGATTATTTGAACAACCAACAAATAGGCTTGTAAGCTTCCTCTATTTATAGAAATTTCAAAGCTAGGGTAGTTAGTCATTAAACCATCCCACCTCCTCATGCACCTCCTTACTATTCATTTCTTGCAAGGCACAAAACTTATCCTACACTTGGTCATTACTTCAAAGTCTTGGTCACCACACTAACTTGGTCACCACATTACTTGGTCACCACTATAACCATATCAATATGGTTTTGCCCTATGGGTCTATTAACTCATGGATTCTAGCTTGGGCTTGGATTAATAAATCTTTGGGCTTTGCATTAATAAACACTAGCGTGTTCATTAATCAATTATTGGGCCTCTTCCTTTAATTCACTTGGACTTATATTAATTCCTATCAATCTTTCCAAGTCCATTAACATTTCTTAATACATATACACATAGTTTATATATTATTTTCGTATTCTAATTCATATAGAATTTATATACGATATTTCATCCTTCATACAAACTCGTATAATACTTCGTATTATACTTGTTTTCATTACTCTTGTACAATACCAAGTATCATACAATTATTACTTATTCCTTAACACTTCTCTTTACTTAACGTTTATAAATTAAGTCCACAAGCGAATAATTACATTTTCCATAACTAGATTTTTATTGCATAATCCATCCTACCTTGTTATTTCATCATTACGTATTTCTCGGAAACTCACAATTATATCTCGAGCAAATATCGATGAATAGTATTTTTTGGAAAATTTCTCGAAAAACTTTTATTTTCATATTGGAAATTCAAACACTTTAATTCATTCATATAGCTCAAATACTACGACATTCTATCATCAATAGGTTATATAATGACAACCGTCTTGATAACACAAGGAATACGATTTTTATTATTATTTAATTTAATAAAATCATTTTACAATAAGATCTGAATTTCTCGGTCGTTACAAGTCCCTTATGGAAGTCTATGCCATCTATGGATGGATACCCTTTAGGTTTAAGACCTAGGGCTAGATTGATGTTCATAGCCTTTAGTCTGATCTCTACGTTTCTGACTTTAGCAGTGATGGTGTTGTTTTCAAATACACCATTATTGTAGAATTGTTTTACCAGCTTCGGGTAGATCAATGTGTCTGTGCCCAAAGCTTCTTTGAGACCCGCCTTCTTCAGTAATGACAGAGTTTTGTGAAACTTGGATTCAGCTGTTTTGAACTCGTCAAAGCAGAGTCTATAGCCGGAGATAACACTGGAAGCTGCCATTGATTTTCTTGCAAGAAGTGTGATTGACTGAGCTTTCTTCTGAGTTAGGGTTTCTGTTTCGAGAGAGAATGAGAGAGATAATCTTTTGAACTTCTTTCAAAAAGACGCTTTCAAATAGTACATGTAACTTCCCTCTCTCCTTTTTGTTTAGTGGGACAATTAGTCGACTTTTGCTTGGCTCTACGAGTTTGACTGATAAGGATTGTACTGATTAGCCCTTAGCTCCTCCATTGCTGATATGTCCTTAGGGAGGACTACGATCGTTGAGGTAGTTTTGTGATCGTTGAGTCTGCTTTACATTTGTCGAGTCTGAACTACGATCGTCAAGTCTGTCCAGCATTCATCGAGTCTGTTTCAGCAATTATCGTGTCTGAACTACGATCGTCGAGTCTGACTGGATCTTTGTGGTGAGTTTTTGACTTAGCATTCTTTTAAGGTAGCTCAGGAAGGGCCAACCTCTTGGAGTGAGTCAAGGGTTAGGTTTCTTCCTGAGGCGCTTATCAGAGAGATTGCTTTATTTTGAGACTTATCATCACAGGATTCTCCTCTTGATGGTGGCAGTTCTGCTATCGTTGAGTCTGTACTATGATGGTTGAGTCTATGCTACGATCATTTTCTTTCATGTCACTTCAGCTCTACGATCGTGGACTTCCCTTGATCATGTCTACGATTTTGAGCTTAGCCTTTTGTATCTGTTATGGTTAGCACAAACTAGAGCATATATTTTATGGTTGTAAATTTAGCATGCCTAGCTCACTTATTAACTTATTAAATCTGGATTCATCTAGAGGTTTTGTAAAAACATCAGCAAGTTGATTTTTAGTAGGGATATATTGTAAAGATATAGTTCCATTTTGCACATGATCCCTAATGAAGTGATACCGTTATTTCTATATGCTTAGTCCTAGAATGCACAACAGGATTATGAGTTATTGCTATGGCATTTGTGTTATCACAGTGAATGGGAATGGATTTGAAATCAAACCCATAATCAGCTAGCTGATTTTTCATCCATAGGATCTGAGCACAGCAGCTGCAAGCAGCAATGTATACAGCTTCTGCAGTTGAAGTAGACACTAAGTTTTATTTTTTTCTAAACTAGGACACAAGTCTATTTCCTAGCAACTGACAGGTGCCACTGGTACTCTTTCTATCTATTTTGCAGCCTGCAAAATTAGCATCTGTGTATCCTGTTAGTTCAAATGAGGCTTCCTTGGGGTACCAAAGCCCCAAGTAAGGTGTACCCTTGAGATACCTGAAGATCCTCTTTAAAGCAGATAAATGTGATTCTTTAGGGCTAGCCTGAAATCTAGCACATATGCATATTGCAAACATTATGTCTGGTCTACTGGCAGTTAGATATAAAAGAGAGCCTATCATACCTCTGTATTGAGTTATATCAATTCTTTTACCCTTTTCATCTTTGTCAAGTTTAGTTGCAGGAGCAATTGGGGTTTTCATGGGAGAGGCTGATTCCATGTCATACTTCTTAATTAAATCTTTGATGTACTTGGCTTGGTTTATAAGATTTCTTTATCAGTCTGCTTTACTTGTAGTCCAAGGAAGAAATTCAGCTCACCCATCATGCTCATTTCAAACTTGCTCTGCATTAACTTGGAGAATCTCTTGCATAACTTTTCATTAGTAGAACCAAAAATAATATCATCAACATATATTTGAACCAATAAGACTTTGTCCTTATGCTTTCTAAGAAATAATGTGGTATCTACTCTACCTCTAGTGAACCCATTTTCAATCATGAAGTTAGTTAGTGTTTCATATCACTGCTCTAGGTGCTTGTTTAAGACCATATAAGGCTTTTTCTAATCTATAAACATAATTGGAAAGAGATGGATTGATGAAACCTAGAGGTTGCCCTACATAGACTTCTTCTTGAAGTTCTCCATTCAGGAATGCACTTTTGACATCCATTTGGAAGACCTTGAACTTCATGTGAGCAACAAAGCCAAGAATGATTATGATAGCTTCTAGTCTGGCAACAGGTGCAAATGTCTCATCGTAGTCAATGCCTTTTTCTTGAGAATAACCCTTGGCCATCAGTCTTGCCTTATTTCTAGGTTATAACTCCATCTTCATCCATTTTGTTTTTGAAGACCCATTTGGTTCCAATGACAGGATGACTCTTTGGTCTTGGTACGAATCTTCATACTTTGCTTCGTTCAAATTGGTTGAGTTCTTCCTGCGTGGCTTCTATCCAACTGGAGTCTTCCATAGCCATCCTCTATCTTCTTTGGTTCCATTTGAGACAGAAAGCTTAAATAAAAGCATTCATTCTGGGTGGCAGCTCTTGTTTTAACTCTAGCACTCGGATATCCAATGATTAGATCTTGAGTGTGATCTCTGGCCCATCTGTTTCTGGTTGGGACATCTGTCCTGATGCCTTCTTGTCTTAAGTCTTCAAGATCTAGTTTCTTCTTCTTGGTGTGGAGGTTCTTTGTCTTGCATAGGCCTCTCTACGATCTCATTTTCTTGCTCAACGATTTCACCATATGGTACTACGATCATGGTGTTGAGCTTGACGACTTCATTCGTAGTGTCTGCATTATCGGTCGTAGTGTCTTGAAGCACTAGTTTTGTCTAAGTTTGTTTCATCAAAGATGATGTGAATCGAGACTTCAACATTCAGTGTCTTCTTGTTGAACACCATGTAGGCCTTACTGTCTATGGCATATCCAAGAAAGATTCTTTCATCTGACTTGGGTTGGAATTTTGTCAGGTACTGCTTTCCATTATTGAGAATGTAGCATGCACAGCCGAATACATGAAAGTAGCTGACACTTGGCTTTCTTCCTTTTTATAGTTTGTAGGGTGTCTTCTTGATCGTAGAGTGTATCATGTGATCTATTCTGCGTGTAGCATGCAGTGTTGACGGCTTCTGCCTAGAAGTATTCAGGTAGATGAGCTGCTGGTAGTAGAGTTCTTCCAGCCTCTATCAAAGTTCTGTTCTTTCTTTCAGCTACTCCATTTTGTTGAGGAGTTCATGGAGCTGAGAAGTTATGACTGATGCCATTGTCTGTGCAGAACTGGTCCATTTCTGAGAAGTCGAATTCTCTTCCATGATCACTCCTTATGGCCTTGATTTTCTCTCCTTTTTCGTTCATCACCAGTCTGAACATCTTGATTAATTGGGTAGCTCGTTTCATCCTTTGAAGTTAGGAAGAATACCCATGTAAATCTGGTGTAGTCGTCGACTATAACTAGAGAGTATCTTTTTCCTCCAAGACTGGTTGTTGGAATTGGCCCAAATAGATCCATGTAGAGCAACTGCAAGGGCTTGTCGATAGAGTTGGCAGTTTTTCTCTTGAATGAACTTCTGGTTTGCTTTCCAAGCTGACAGGCATTGCATGGCCTTTCTTTTACGAAGGTGAACTTAGGTAGGCTAACAACGAGATCTTTTGATGCCAGTTTGGACATGCTTTTGAAGTTTAAGTGAGACAACCGTCTATGCCATAGTCAGTTCATTTCTTCATATGCTTTTTCCAGAAAGCATATTGTCTCGTATAAGCTTAGTTGACCAAGATTCACTGTGTAGACATTTCCTTCTCTTGTCCCGGTTAGCTTTACAGCAGATGTCTTTAAATCTCTAACTTAACACTGGTTATTGAGGAATGTTACTTGGTGACCCTTGTCGCAGAGTTGGTTGATGCTTAGAAGGTTGTGTTGGAGACCTTCCACATATGCTACTTTGCTGAAAGATACTGCACCATTACCAGCAGAGTCCGTATCCTCTTATCTTAGCCCTATCCGTTGTCTCCAAAGATGACTGAGGGACCCTCCTTTTCTATGTAGTTAGATAGAAGGGCTTTGTTCTCTGTCATGTGTCTTGAGCATCCACTGTCCAGATACCAGGTTATGATCATGGAGCTCTTTTCCTGTCATAAAGTTAAACCTTCATTTTGGTACCCATATTTGCATGGGTCCTATTTTGTTAGTGCCCTTGGGGACCCAAATCTGTTTGATCTTGGGTCTCATATGCATGGAATTATAATAGCACTTGACAGCCTTATGACCAAATTTATTGCATATAAAACATCTAGTATGATGCATGCCTATGTGTGTATGATTATTCATCCTCCATTTGGACTTAGTGTGATTCTTTAGTTATCCTTATGTTAAACTGATTCTCTTTCATCCACGTGTCCTTGGGTTTCATAAATAGTGATGAGTGTACCTTACCTCTATTGTACCTTCCCAGTTGATTCGTAGAGTTGATCTTACTTGACTCTAAGATTCTTCGAGGTTGGTGACTAGAGGTTGGGTTACTATTCTCTTTTTTGAAGCCCAGGCCAGCGTGAGACCCTTTACTCCTTTGAGTATGGATGGAAACAATAGAACAAAGTTGAACCGGTTCTTCCTTCTTTGAGGATTTCATAAAGGTAATGCTTCTACTAAGACTTGAGGCATTACTAGTGCTAGTTTCCTTTGTCTTTTCCACACATAGCTCTGAGATGGATTCCCCAAATCCTGGGCCTGTTCTGTCGAATGTACTTCTCTGACTAGAGAGCAGGGAGTCCATGGATGATGATGATTTGTTCCATGTAGAGATAGTCTTTTCCAGTTCCTCAATTTTAGAGGTTAGATTAGACTCTCATTGTGTATTGAGTTTATTTGTCTGTTTTAAAATTTCATTCTCAGCCTCAAGCTTGGAGAGAAGGTTAGTACTTAGAAGGGTTGTTTCAAGCTCTTCTTGAACTTTTTTTTCTCCTCTTGAAGAAGTGAATGATCCTTTGACAAAACTCTGAACCACTTCATGTATTGATGTACATCAGTGGTTATGCCATGCAGTGCATTTCTTAAATCATTTATGTCTACATCAGGAAAGTTGAAGTCAAATACCTCATCGAGACTTACTTCATGTATGTTGGAGTTTTGTTTGTCCTTTGCATGTTTAGGCCATTAGGCACAGATTAGCCATTTGTGGTTCTTCATCATCTCCAGAATCAGGATTGGAGTCATTATCTGAATCACTCCATGATCCTCCAGCTACCAGGCCTTTGTCTCTCTTCTGAGGCCTTTTGCTGCCTTTGTATTCCTTCTTTGCATGTGATTTCTTCTTTAGTTCTTCTCTGAGAGGTTTGTTACAGTTGGCAATGAAGTGGCCAAGCTTCTTACAGTTGTAGCATAGATCATTCATTTGCTCCTGGCTGCTGTAATTGCCGACCTTCTTTGGTTTGCTGGTTTTGCCTTGACGCATGAACCTTCTTAGTCTTTTTACCAGCATAGCAAAGTCTTCATCATCGTGTTCATCATAGTCAGAGTCAATCTCAGTGTTGACCTTAGATGCACCTTCATTTTCTTTGAGAGCAACACCATTATCCTTCTTTCTTCCTTCTGATAGGATTTCAGCTTGTTGCGTCATCTACTACGTTCTCTTTTCCAGGATGATATTGAATAGTGTGATCATAATCTTTTAACAGCTCAAGCCAACATCGTTGCCGCAAGTTGAGTTCTTTTTGGGTGAAGAAATATTTGAGGCTTTTATGGTCCGTATAAATCTCCACTTTCTCCCCGTACAAGTAGTGTCTCCATATCTTCAACGTGAATACGACTGCTGCCAACTCCAGATCATGAGTAGGATAATTCCTCTCATATTCTTTGAGTTGTCGTGAGGCATAGGCTATGACTTTCCCATGTTGCACGAGAACACATCCTAACCCCTTGCCAGAAGAATCGTTGTAGATAACAAATCCATACGAACCAGATGGTATTGTCAGAACAGGTGCCGAAATGAGTCTCCTCTTGAGCTCTTGGAAGCTCTTCTCGCATTCCTCGCTCCATACGAATTTTGCATCCTTCCGAGTCAGTTGAGTTAACGGAGTAGCGATTTGAGAAAATCCTTCAACGAATCTCCGATAATAACCAGCTAAGCCCAGAAAGCTACGCACTTCGGTCACCGACTTTGGCTGCTCCCAACTTTGTATTGCTTCTATCTTCGCCGGGTCCACAGATACTCCATATTTTGACACCACATGCCCAAGGAATGCTACTTCCTCAAGCCAGAACTTACATTTCTTTAGCTTGGCATAAAGCTTGTGTTCACGAAGTCTTTGAAGTACAAGCTTCAAATGGTGCTCATGATCTTCACGGCTTTTGGAATAGATGAGGATGTCATCAATAAAGACAACAACGAATTGATCCAAATATTCCTTGAATACTCAGTTCATCATATCCATAAAGGCAGCAGGGGCATTAGTCAATCCGAAAGACATCACTAAGAATTCATAATGCCCGTACCGAGTTCTGAAGGCAGTCTTTGGAATATCCTCAGTTTTAATCTTCAGTTGATGATATCCAGAACGAAGATCGATCTTTGAAAAGAATTGTGCTCCTTGCAACTGGTCAAACAGGTCATCAATGCGAGGTAGTGGATACCTATTCTTGATGGTGACATGGTTTAATTCTCGGTAGTCAATACAAAGTCGCATACTCCCATCTTTCTTCTTTACAAATAAAACAGGAGCACCCCAAGGAGATGTACTAGGACGAATGAAACCGATGTCTAACAATTCCTGTAGTTGGACTTTTAACTCCTGAAGTTCAATAGGAGCCATTCGATATGGGGTTTTAGAAATGAGTTTTGTACCCGGTTCAAGATCAATAAAGAATTCAACTTCATGTTCCGGGGGTAGACCGGGAAGTTCTTCGGGAAATACATCAGGAAATTCTTTAACAACAGAAATATTATCCAAATCTGAGTTGTCTCTGTTCAAATCCATAACATGGGCTAAGAAAGCTTGGCATCAGTTTTTTAATAAACGAATAGCTTTGTGGCTTGATATGACAGTGACTGATTTTAGTGGTTTAGTGGTTTGAATTCGTATGACAGGTTGGTTAGGAATATGAAAACTAACAACCTTACGAAAACAATCAATTTTGGCATGATGAGTGGTTAACCAATCAATTCCTAAAATCACATCAAAAGCAAGTATCTTTAAAGAGATAAGATCCACAGGTAATGTGATAGTGCCAACTTGGATCATGTAAGATTTATAAACTGTAGATGTAACGAAGGTTTCACCCAACGGAGTTTCTACAGATAAATCAAAATCTAATTTCTCCGGAGTCAAGTTTAAACGTTGAGCACAAGCAGGAGAGATAAAAGAATGGGTAGAACCGGTATCTAGTAAGGTATAAACTTCGCATGAATTCAATATTAGCTTACTCGTGATCACTTCGTTTGGGTTCCTCACGTTTTGGCCAGTCACGACAAACGCTCTTCCAGGAACCGCTGATTTTGACTTATCCGGGACAGCCCTTGGAATCACCACTCCCGCTGAACTTGGTTTCGCTATAGTACAATCTCGAGCGATGTGGCCTTTCTTTCCACAGTTGTAACATACCTTGGATTGTTGTGGACAGTTTGGGTTGATATGTCCCTCCTTCCCGCATTTGTAACATCTAACTGGCGGTCGTTCTCCTCCCCTAGAATTTGTTGTTAGTGCTGGTGCTGTTGCTGATGTCTTTTCGTCGTTGTTGAATCTTCTCTTTCTGAAATTTCCACTTGAGTCACCTCTTCTAATATCATGGCCACGATTACCACTTGAGTGGTTACCGCCTTTGTCCGTATTCTTCCTTTCTCGCTGGTTATCATCGTTCTGATGACTGCTGTCACCGATATGACCCTGGTTGTGTTCCCTCGGTTGAGTATACTCACTATCTCGCTCTAACAACTGAGCCCTGTTTACAACATCTGAATATAAAGAAAATTTATGAGATATAAGGTATTGACGAATCTCGGGTTTTAAACCTCTCAGAAACATCCGCGTCATGCGTTCCTCATTCTCCACCAAATGAGGTGCAAACCTGGATAACTCTACGAACTTTGCCTCGTACTGAGACACCGTCATGTTGTTCTGTTCGAGTCTAATAAACTCTACCTCTTTCATATGACGAATACTTTCAGGAAAGTACTTGTCATTGAAAAGTTTCTGAAATCTTTCCCAAGACATGTTGAGTGCATCTGGTTGGGTACGCTTTACAGATTACCACCAGTAATCTGCTTCACCACGAAACATAAAGGTAGCGAATGGAACCTTCTGTTCCTCCGTGCATCCCAAGACATCGAATATCTTGGTAATTTGCTTGACCCATGTTTTTGCCATGATCGGATCCAGTTTTCCCTTAAATTCTGGTGGTCCCAACTCCTTAAACTGCTTGGCTGTGACAGACCGCGCGTTGCCATCATTTCCACCCGTATTTTGTACACGAGTCTCCCTCGTCTGATTTTGCATGAACTGCAAAAACTTCTTAAACATTCCATCGCTCAACGTTTGCTCGGTAGTGTTGTTTACAGGAGGAATATTGCCTTCCTGTTGCACGTTCTCCTGGTTTGTGACTAAAGGTTGCTCCACAGTCTCGTACACTCCATTGTTAACGTTCTCAGCAGCCATTCTTAAATACTGCCATAAAACAAGGGTTAATTAAACAAATTAACATGTCATATAATATCCCTATATTATGACCGACCAACAAATAAGCTTAGTAGGACACACTAGCAAAGGATTTACTCATCTCTCCCCTCCTAGTTCTATTCCCCGATCTCCGCCAGAGACCATATCCCTAAGTTTTGATACCAACTGTGACGCCCCCAAAACAGGTATACAACACCCATTCTGAGTTGCCAAATACATGGTACATAAAGCAAACTACAACTTCAATAATACAAATGTCGTGTGAAATACGACAATACATACTGTGAGTTTAAATACAAATAGTCTTCTAGACAATATCCACACGCAAATAAGTCCTCATTACAATTATTCAAACACTATTTTACAGAAATAGTGAGGACTGCTAAAACATCTTTCTAGAAACCTCACTCCATACCCCAACTCGATCCTGCTATGTTCTCACCTCCTGAGAAGAAAAATGGAACAAAAAGGAAAAGGGTGAGCTCAACTAGCCCAGTAAAGAATATTATGACTAAGATAATATACAACAAATTATCGTTAGTCTTCAACAGGGAAAAATCTGATAGAATACAATAGACAACAAGTTTTAGATCAACAACTACAGCGGAAACAGCAATCCATTAGAAGAGTCACGTAGAGGATTAATTCTACTATCTTCTAATATTTAAGAGTCCATCATTAATATTTTATCCCTGTAACAACAATCAATATACATCTTTAATCATCTTTGCACTACAGGCCAAAGATATTCATTTATATCACCGGTTGGTCATGTTCATCTCAACACCTGTTCATCTTTGCACTACGGGCCAAAGAGATACATCAGTTTAATCATTTATCTTTGCACTACAGGCCAAAGATATTCAATAATATCATCATTAAGGACTGAGGATGATGAAAAAATATTTTTAAGAACGAATCCAGTGAGATAGAAGGACAAATATTAGGGATTCGTATAACAGTTTTATCCAAGATCAATAATACTCCATAATAACCAATTTTGAAGTAGAATTGAAAAATAACGATCAAAACATGGATACAATCAAAGATAGTAGCCAAAATAGACATCTTGGAAAAAAAAGGAAAAATTTTCATTTTTCGGTTAATAGTGCCGTATTCGTGAATAGTGTCGTATACGTGAGTGCTGTGTACGTGAATAGTAACCCCGAAACAACAAGTTCCAAATTTGATAAAAAGTTCAACCAATATTTTGGCATAATGATATTGAAGAAAATAATACCATTTGCGAAAGAAATAACATCCCTTACCTCAAAATAACCGTACTTCTGACTGAATTTCGGTATAGGGCTGACAGAAACTCTCACCGTATAGCAACACTCAAAGTATACTCACAAGAATACGCTCGATAATATAGAGAGATGAAGAGAGAAAACTTTGTTTCTAGTGTGATTTTCAATTCTAACTTAGCCCTCTATTTATAGGAAAATGCTAGAACGCCAAAGGAGACTAAATTAATAAAATATTAATATTTACCAAATATTCAAGCCCTCCACCAAGGAATCTGATTTTAGCATTTCCCACATGCCCACCTTCTAGAAAAAAATAAAAAAAACGTTTTTGAAATATAAAAAATAATTAAACTTTCAAAAATCAATTATTTCAGAACTCCGGAACTTCAATAATTCACAATAAATAGCCCCTTTGTCAGAAAATTCAAATCTCGCTACTTTTTATAGGAATTTCAATTCTCTATAACTTTACAGAAGAAAATTTTTCCAAATTCCAAACAGAAATTATCCGAAATCCATAAACGGATGATTTTTAATTCTTCTAGTCCGACAAAATACTGATAAAACACCTCAGCATTAATTCTTTCAATTATATCCACATAAAATAATATATTCATCAATTATATCCACATCAAATAAATATTTCATTATCATATGAATCAATAATTAATTATTCATAAATAATATTACAGAATCACAATTATGACAACCAGGCCGTTCCCAGGAAAGAGGGGGCTTTCCAATAAGGATTTCTCCTTACTGGCGCATAATTAGATGACCAAACCTCTCCTTGACAGAACTTTCTAGACATTACCAATAATGCTATCTAATAATATTATTCAAATAATATGAATTCTTGATCTGATAATGAGAAATACTGTGCAGTGATAATTATTGAAATAATAATAATATAAACTAACAATGCAGCAATTATTGAATCAATATAATAGAATAATGAATAGTAACTACTGTAACAAATATTGAGAAGTGTCTTCTTATGTACGAATCAATAATTCAACAATATTGTGCAATACCATGTGCTACTGTGCAACCACGCGTATTACTATATTTTAACCACCAGGTAACCCAACAGTGTTAACGGTAATAATTTACGCCGTTATTTATAAAACTCAATCTTTGTCGTTTTCTTTCATCCAACCGTTTTCCGGTATGGGGCCCACAAATGGATGCGCCGTCGTACGAATATTCCCCGATAAAAAAAATATTCCACGACCAAACGAATATTCCCCGACAACAATGATTATTTTATAACCACTTGTTTATTTTGCAAAATTTTCACATTTCACCCATAACCAAAGCATTATATCAAATTAACCCTTATTAATTTAGAATAATGAATAAAGGAAAATTTGATTTTATTTATAATAAGTTGGGGTCTTACAACCTTGGTGCTTGATCCGACAATAGCAAATGAGAACACTATGATTTCTCTTAAGGACTAGCACACTACGATCTGTACTTGTTTGTCTTGCAGACTCTACGTTTCCGAGAGTACGCTACAATCTCTGAGTTAGCTCGGCAAACGTTTGGACCACTCTACGTTTTTCGGAGAGGCCCTTCAAGGTAGACACTGTGACGTCCCAAAATCTGGGTCTCTTCCAACCCGACATATGGTGCTCCACGGTGCTACAGTTCACATAAACACTCAATTGAAATGCCTCAAAAGAATGAATATGTCTTATATATATTCCAAAACAATACTACCATTCCTCAGGTTCTTTATAACCGTTACATTTGTTCTTGTCATAATATCAAATATTATCATTACAAACCTATACTATTACATAGGCAATCTACACGTTCACTTTAGCCTTCTCTTTATCCTTATAGAATCCTTCGGTCCATTCGGTCTAAGCTGCATTCATATGGTTCAAGCATGAATGAGCATAACAAGTTCAACAAGTATAACAATTTTATTTTAAAAACATGCTTGAAATATAGGAATCGTAAATCTTCAATAACTGGATTATAGTTACAAAGTACTATCAATAATTCAAAATAGCTTTCCTTTTTCCATCAAAACATTTTACAATAAAAATATTCAACAATTCATCAATTCTTGTTCAAGACGTGAACGTCTTAAAGTTTCTTTGAAAAGGACAACCCGGCACGAAGTCCGTAAGTCCGACATAGCTTACGAGTACATCTAGGTGATCAACCTATAGTACCCTATGTTGATCAACACTACATCCATTAAACGTGTGTACGTTTAAGTTGTGGCAACCTTACGTGCCCATCGAATACTTGATGAAAATACATTTGTTTATACCTATCCAGGCTTACCTTGAATCCGTACCAAAGAGTTGGCGTAGGATAGCGTTACCAATTCTATATTGAAAGACTTGTAAACAGTTCAATCAATCTATTACGATTAGTCTACCAGAGTTAAAACTGCCATCGATTCTTTCTTTAAAACCATACATGCATCTCATAACTTGAATCATTTAAAAACCTGGCTAACACGAAGGTTAGACAAGCGTTTAAGAAAAACTTGCCTTCAGCGTCTGCTACCGAATAATTACGTTTCCTTTGAGTCTTTACAATCTCTACAATATATAATCACATAATATACCACATTAGGCCATGAATGAACATACATAGTTCCTAAAGAATCTTACCCTATGTAACACCCCCCTTCCAAAATAGAAAGAGAGGTTACTCAAAACACAACAAAACTAAAGAAGATCACAGGGCTCTAAACCACAAAAGAATAATCTCATAATAATTCAATGTCATAAGACAAACCATAATAAATGCCACACTGGCTCAAACCACAATCTAAATAATTATTATAATTCTAAATAGCTGACATATCAAGCCTAAACAAAACATTTCTAAACCATTGGATTAAAGGAAGCTCTCGTCACACTTGCCCTTGATCCCCCTGATTACCTGCCGGAAGAAAAATACAGCATGAGCCAAATGCCCAGTACGGATATAGAATACAAGAAATGAACCGAAATAACTAACTCAATTAAATGAATTGAACAAACGAACTGAAATGAAACGAATAACACTAACACAATAAAATGGTAGGCTGAATCAAATGGCTGGGTGTTATTTCATACCGAGCTCAAAATAAATAGTAATATATCTTGCCACACAGGCAAGTCAAATAATGCCACACAGGCAATCAAAATAATGCCACACAGGCAATCACACATCGGACTGCGCAATCCAGATGCGTGCAAAATTGGAAGGTGTGTTTGGCACAAACATCACCAATCCGCAGAACAGAACAGAACAGAAACTAGGGTCGACCCATACGCCTCCCACAACGAAACACCAAATGGCCAACTCCCACCGGAGCACAAAACGGAGACGCCGTGGACTAATCACACCGCCGCGGAAGGTGTCATGCCTCGGTGCCAAGAGGACATGCCTGTGGTACCCCCACAGGTGGTTATAGCTCAGGTATACCCTACGGTATTCTAACAAAATATAATGTCGCAACACATACGACAAAATATCAACACAAAGGGGTTCTAACATGTACATGTTAAATCGAACGAATCATCAACACAAGTCTCTAAAATATACTAACATGTACATCACTATAAATATAAAAATAAAATTTAGGCATGACACACTAGTCTAAAGAGTACAATGTGAGTTCTAATACAACGCCAAATAAATTTATCACAATAAATTGACAAGGAATAATTATGAGAGACAATACTAAATTTCGAAACGAATAACGAAACGAACGAATTAAAAATAAAAGAGTCTTGCTGAAAGAGTACGGAATCCGTACCTGGATTAAGTAATGTAATACCCGAAATTTATATTCCAAAAATACTCCTTAAATTTCCTTTGTCCGATCTAATAAAAATAATAATAATACAATTATAAGTTACCTATTAATTATAATTTATATTCATATGAAATTAATTCTTCCAATTACATCAATTTTATAATACAACCCAAATTAAATTATAATTATCTTCTGATAAACCTTCTTTTTCTTTTAATATATATATATATATATATATATATATATATATATATATATATATATATATATATATATATATATAAATCAGAACCGTAATATATATATATATAAATATAAGTATATATAATATAAACCACTATTACATGCATTACAAAAGTTTCACAATTATATATTCTAATATCATAAGTCAGTGCTGCAAGCCGAAGCTTGATTCGATTTTTTTTTTTTTTATACATGTGAATTAGGAATTAGGATGGCAATTATATAATCAGATCAAGTTCCTCATAAAGTAAATACATATAGATATACTATAGTCTATAGATGCCAATTCTCAGCCGCCTTTCGCCGCACATGTGATTCCTTTTATCCAAAATAATTGATTACACTAATATACACAAAAGAAATAAACATACCTTAACTAACTCAGTTCGTTTCCTTTTTTTTTTCTTTCTTTCTCTAAAATGCGGCTGCACCTCTTCTTTTTCTTTTCTTTCAGGCGAATAATGGCTTGAGTATACAATAGGGTTTGCGTTTTAGTTATTTATTACCAATATTTTATTAATTCTCTAGTTCTAATAGGATTTATTATCCACATATAAATTAAACCCAACTAATTTTAAGGCCCAATTATTTTTAAAACCACTTGACCCAAATAAAATACAAGGTCCAATTAGAATGTTTTTTTTTAAACAAATAATATTAATTATTCATTATTTATTTACCGGGTATTACACCCTACTTCTCAATTTAATCCCGTATTAGATTTGTTATTATTGGTTCTGGCTTTCCGTTATTCTTTACATCATTCTTACCGACTTCTGTCTCTTCCATAACTTAAGTGAAGTTATTTCATTAGTACAACTCGGTTCGAGTTAATCAACTTTCCTTACGGCTTATTAACGTCCTTACGTTATTAATTAAAACTTGATCGTCATTGGTTATGTGTACTTATTACGTATAGTTCATGTTCATAATCAATTGACCTTCTTTAACCCTAAGATATCATACTTGGGGTTTAATTATAACATAACAATGTTTGATTAAGTTCCTTAACTCATTGTTAACAATTCCCATTCATTTCCACTTGTAACCATTCTTCATTGTCTAGCTTTTAAGACTGGCGCTGCGGCGCCGGTGATCCTTTGTTGTGTCGCACCGCGGTGTCGCCCATTAGGGCTTGGAGACCGGACTCGGCGTTGCGGCGCAAGTCCTTTTGTTAAAAGGTCGCGCTGCAACGCAAGTTTACAGAGTCTGAGCTCACTTTGGCGTTGTGGCGCCGGTCATTGAAGCTTGGAGTCGCGCCGTGGCGCGGACTCTGAGCCACGGATAGTTTTGACAGATTTTCAACTTTGCTAGATTCCCAGACTCGTAACTTCTTAGTTATAAGTCCGAATTGGCTCGTTCATGAGCCTACGGTTCACAAATTACGTACTCTATGCGTTCATACAAGAATTTTATCTATTCGACTTCGTTTGCTAAAAATTCACCAATTAGTCCATTTTTAACGAAAACGATAAACGTTCGGGAACGTTCAATGCTTGTTTCTTCGTTCTAAGTCAGAATCCGGCAATTTTTGAGTCCGCTACTCTATAACGACAAATACGACTTGTCTCCATTGAAAACCAATGTTTCCATGCTCAATATCAAAATTCGACTTCCATTCGAGAATTTCCCTAATTCGACGATTGTCGTCTAATCGTGTGAATTCCGGCGAAACTTTGTTACTTGAGATTTGTAGACCATTTCTCTTGGATTCAATCCATCATATTAATATCTTGACATTCATGCTTCATTAACTTATAAACATGATAAGTTATTACTAGTTCATTGTGAATTTGTAACTTATGAAAATATAAACTACTTATATTTCCATTTCTCATAACTTATGATTTCGTTTCTCATGATTTCCTATGGCTTCAATCTTTTAACCACCCTCCTTGCTTCTTATTATCATACCAACTTATTAAGAAAACATAGGAGAAGTTCATGTAGGTTTCTTATGAATTCATGACTTATTCTTGGTTTGGATTACTTATTCATCACATATACGGCTTAATTCCATTGATTAATCATTCTCATCATTTCTTAGCATGCTAGTTCTACCAATACCCCCTTCTCTAACAATGGAAGAGAAAGAGAAACATGTTTCAAAAACACTTACTCTTGAATAGCACTTGCTTAATCTTTAATCTCCTTCTTGATTCTTGAACTTCAAAGACTAGCTTCCTAGCCTTTTCTCACAAGTCACTAAGCTATAAGTTATTGGTGGAAAATCTAATAATAGAAGTTAAGCATCAAAGTTCTTATCCTCTCTAACACTTAATTTGCTTTGAAATGGATGAAAACTAACAACCAAATAATGAGCCCACTCCTCCTCTATTTATAGGATTTCTAAAGTGAGGGTAGTTTGGTCATAAAGCCACTCCACCTCCTTAATCCACCTCCTTATTATTCAAAGCTTAGCAACCAAGTAAACTTGCTCCCCACATTTACTTGCTCACCACATAAGTTATCCATTGCTTAGCCCTTAAGTCTCTTGCTAATCACAACACTTGGTCACCACACTTACTTAATCATTAAGTATACTTGCTCCCCACAACACTTAGTCCTTAAGTTTACTTTGTCATCACTTATAAACACTTTGTGTGATCACCACACTAAATTAGCCTCTAAGTATACTTGCTTCCTACTTTGGATCATCCATGATATGCTCCATGGTTCATACTACCCATTGGATCATACGCTTGAGCTTAGGTTAACTAACATACTTAATTACTTGGGCTTCTAACATAATTTGTTTCACAAATTTTAATTCATAAATTGGGCTTGCAATTAACAAACACTTGGGATTTGTTCATTAACTTATATTGGACTTCGCCTTAATTTACATTGGACTTAACCATTCTTGCATTTGGGCCTTATCAAATCCTACATGTCCAACACATTTGGCTTAAAGCCTAATAACGTATAATTTACGTATTCATCTCGTATTCCTCTCGTATACTATTCAACATGTACAACCTACCATCATTCATATGTACTCGTATAATACATCGCTTCGTACTCATATTCATTACTTCGTATAATACCTACGTATTATACGAACATCGCTTAATTCATTACTCGTCGTACATTTTCTTCTCGTAACGTCATTTTCCCTAAGCATTAGGTTTTAAGTCCATAGGCGAAATATTACATTTTTTATAACTGAAATATTATTGGATATTCCATCTCACCTCGATATTCTATCGTTACGTATTTCTCGGAAGTTCAAAAATAATTCCCGAGCAGAAATGTGTAAATAGTGTTTTTTGGAAAATTTCTCGGAAAGCTTTTATTTTCGTCTTGGAAATTCAAACACTTTAATTCAACCATGTAGCCAAAATACTACGACGTTCTGATATGTTTAGGTCATAGAACGACTTTCAATTAGCTTGCTCCATAAATAATTAATTAAATTCATTTAATAAAAATAAAAATTTAATTCTCAAAAATCCGATTTTCTATGGGCGTTACTCTCTTCCCTCCTTTTAAGGATTCTGTCCCCAGAATCTCGCTAATAATACCTACACCACAGAGGATAATTTTTTTTCTTTATTTTAATCTCGAGTTCCCACAATGCTTCTTCGACATTGGGGTTCTTCCCTTTCACTTTCATCGAAGGTATTATCTTTTCACACATGACTTATCACTTCCGGTTAACAATTTGAGTTGGAAGTTAAACACTTACTAACACATTACGCGATCTTTCTTTTATTAATTCTTCTTTTAACTCGTACTTATCTGGAACTCAAATTCCTCCCTTAAAATAAGATTATACTTAGTCTTCTACTTATCATGCGTCATCTTCTTCATTTGCTTACATCCCTCGTTACTTGGTTGTACTTACTTAACTCATTCCATTATCTTGGATTGAGTCTACGTTTTGAATAACAATTATACGCCTTCCTTCCATAATTTAACTTATAACTCTGATCTTACCATTTCCGTTATTAACTCATTCTGAGTTGTTAGCATCGATAGCTTTCCCTACCCCTCCAACTTAACGTGTCGGCTATAACGTTTACCTTCTTTGAATGATATAAGATATCATAGTCCTCTCTCTACTACATATTCAACTCTTCTGTGTGGAGATATATTTCAGACTCTTAGAGTCCTTGTATATCTCACGCTTCTCACCATATACATATTATCTTCATATTTTTAATTCAAAAACCACTGCTGCCAATTATAGATAATAAGTAGGATAGACCTCCTCATAACCCTTTAACTGACGTGATGCATACACAATGACATTGCCATGCTATAAGAGCATGCAATCATAACCTCTATGCAAACATCGAGATACACTACAAAACTTCCTCGTATCATCTAATAAAGATAATACAGGTGCCTTAATCAACCTTTCTTTTAAATCATGTGACGCTAATGGTACCTTCAACCATATCATCCCACAAGGGTAACTATCAAATTGGCCACCGACTTGATTGGCGCCCCTTATGGAAAAACCTACTTCCGCATATTAGTCAACCTAAATGACATAACCAGAAACTTGTCATAACCATAACTAATTCTGAACGTCATCTTAGGTACCTCCTTCTTCTTCCTTACTTCCAACCGACTATACCCCATACATACATCTATCTTTATAAAAATTCTTTGCCCCTCTCAACTGACCAAATAGATCATCGATCCTGGGCCATGGGTATTTATCCTTAACCGCTATCTTACTCCTATTACGATAGTCGATATGCAACCGTAACAACTCATCCTCTTCCTTAACACCAACCTAACTTGAGTCATGGTTCGAAAATAATAATGTCGAGGTATTTTATTACCGTAAATTACTACCTTAGATTTTCTGAGAAAACTAAAGGTTCACACTTTAATATAACTATTTGTTATAGCTCTAGGGTTAATCAACCCATTCATACCGAGAATTTCCTCAAATTCTCTCAACATGAACAGTACTTATCTACTGATACCTACTTACTTCTATTATCCATGAAATAATTTTCACAAATATAATTTAACGAAAGTTATTTCTTCCTTCTCTACCTTAATGTTTTAAAGGTATTTATAATCCCTTCCAGACAGACTCCTAGATAAGTCTTTCCACCTGTCTTACACTCTTCAATCTTACGCTTAGGGTCCCCTTGTCCCACTCCAGTATTCCCGGAGTTAATTTTTTTTTTCATTTTACCATACTGCCGCTGGCATTCTCTGCCTTGATCCCTCCCTCTCTCTTGTTGTCATTCTTTTCCCTCTTTGTGGTATTGAGTCTACAACTCACTATCACATTATGCTATAATCACCTTTTCCAGAATGATCCCATAGGAAACACTCTAGATCACCAAAATCCCACTATAGAGCTAGGGTTTCAGGCCCTGCTCCAACCTACAAGCCTTCACCTCCTCCATGTCCACTTGATTTAAAACAAACCTTGCCAATTCATTCGAATTTGGTTGCGTACTGGGGAAATGTCATGTCCCCTTGCTTAAGTTCTAAGAACTCAGTGTCTATCCTCCCTTACATGTCTTATAGGGAAAATAATTCTCGAAGAAAACCTTCTTGAATTGTTCCCACGTTACTACCTATATTCCAGCCCCACCTTGGTGAGCCTCCCACCAAAAGTCGGCTTTACTCTTCCTTAGGTAACTCACAAAAGAAAACTTATGCGGCTCACCTACATTTGTAATAACAAAACGCCTTCTCTATTACTTTTACCCATGTCTGGGACTCTATTAGGTCCGTCGTTCTTTTGAACTCTGGCGGACCTACGCTTTTAAACTATTTATAGGTAATCGTTCTAGCTACCCTAGGTTTCGCAGGTATTCTACCCCCGGTTCGGTTAATGCAGCCGTTAATAAATTAATGAACTCTTGCATAGGGTTGTGTTGACCCCATTAATTATCATTATGTGATTCCGCTTCCTTATTACGTTATCTTCTCCCTGGCGACATTTTTAGAATAAATAAAATTTCATTATTATCTATTTACTTACTTCGTTATTAATGGCCACATACTAGATCGCATCATAACAAATCATTTCCATGAAAACTTATTTATATTCATATGCTCTTTCATAGTTTGAAACTATTTACAACTTGTTCTCTATAGCCAAAAGCTATTACATTTTCTATCCCATAATTAAACTTCACAAAAGTTGGGATTTACAAAAGACTACCCTTTAAAAGAGGGTTTTACGTCATTACACACATATTTATAACTTTAGATTTCTAATAATGCATAACAGTATCCTCGTGTTTCTCATTCGCAATCATTGCTATAGTATCCCGACTAATCATATGACGAGTTTGACCTGACTCAATGGAATAACAACAAGCAACCTTCAGCTTGAAATCCTTATGTGCACTCTCATGGATGTAAGACATCCGTGCTATCTTCCGGTCCTTCTCCCCCAGTTCTCTACGAAGCTCATCGGCCTCTGCCTTAAAATTCCTAGCATGCTTTGCCATAAGCACCTGTTTATCGTGCTCTAACTCAAAATCTGCTTCTGTCGACTCCTTTGCTACATAAAGAGCACTAATCTCATCATTCTGTTTCTGCACAATTGCACTCAATTGCACATTCATGTCAAGCGCTGCCAGATACAATGCTTCCATTGCATCTGGAGGCGATGACTCCAGTGTAGGTACCACCGTAGTAACCGATGTTACCTCTCTTTCTACCTCCATCTCATTCATCATACTAAGGTATGACGTTATATCCATCTCTCCCTCAGAGTAGTCTTCCTCAGAAAAGTACTCCTCCGCCTCCAACTCCTCTAGAATCACTATTGGTACCTCCACCACCGGCATAGGTACAAGCTCTACTTGGTTCACAAGCTCTTCGCTCACCGCGAGTATATCTCTATACATCAAGCTATCAATAGACATCCTACAATAACACATATGTTGATTAGTACATAACACAGAATCGTATAAGCAAAAATCACATTTAATTTATTTAGGGTTATTTTCCATCTTTTAAATCTTTTGGTACTGAGTTTCCTCAATACCTTATTGACTCATTCAACTTAAGTAAAGCTCGAGTTTACTTCCTTCGGACTTCTCTTCCTTAAAGAGGTTATTAGCCTAAGGTTCTTCCCCCTTAAGTTTTATAACCTAATGCTTTGATACCAACCTGTGACGCCCCCAAATTCGGGTCTCTTCCAACCCGACATATGGTGCTCCACGGTGCTACAGTTCACATAAAAATTCAATTGAAATGCCTCAAAAGAACGAATATGTCTTATATATATATTCCAAAACAATACTACCATTCCCCAGGTTCTTTATAAACGTTACATTTGTTCTTGTCATAATATAAAATATTATCATTACAAACCTATACTATTACATAGGCAATCTACACGTTCACTTTAGCCTTCTCTTTATCCTTGTAGAATCCTTCGGTCCATTCGGTCTAAACTGCATTCATATGGTTCAAGCAAGAATAAGCATAACAAGCTCAGCAAGTATAACAATTTCATTTTAAAAACATGTTTGAAACATAGGAATCGTATATCTTCAATAACTGGATCATAGTTACAAAGTACTATCAATAATTCAAAATAGCTTTCCTTTTTCCTTCAAAACATTTTACAATAACAATATTCATCAATTCTGGTTCAAGATGTGAACGTCTTATAGTTTCTTTGAAAAGGACAACCCGACACGAAGTCCGTAAGTCCGGCATAGCTTACGAGTACATCTAGGTGATCAGCCTATAGTACCTTATGTTGATCAACACTACATCCATTAAACATATGTACGTTTAAGTTGTGGCAACCTCGCGTGCCCATCGAATACTCGATGAAAATACAATTGTTTATACCTATCCAGGCTTACCTTGAATCCGTACCAAAGAGTTGGCATAGGATAGCGTTAGCAATTCTATATTGAAAGACTTGTAAACAGTTCAATCAATCTATTACGATTAGTCTACCAGAGTTAAAACTGCCATCGACTCTTTCTTTAAAACCATACATGCATCTCATAACTTGAATCATTTATGGCTAACACGAAGGTTAGACAAGCATTTAAAAAAAACTTGCCTTCAACGTCTGCTACCGAATAATTACGTTTCCTTTGAGTCTTTACAATCTCTACAATACATAATCGCATAATATACCACATTAGGTCGTGAATGAACATACATAGTTCCTAAAGAATCTTACCCTACTTCTCAATCTAATCCCGTATTAGATTTGTTATTATTGGTTTCGGCTTTCCGTTATTCTTTACATCATTCTTACCGTCTTCTGTCTCTTCCATAACTTAAGTGAAGTTATTTCATTAGTACAACTCGGTTCGAGTTAATCAACTTTCCTTACGGCTTATTAACGTCCTTACGTTATTAATTGAAACTCGATCGTCATTGGTTATGTGTACTTATTACGTATAGTTCACGTTCATAATCAATTGACCTTCTTTAACCCTAAGATATCATACTTGGGGTTTAATTATAACATAACAATGTTTGATTAAGTTCCTTAACTCATTGTTAACAATTCCCATTCATTTCCACTTGTAACCATTCTTCATTGTCTAGCTTTTAAGACTAGCGCTGCGGCGCCGGTGATCCTTTGTTGTGCCGCGCTGCGGCGTCGCCCATTAGGGCTTAGAGACCGGATTCGGCACTGCGGCGCGAGTCCTTTTGTTAAATGGTCGCGCTGCGGCGCAAGTTTGCAGAGTCTGAGTTCACTTCGGTGTTGTGGCGCCGGTCATTTAAGCTTGGAGTCACGCCGCGGCGCGGACTCTGAGCCACATATAGTTTTGACAGATTTTCAACTTTGCTAGATTCCCGGACTCGTAACTTCTTCGTTATAAGTCCGAATTGGCTTGTTCAAGAGCCTACGGTTCACAAATTACGTACTCTATACGTTCATACAAGAATTTTATCTATTCGACTTTGTTTGCTAAAAATTCACCTATTAGTCTATTTTTAACGAAAATGATAACCGTTCGTGAACGTTCAATGCTCGTTTCTTCGTTCTAAGTCAGAATCCGACCATTTTCGAGTCCGCTACTCTATAATGACAAATACGACTTGTCTCCATTGAAAACCAATGTTTCCAAGGTCAATATCAAAATTCGACTTCCATTCCGAGAATTCGACGATTGTCGTCTAATCGTGTGAATTCAGGCGAAACTTCGTTACTTGAGATTTGTAGACCATTTCACTTGGATTCAATCCATCATATTAATATCTTGACATTCTTGCTTCATTAACTTATAAACATGATAAGTTATTACTAGTTCATTATGAATTTGTAACTTATGAAAATATAAACTACTTATATTTCCATTTCTCATAACTTATGATTTCGTTTCTCATGATTTCCTATGGCTTCAATCTTTTAACCACCATCCTTGCTTCTTATTATCATACCAACTTATTAAGAAAACATAGGAGAATTTCATGTAGGTTCCTTATGAATTCATAACTTATTCTTGGTTTGGATTACTTATTCAACACATATACAGCTTAATTCCCTTGATTAATCATTCTCATAATTTCTTAGCATGCTAGTTCTACCAATACCCCCTTCTCTAACAATTGAAGATAAAGAGAAACATGGTTCAAAAACACTTACTCTTGAATAACACTTGCTTAATCTTTAATCTCCTTCTTGATTCTTGAACTTCAAAGACTAGCTTCTTAGCCTTTTCTCACAAGTCACTAAGCTATAAGTTATTGGTGGAAAATCTAATAATAGAAGTTAAGCATCAAAGTTCTTATCCTCTCTAACACTTAATTTGCTTTGAAATGGATGAAAACTAACAACCAAATAATGAGCCCACTCCTCCTCTATTTATAGGATTTTTAAAGTGAGGGTAGTTTGGTCATAAAGCCACTCCACCTCCTTAATCCACCTCCTTACTATTCAAAGCTTAGCAACCAAGTAAACTTGCTCCCCACATTTACTTGCTCACCACATAAGTTATCCATTGCTTAGCCCTTAAGTCTCTTGCTAATCACAATAATTGGTCACCACACTTACTTAATCATTAAGTATACTTGCTCCCCACAACACTTAGTCCTTAAGTTTACTTTGTCATCACTTATAAACACTTTGTGTGATCACCACACTAAATTAGCCTCTAAGTATACTTGCTTCCTACTTTGGATCATCCATGATTTGCTCCATGGTTCATACTACCCATTGGATCATACGCTTGAGCTTAGGTTAACTAACATACTTAATTATTTGGGCTTCTAACATAATTTGCTTCACAAATTTTAATTCATAAATTAGGCTTGCAATTAACAAACACTTGGGCTTTATTCATTAACTTATATTGGACTTCACCTTAATTCACATTGGACTTAACCATTCTTGCATTTGGGCCTTATCAAATCCTATATGTCCAACACATTTGGCTTAAAGCCTTATAACGTATAATTTACGTATTCATCTCGTATTCCTCTCGTATACTATTCAACATGTACAACCTACCATCATTCATACGTACTCGTATAATACATTGCATCGTACTCATATTCATTACTTCGTATAATACCTACATATTATACGAACATCGCTTAATTCATTACTCGTCGTACATTTTCTTCTCGTAACGTCATTTTCCCTAAGCATTAGGTTTTAAGTCCACAGGCGAAATATTACGTTTTTCATAAATAAAATATTATTGGATATTCCATCTCACCTCGATATTCTATCGTTACGTATTTCTCGGAAGTTCAAAAATAATTCCCGAGCAGAAATGCGTGAATAGTGTTTTTCAAAAAATTTCTCGGAAAGCTTTTATTTTCGTCTTGAAAATTCAAACACTTTTAATTCTACCATGTAGCCAAAATACTACGAAGTTCTGATATGTTTAGGTCATAGAATGACCTTCAATTAGCTTGCTCCATAAATAATTAATTAAATTCATTTAATAAAAATAAAAATAAAAATTTAAATCTCAAAAATCCAATTTTCTCGGGGCGTTACAGACACACTACGATCCTCGAAGCTCTACGATTCTGCCTTGGCTTTCTGCAATCTCTTGATCAGCTCGATAAACTACGATCTCATTGAAGCCTAACTATTACATCTCAAGATATAGATCAACCTAACATCTTTGATCTCTTCATCTATACATTCATTTACAGAATGATAAACATTAAAAGCTTAGATCATCCTAACAAATTTGATCTATCACTAAGTCCTTGTACAAATATTTCTTGAAGGACTTTACATATAATCATGAGCATTTACTTTAAACATCAAATCAAAATATGCACTCTCCCAACATAGATTATCACAGTAATTGTTAGCTAGGCAGTTAAGCAATTCATCACAAATCATAATAGACGATCCAAGAATAATCACAATAATTAACAGAGAAGCATACTAAAATAAACTATGCAATAAGCTCCATTGTAATCTTAAACAAAAGATTTAGTTCATGATTAATGAATTAAAACTAAGAATCCACAATTGAATAACCATTAAAAGACAAAGATAGAAGAAGAGAAAAAGATAGAATCTATTGTCTGCAGATTTGATGCTCCCTCCTTGCTCCTACTTTGAATCTTCAATGGTCTCCAAGTTGCTTCAATCTCCAAATCTCATAAGAACTAGGGTTTTTGGTTCTAATCTACTCTAATCTAATCTAATGGAATCCTCTCAATCCAAGTTATAATCAAGTATTTATGGTCCTAATGGTCATAACTCTCACATCCGAGCTCCGATTGGGATGATTCAAGATGTTCCGGAAAGCTAAGAAGTAGATCTACAATAAAATCCAAGTTCCAAACAAAGACCAAGCATTCAACTTGGTGTTAACAGTCCTGCAATCTTCCCTTCTTATATTTGCTTACATAGTTTAGTCCAAAAGATGACCGAATTGCTTTTCGTTGCTTCTTCATGCCAATGTTGTGTCATAGCCTACAAAATAACATAACATGTATGAAATGCACACAGAATGCATGCAAAGTAACTACGAAACATAGGTTTAAACAACTAATTCAAGTAATAGATACGAGATAAGTAGGTATAAAATCTACTTATCAGTTTTCCTAGCAAGTTAGTGGTATTATAAAATATATTTTCATTCCATGCAATGAATATATGTTCTGATGGAGTTTGTTGTCTTATGTTTGTGGTTGTAAGATGATGGACTTGGGAGAACCTAGCCAAGTAGTAGAAGAGGAGCCACGTGACATACATGTGGTGTACGAGGTACCATTGATAGCTGAGCCCATTGCCTATCGATGGTGAGGATGAGGAGGAGGAGATGGAGCCATTTCTCATAGAGACAGATCCAGAGGAGGAACCCATGGAGGACGAGCCCGCAAAAGATCCCGATGAGACTACATTTGAGGATCAAATGTTGGGTGAGTATGATGAGAAGATTTTGGAGTTAGGATGTAGAGTCGAGGTGTTAGAGGTTGAGGCTCATGAAAGGCAACTGAAGATGCAAGAGTTGAAAGTAGAACTTGTGTATCGAAAGGAAGTAGGAGTACATATGGGCACTCTTTTTCACCGTTCAATAGCTAGGAATGTGGAATTAAAAGGTAAGCTAGAGGAGTCTTAGCAGAGGGAGCTTAGTGAGAAAGCTGAGAAGGAGGTTCTTCGGGCATAGCTGGAGATGGAAGTGATGGAGAGGATCCACTTCGAGGAGAAGTGGGAAGAAGCTAATGATAGGGCAGGAGACCTGGAAGATGAGGTGAGATGCAAGAGGAGGAAGATGAACAAAATGGGCTATGTTTTGCGCACGGCCATGGAGAGATTGATTGATGGTGTATATCATTACTCAGCGGAGCAAGGACAGACCTGACATACCATAAGTAGGAATTTGGTGGCGCACATAGCTCAAGTAAAATACAAGAGCGCTGTGGAGCGCGGAATGTTAGATTGAGGTCTAGATGTTAGTAGTCTAGTAGTAGTAGTTGGTAGTCATCTATGACATGTTGTTGTAATCCCAATCTTTTGTACGAATTATGGGATAGTTATGTAAACCCTAAACTTTTGTAAAATGTTAAAGAGGTAGTATGTTAGTGTTTCCCTATCTTTTGTGATATTAGGGGATATGTGTTGACATTTATAGAAGTATGCTAGGGATAATCATGTTGATGTAATGATTTGGCATATGAATAAAAATGATCTTATTTCAGAAACATGTTACAAAATCTTATTCCTTTTTCATTTGAGAAATGTTTAAGTAATATAGTTAGATAATAAAAATAAAATTTTGTAATGCAGAAAATGTCGCCCAGACGTAGACCAACGACCCCGGAAGAGTCAGTTAATAACGAGAGAGAACAAGTATACCCTATCCAAAGGCTAATAGATTTGCTAGGACCCCTGTGGGGAAGAAACAACGAGCCAGTATCACCCAATCCACAAGCGGTACCAGTTACGAACTTTAAAGACTTTAGAAGTGTAGGACCTCTAGAATTCGTGGGTACTACCGATCCGATCATGGCACAGACATGGATTAAGAAAATAGAAAAGACCTTCACCATCGCTCGTGTGGGTGAAGATCAGAAGATGGTGTTTGCCACCTACATGATGAGAGGCGAGAAGAACTACTGGTGGGAGGCGAATCAGCAAAGAGCAGGAGAAGGGATAATAGCATGGGGGAGATTCAAGACTGTTTTTTAGGAACTACTTCCCAAAAAACATGAAGAACAGAATGGAGGTGAAATTTTTCGAAGTTAAACAAGGAGATATGACGGTGGCGCAATACACGACTAAGTTCAATGAGCTAGCCCGGTTTACAGAACACCAGGTAGTGGATGAAGAGAGGAAAGCTAGACATTTTGAGTAAGAACTGAAAGGGCAAAAACAAATCAAAAAGAAGAAAAAAGAAAAAACGAAACATAAACTAATTTTTTTCGACCTCGACAATCTACATAATAATTGTCCGAGTTCAAACTTAATAGACTAAATTGTCTGAGTTCAAACGTAATGGACTAAATTGTCTGAGTTCAAATTTAATGGACTAATTTCTCTATTTTTCCATACTTAAAAGGTTATTTTTGTATTTAAAGGTTAGCTATTTAGGACTTTGAACATATTATACAAAAAACATATTATTCTGACTGTTCGGTTTAGTTTGATAATTAATTGAAATTATTATTATTCAATTGATCTGATTTTCTTTACGGTTTCGTGGATTTTTTCAATGTTTTTGAAAATGGGACTAGATTAGAATATCCGATAAACTCATTTTTTTGTTAATTCCTTATAGTATCAAGAAATATTTTTTACTGTTCTCTTCGTCCAAGGTATAATTTTTTTTTACTCCCCCAAAAAATAAGATAAAATATATAAAGTAGAGCGTAATTAAGTCATTTAGCGAGGGTCATTAGTAAAAAATATATATAAATACTCATATCTTTATATAATTTTAGTGTCATTAAAGATAAATTTAATTTTTTTTTTTACTTTTATTTTTTTAATGTGTGAAATATATAATTTGTTCATTTTTTTTAGAACGGAAGGACTGACATTTTTTTTATGTTCAAAAGAATAAAAAAATGAATAGATATTTTCTAACAAAGTTGATGATTCGCATTCAATTGGTCGGATCGGGTTTAATTTCATGATAAGTAGGTCAATTGATAAATATAGTGCTGACACGTATATAGATCGTCTCCGTACATATGTGTTAATACTATATTGATTAATTAACCAAAATTAATTTCATACTAACTACTCCAATGGGTCAATGAGTCACACTCCCTAACCGTCACACCCAGTAACGGTCAAGCATTCTCAAATCAGCATCTACCAAGTGCCAATAATAATCACATACTATGCATGTATACACTTTTTGTTTAAATCAAGATGACATCCATACAAAATCCACGTCAATGGAGTAATAAATCAACGGTGAATATACACGGCAAACGTACACATGCGGCGTACAAAAACATTCTCTAGTTTTCCATATTTCTTTTGTTGCCCTTTTTAGACTTTAGTAATTGCTTTGGTGTGTGATTAACCAGATGCAATTACCAAGATTCGTCTAGGTTCGCCTCATGTAAAACCAAAAGGGCCCATTTCTAACACACTTTTCTCTTATTTTCTTTTCTTCCTTTTTTTTTTTGAAGTATATTAGAGAGAAAGAAAGGGAGTGATTTTGTAAATAGATTCATATCTATGTAAGGTCTGTGATTATATATACACATATATATATATAGAGATAGAGAGAGAGAGAGAGAAAGGGGTGAATTAGATGGTAGAACAAAGTTTTGATTTTTAAAGTAGATGCGTATCTGTCCTGTTTCAAAGTTTTGGGTATTGGGTATTTTTCATCAGGATTGATGTAATAATGGAGCTTTCTCTCTCTAAATTTATGGATTTTTGTGTTTGGTATTTGGGTGATCTTATTTAATTTTGGGTTGGGGGGCGTCCGGTACCCTTAACGACCGGTACGTTTGGTGCCCTTTTTTTTTTTATCACAATTATGAGAAAAATAAATAAATAAATAATAGAGCAAGTTTGAACAAAAAAATATAAAAGGAAGTACGGTTTTTATTGAAAAAACACTGTAGACTGTTTATAGTGTTTTTTCAATAAAAATCGTACTTCCTTTTATAATTTTTTGTTCAAACTTGCTCTATTATTTTTTTTTCTCATAATTGTGAAAAAAAAACAAAAAAAAAAAGGGGCACCGGACTTACCGGGTACCGGACGCCCCCCCAATTAATTTTGTTGATGGGTTTTTGATTTACATTAATTTAGGGGGTTTTAGGGAGTTTTTAATTAATGTGCAAGTGGGTTTTTTTCTTTTGAGCAACTTGAAGCTGAATTGGGGTTGTCTTGGTTGAAGATTGAATTTTAGATTTTATTGTTGTTAAATAGCTGTTAACAGTGGATATGAGAGAGAGAGAGAGAGTTGAAGGTGCGTTTGCTCATGAGACAGAAGGTGAGTTTTTTGTCTTCCTTTTCCTTATTCAGCTATAATTTCTTCTCTCTTTCAATCCATCTTTTTCTTGATTGTGAAGATATCCAAGCTTTTTTAATTTCGTGTTTTCTATGCAGACAGGGAATATGAATATAAATATGTAACAAGACAGATAATTTAAAGAAAGTGAAATTAGGTGTGAAGAATCAGTGTGATATAAGAAATAATTTGAACTTTTGGAGGTTTTTGTCAAATGGGTATGTTAGATATTGAAGGATGTAGGTGTGCTAGATCTAGTAATCTTGCAGATCAGTTTGAATGATTTTTAAAGTGTTTATGTCAAATGAAGTTCTGGGTAGAAGGAATAAAAGTTCAAGCTTGGGGTTTTAGGTTTAAGATTGGTTGTGTGTTTTGTCTTAAGTTGATTGACTTTTTGAAGGATTGAAACTTGTAATGTAGATGAATTATTTGTCTCCTTGGGTGCAATGTTGAAATTTTTAGTCCTTGGGTTGTTGATTGTTTCTTCGATCATCTCGGTTTCGGCCTTAGACAATGAATTCTCCCATTGTCATTGCGACTATGAGGGGTATTGGAGCTTACATAGTATTTTAGAGTGTCAGAGAGTGAGTGATTTCTTGATTGCAGTAGCCTATTTTTCTATTCCACTTGAGTTGCTTTACTTCATTAGCTGCTCGAATGTACCATTTAAATGGGTTCTTGTTGAATTCATTTTATTCATCGTCCTCTGTGGATTGACCCATTTACTAAACGGGTGGACGTATTATGGTCATCACTCCTTCCAATTGATGATGGCCCTAACAATTGCCAAATTACTCACAGCTCTCGTCTCTTGTGCAACTGCAATCACTCTTTTAACTTTGATCCCTCTAATTTTAAAATTGAAAGTGAGAGAGCTCTTCTTAGCGCAAAATGTGATGGAGCTAGATCAAGAAGTTGGGATGATGAAGAGACAGACAGATGCGGGCTGGCATGTCAGAATGCTAACCCAAGAAATTAGAAAGTCACTTGATAAGCACACAATACTGTACACCACTTTGGTTGAGCTCTCCAATACCTTGGATCTACTAAATTGTGCGGTTTGGATGCTAAATGACTCACGGACAGAGATGAACCTGACTTACGAATTGAGAGCGAGTACTCCAAAGGATTACCATCCGTCACTTCCCATAAATGACCCAGATGTACTGGAGATAACGAAGAATAAGGGTGTGAGGATTTTGAGTGAGCATTCAACACTTGGGGCTTCTAGCAGTGGTGGGACTGGTGAATCAGGTGCTGTTGCTGCAATTAGGATGCCAATGCTTCGTGTTTCAAATTTTAAAGGGGGAACACCTGAGTTGGTTAACACCACATACGCCATATTGGTTCTGGTACTTCCGAGTGTGAACGATAGAAAATGGAGCGATGATGAGATGGAGATAGTGGAAGTTGTGGCTGATCAGGTGGCTGTGGCTCTGTCCCATGCTGCAGTTCTGGAGGAGTCCCAGTTAATGAGGGAGAAACTGGGAGAGCAGAATCGCATGCTGCAACAAGCCAAGGAGAATGCAATGATGGCTAGCCAGGCGAGGAACTCTTTCCAGAAGGTCATGAGCCATGGGATGAGGAGGCCCATGCACTCTATGTTGGGCCTACTTTCTATGTTTCAAGATGAGACTATGAGCTCCGAACAGAAAACTATTGTTGACACAATTATAAGAGCCAGCAACGTGCTCTCGACTCTAATAAATGATGTAATGGAGATATCATCCAAAGATGATGGTAGATTTCCATTAGAATTGAGGCCCTTTCAGCTTCACTCAATGATTAAGGAGGCTTCTTGTCTTGTGAAGTGCTTGTGTGTTTACAAGGGTTTTGCTTTTGCTATAGATATTCCAAACTCTTTGCCTAATCATGTGATGGGTGATGAGAGGAGAACCTTTCAGGTTCTACTGCATATGGTCGGGCATCTTCTGGATGTTAATGAGGGAGGGGATACTGTCGTATTCAGGGTGTCTTTAGATAACGGAGGGGAGGGAAGGAATGAAAATATATGGGGGGTAAGAAGACCAAGCTTAACTGATGAGTATGTGAGCATAAAGTTTGAAATTGGAACTAGTGATGGAGGTTCTCAATCAGATGGTTTGAATTCTTCCGTATATTTAGGTGGAAGGAGGAACATTGGCACTGAATCTAAGGATGGCCTGAGCTTCAGCATGTGTAAAAAGCTCGTGCAGGTGAGTATATCTTGTTACAGCATTAGTATTTGCAGATGTTTGTTGAGCAATCTTCTGATATTTCCTGGAAATTGCATTTCCTTTGCATTTATCATAAGTATGTACAAACTAAAATGTTACTTGTGAATTCCTGTAGAATCATATTGCGTTTAGCCTTTAATGCACTAGTGGTAGTGGCTGGATATTTGCTACCACTGGGAAATCTGCAAAACTGTCCCATCAGGTTTACTCTCTTTGGGAATGTGATGTTCCAATATTTGCAGTGTCCTTCACTAAGACACTAACTATCAATTTCTTGCAATTTTGAACACACGTAAAGTGTATATAAGCCCTAGCAATGCGCCTTTTTATTTGTAGGAAACCTGGAGGCTGTATTGTATGGACGAAAATATCATTCACACATGTTGATATTTTTCAATTTAATGAGCAAAGGCAACATAATTGCAAAAAATTGAGGAGGGCATTGCAAAAATTGAAACATCATGGCACAAATTCTAAAAGTAGATAAACAATAGGGAAAGTTTGACAGATTATTACCCTTCTATTAATGTTTGGAAAAACAGATTTGGAAATGCTTCCTACATTTGGGCTAATGCTAGGGATAATGTATTCTAAAATTTTCAATCTAGCGTGTCCAGTGCTTTTTAAATTATTTTACTTGTTATCCCAATCTATTTAAGGCATGAAAATAGTTGATACCGAATAAGGGTGTAAATGAACCGAGTCGAGCCGAGTATGAGTTGCTCATATTTAGTTTACAAAATTTATCGAGTATAAACTAAGGTTTGATTGAAACTTGTTTAGTTATCGAGTTGAGCACGATCTCGAATCGAGCTCAAGCAATTTCAAACGAATATGATCTGATTATCAATAGAAAATTGCAATTTGAGGAGGTTCGAGTAATTTATCGAATTTTAAAATTTGTTCATATTTGAGTAATTTATATTTTGAGTCAAGCTCGAATTAAAATTTTAGTCGAGCGATTACGAATTGAGTCCAAACTGTTTGCTTATTTTATAGGCCTAATGCCGAAGTATTGTCTTGCATGATTTTATCTATTAAAAAGAAAAAAACTGCTTTAAATGGTCACCTGCACATAGAAACTCGTGATTAATCAAGTTTTAGCCTATGTAAAAGCTTGTGTTTTTTTTTATTTAGTTTATCAATATTGATGAGATTCTCTTGGTGATGACTTGGAGAGCACTGCAATGTAGACTGACTAGAGTCTTAGGTGATTATTGAACACGACTGATGAAACTGTACTAAGACCTCTAACTTGCAAGTTGCACATCTTCTAGTCTTATTCCTACTTCTCCGATTAATACATTAAGTGATTATTATGTTAATCATAATGAAGGGGGAAAAGGTGCTGTTATTATTATGCAACTTTCCATGAAACCGTGTTTTCAGTGTAAAGATATATTCTTGCACACTTTGTATACGTAAAGATCTTCTTAGCCTTGAACAAAATATGGTATTCCTTGTTTCTTATTGATTTGCCCTTGCATACTTTTGATATATCTATGGCATTCTAAGTAGCCCAATTTACACGTTTAGACTTTAGGTATGCAGAAAATCAGCTTTCAATATTGGTTGATGTTATTAGAGTAGATGTTATAGGAAATGTAGAGCCTTTGAGATATAAAAAGTCGATCTTTGAGTTAATGTCATGTTTTAATTTTCACTCTGCCTCTTGTCCAATAAACTAAGGATATGTTTGTTTGGAAAACTATTTTCAAAAGATTACAATCCTATGGACTATAGTCATAACATGAATAATGTTAGCCACTAAATTATCCCTTTGTCATATATTTGTTTATAGGGGAGTTCTGCATGGGATAGTTAAAATAAGCATTTGACTAAAAGTCTGTAAGGTCAAAGTTAACACCAAACTGATTGCTACTGATGTTTTTTGTGGGGATAGCGTTTAAATGATTCTGTAAGGATTTTCTTTTGCCTTTGCAATTGTGACTATTGACGACTTTGGATGGAAGGCTTGATTTTATTTTGGATTTGGTAATCAGTTTCTTTCGGTTTCTGTTTTTTTTCGTTACTTGAAAACTTTCTCTGCTATTGATAATTTATGAAGGACTATGAAATAAGGGCATGCTTTGATCTCTTTAAATTTCTCCTCATAAGCGTATTGACGACAAAATTTTGGAAAACAACAGGGAATCTCACTCGTGAAACTTTTGGTTTGAATTTGCAGATGATGCAGGGTAATATTAGGGCTTCCTCAAACTCACTGGGGCTGGTGCAAAGCATGAATCTTGTTCTCAGATTTCAAAGCCAGCCTACTTATCAAAGCCCTTTATACGAACTAGGATTTTTGTCAGACCGACCAATATCCGACTCTATGCTCAGGGGTCTTCACGTAATTCTGGCAGACGACGATGGCACAAACAGAATGGTAACCAAGAAACTGCTTGAGAAGCTGGGTTGCCGAGTTTCTGCTGTTTCATCAGGTTTCGAGTGCCTAAGTGCTCTAGGGCCATCTGCAACCGCTATCCCGATTGTTATTTTGGATCTTCACATGCCGGAAATGGACGGCTTCGAGCTGGCGGTGAGAATTCGGAAGTTTAGAAGCCTTAGTAACTGGCCAATAATCATAGCCCTTACTGCAAGTGCCGAGGAAAATGTGTGGGAAAGATGCATACAGGTGGGAATGAATGGAGTCATTCGGAAACCTGTTCTTTTACAAGGATTGGCTGAAGAGCTCCGGTCGGCTCTACAACGGGCAGGTGAAAGGTCGTCGTAATTTAAACGAGCGGAATTTGATATGCTTTTCTTCAAATATATAGCAGCAGCATAGAGCTAGTGCCAATTATACTTGCAGTAAACAAAGTGTAACTATTAGTTTCTCTAACCATGTTTGGAAATTATAAAGAGGATGGATTATGAACTGACATTTCAAAGGCAAAGATTTTATTTACTGATAAAGCCTTATCCAGAAGATTTAGATAAGAAACTAAAAATACAGATAGAGCATACTTTCTGTTTATGTTTGCTTTACAACTATTGTGTCATCATAACCAAATTCTGTTAAGATATATAACCAAACGACCGTAAATATAGAAAATCAAGGGAATAGATTTGGCAGGAAGGATGATCAAATGAAATTATACTCGCGGTGCTCAACTAAAGTAATGTTCTGGATTCAACGATCGTCTCTACCTTAACGAGGCACATGAACCAAGTTAAATTACAAGAAACTAACCTTTATCCTCTTGCTTAGATGAGCAGAACCAAATTATATTAAGATATTACCAAACGGTTATAAATGGAGAAAATCAAGGGAATAAATTGGTAAGAGTAAACAAAAAAAAAAGGCTCAAAGAGCAACAATGCACCACATGGTACAAATATCGCAATTTTCAATCAGTCATGGCGCAAAATTCCATGCCATACATTTGTTGAGCCATAACCCCATTTTTAATTTTTTTTGCTAAATTTAAACTGTATTAAAATAAAGAAAGATTACAAATCTCATGGGGAAAACTCAATCAGAATATAGCATAGACATCATAGGACATGCCCTATGATATCATGACTATAAAAGATTACAAGCACTATGCCCAGCAAAGCTATTACAGAAACTATCATTTTACAAAAGAGAGCAAAAACCCAGAGGACCAAGGACATGAAAATTCAGAAGCCAAACATGATCAACAATAAGGAGGACATTTGTAGCCTAGCTGCATCAACTCCCACAGGTGCAGCAGAAGCATCAAACTAGCAACCCAACCCTGCAGCAGAAGCATCCGAAGGATGGAAACTGCAGCAGTAGACCCCATAGCAGGAAAATTGCCTAGCCAGACCCCAGCAGCAATGAACCAGCAACAAACCACCTAAGCATCGAACTCTCCAGCTGCAGAGACAATAGAATCCCAGGTACAGCAATCCCAATACGAGCCCAGCACTAGCCCAATTAGACATCATCACTTGAACCGTCCCAGCTAATAAGCAGCAGCATATCATATTTGAAAAGTACAGCCAGCCAAACCAATCCATGCATACTCTCGAGACCGTGAAAACCACCCACTGCACTATCAGCCTTCCCACAGCAGGCCACTACGAGGAAAAACCAGCAGCCATGTACTGCTACAAACAATATAATAAACCTGGAGCAAAACCCCATAACAGCAGATGCCTACCAGCTACATAGCAACACAAGCACCAGATGGCCTAAACCAAATAAGATGAACCAGAACAGCAGATGCCAGCCTCACACTGACTAGCAGCAAAACATGACCCATAACAGCAGATGCCTAGCAGCTACATAGCAACACAAGCACCAGATGGTTTAGATGGAGCATAGCAGCAAAAGATTATGCTCCCTAACCCCTACCTGCAACAACCAGTCCCTCATCCCTTCCACATCAGGTGTCCCACAGATGCTAACCAAAAACTGCATCCGAAATGCTTCACAATCATCATCACAATTTTTTGAAAGCTTACGATACAAGATGTTGATAACATAACCTGGACTTAATTTTTTGAAACCTAGCATTAGTATGGAGACCACACTTTAGTAAATGGATAATATATTGGATAATGATCCGGGTAGGAATAGCAACGTTAGTAAAAATCCTAGCATTCCTTTCTTGCCAGATCCTATAGACCACAACAGAAAATCCAAAATGTAAAAGACTATGATGAAAGTTGGGGCAAGATCGGCTAGTAATGAACTCAGTGATAGCGGTCCAACTATGACTGAACCCTCTCCAACCACAGCATCTAAGTACTGCAACCAGAATCTGAAAAGAATAACTACAGTGGAAAAAGAGATGATGGAAAGTTTCCCTATCGTTGGAGCATAGAACACATAAAGGGTCAACCTCAAGGCAAAACTGTATAAGTTTATCGAGTGTCTGCAGCCCTTTATGGAACGCAAGCCACAGAAGGAAAGAATGCCAAGGTGGCACAATCTTAAGCCACACTAAACTATGCCACCCTACAGTCGACCCCTACTCGACGAATGGAACGCCGGATTGTAGAAGCTTTTACTTCCTTAGGCCCAAGTCCAGAGTTGACAATCAGGGATGAGTGCACAGAGAAAGCCAAAGGGTTTTGCCCAAGCCATGGATCAAACCATAGACTCGTATTAGCACCATTGCCAATAATAAGTAATATGTCTACAAGCTAGTTCCCTTAATTGAAGCACTTTTCTCCAGATCCAAGAGCAATCATTAGGGATATGGGTAACCCAGAAAAATTTATTTTTAAGCTGAACTACACGAACCCAAGTATCCCAGATAGAAATAGAAGGAGTAATGACTTTCCAAAGATGCATCATGATTAAAGCTTTATTCCAATCTTCAAGATTCTTAATAGCGAGACCTCCTTCGGTAAATGGAAGAGAGATTTTGTTCCAAGCAACTTTGGAACCATATTTCTGCAGAGAAGGACCCTTCCATAGAAATCTGGACAATGTAGATTGAAGATCTTTTAAAGCAGCAGCGGGAAGAATGAAGTGGGCAGACCAATAAGCTTGTTTGGCATAAATAACAGATTTGATTAATTGAAGTCTGCCAGCATAAGATAGAAATTTGTTAGTCCACGAGCTTATTCTGGATTTAACCTTTTCGAGGAGTGGTTGACAATCCGCAAGACTTAATTTGGAGGTTATCAAGGAAACAACCAAGAGCACCATTAAAGTAGCCACAAAGAGCACCATTAACCTTTACAGAAAAGCTGGTCGTGGTAATGCAGGCCGTAATCCAATACAAGAATTTCGGAGGAAAGTTAAAAACTTAAGAGCATCCAATAAGAAGTCCCAAGAGATAGAGTCAAAAGCTTTCCGTAAGTCAATTTTCATAGCACATCTGGCCGGACCATAAAGTCTGTGATAATTCCTGAATAATTCTTGAGCCAAGAGGATGTTGTTCCCAATCCTCCTTCCCGGTATAAAAGCAGATTGGTAAGGCGAAATAAGAGTCGGGAGAATACCCTTGAGCCGAGTAGCAATAATCTTAGAGATGCATTTATAAGTAGTATTGCAACAGGAAATAGGCCTAAAATCATTCATTGAGGAGGATTAGGAATTTTTGGCACAAGAGCAATGGCTGTAGAGTTAGTACCTCTTTACAAACATCCCTGCCTGAAGAAAGATTATATGGCAGATGTGAAAACATTATCAACAATATCCCAGGTATGAATAAAGAAATTCACATTAAACTCATCTGGGCCAGGACTCTTGTTCTGCTTCATATGTTTTAGGGTGTTCAGTATTTCATCATCAAATACTTCCCTTTCAAGAAGCCCAGCTTGTTGAGGAGATACCAAGTTATACACTTCAGGTTCCCAATCATGAAATAGGCCTTCAACAGGAGAGGAGGAACCTAATAGAGAACTGAAATGGTCAGCAACAATATTTTGGACAGCCAGATGTCCATAACACATATCACCTTCGGAATTCTCGACAGCAAAAATTTTATTATGATTCCATCTATTTTTGACTTGGTTATGAAAATAACCAGAATTTTTATCCCTTTCCTTAAGCCATTTAATTCTTGATTTCTGTTTGAACAGTTTCTCTTCACAAAGGAGAGCAGCCCACAAGCTTGCAGATTGTGACCGCTGGAGATTGAGAAGAATTGGATGGATCAGAAGGGCTAGAAGAAAGAGCTAGCTGAGTAGAGTGAAGACTTGCCCTGAATTTCTCCACATTAGAAGATAGGTTTCCATTTTGTTTATTCAAACTAATTAAGGCCCTTCTTACCGCTCGAAGCTTCCCCGAAAGGATTTGCACAGGGTCATCTGAACATGGAATGCACCAAGCCGCATCTTTGTCCAGAAACGACTCGTTGATTGTATGTGCTCGAGGGCTAGCACGATTTAAGTTTAGGGGATTTTGATAAGTGAATTTTATATCCACGAATCGGATCCTAATCCAAGCTTAATCGGTGTTAATTACTCGTGTTTATGTTCTATTTTATTCGTTTATTGTATTTAATGTGTAGGTGTGGTGGTGTGGCGCTTGAGCATCAAAGAAGTGCATTTGTGGCAATAATATGGCAAGGAAAAGAGAAATCAAGAGCAAAAACTAAGTCAGGTGACATAGCTACCCCCGTCGGGGTGGGCAATTCCTATGTAAATACACCCGCCAGGGCGGGGGGTGCCGATTCTGGACAATCCTAGTGGTCTTCAAACTATGCTCGGACTTGGAAATTAGAACTTGGGGTAGCATATGGACTCTAATTTACATAGGATTTCGGCCAGACTTCATGTGTGGGATATATATTGTTTAACAACAATGAAATCATCATGATGCAAAGCAATTAACAAAGATTAATTACATAATTCATACTGAGCAACAGAGTGAAGATTTTGAAGAACGATCATATCGATTGCGGATAAAGGCTAAAGTGAAGGGTGTTCTGCATTATTCTTCTACTTTTAGTTTATATTTGTAATTGAGAAGATGTTATCTTTAATTTATTCAGTAATTATTTCATTTATTATGAACTAATTACTTTTTAGGCTTAAGACGGATCTTTAAGTGCAACGATGATTATGTAATCTTTAATTTCAGTTTAATAAGCTATTATCCGGTTAATCTATATTAATTTAAGCGTGAATTTATGAATTGCCTGATCAACGATTCTTTGTGGACTTGTATGAACTCGAGAGATGAAATACGAGTCTAGACTTAGTTAATATAGCATGTGTTCTTGATTTACGTGAATGAGCAGAATCTTGATGAATGTTAGGGTAGAGATATGCTTAACATCGCATGTAATCAGATAAAGAACTTGGACTTAAACCTTCTTTAATTGTAATTCACATAGAGATATAGTGAGTTAGTTAATTAAGGTGTTTAACTTAATTCTATCTTAATTATGGATTTGGGTTAATACGGTATTAGTACATCGAGAGGTGGCTAGTTCTACATACGTGTTTTTGATTAATAAACTGAGATAGTGAGTTAAACTGGAATAAAGGTGTAATAATCAGAGTAATGCTTAGAGTGAAGTCGAAAGCCTAATTCTCCATTATTTGTTTGAAATTTCAGTTTTTAGCGTTTATTGATTGTGTGGTGATTTTAATAGTTTTAATACTTTTAGTTATAAACTGGAAATTGATTAGTTTAATAAAATTAGGATTAATAAAAAATTGGTAATTGTGAAGTTTAAATTCTATTTACAGTCTCTGAGGGAACGATACTCTACTCACTATTATATTACTTATTGACCACGTATACTTGCGTGCTGTGCATAATTAGATTTTACCCAACAAGGATCTCTCTGCCTCCTTCTGAGGGAGGATTGGGGGTTAAGCAACTTGATGAACGGAACAAGGCCTCTATGCTATTGCATATCTGGAATATCATTAATCTCGAGTCCCCTTCTTTGTGGGCCAAATGGATTCGGACTTATGCTCTCAAGGAAAAGCAGTTTTGGTGTATGGATATCCCAAATGACTCCTCCTGGATTTGGCGAAAAGTCCTTGCTCTGAGATCTTGTGCCACAACATACTAAATTCATTATTGGCAATGGAAATCGTACCAATCTTTGGTTTGATCCCTGGTATGCTAATAAACCTTTGGCCACCTTCCCTTCTTCCACACTTATATCTAATTCGGGGCTTGGGCCTTCTGCCCTTGTTAGTAGTATTATTACAAATTCAAGTTGGCGTCTCCCCACTTCTAACCACCCCTCTGTTATGGAGTTTAGGGAAAATTTTGACTATGAAACCCATTGTAACTCGAGGCTTGATGACTATATCTTATGGGACAACATAAAGGCTAGGAGGGTCTCCACTTCGATCATATGGGATTCCATCAGATCCTCTGGCCAACCTGCGGCTTGGTGTAAATTGGTGTGGCACAAATTCATTCCCCCACGTTTCTCTTTCTTTCTATGGCTAGCTTTTCAGAATGGGATGCAAACTATGGATAGGCTCTTAAACTTTGGACTCCTTGTCAATCCAACTTGCTGCTTATGTAATGGCCACAATGAAACCTTTAACCATCTTTTTTTCTCTTGCCCTTTCTCGTTTCAGTTACTCATATCAGTACTACAAAACTGTGGCTGGAAGGGATTTTCTAGGAGCTGGCTTTCCATTACTAACTTCATTATCCCCCACCCCAGCTCTTCTGTGCAACATGGTATTTTGCATTTGGCACTACAAAAAAATGGGGCTTCAACAACAATCGATTTTCGTTACTAAAGGTACCAAATTTCGTTGCAAAAAGGTTTTGGCAACGACTTTACTGTCGTTGCGTCTATCGTTGCGCAATGAGCATTACTAATTGTTCCGCAACGAATGCATTTTTTTCGTTGCCAAAAGTAAAACATTTTGCAACGAAATTTAGCTTTCGTACAGAGACATCGATCCTTTAGCAACAAAATGTATTGTTGCAGAATAATTAAAATTTCGTTGCTAAAAACCTCATTTCGTTGCAAAAGCCTGCTAATTGGCAACGAAATGAACTCTTTTTTTTTGCAACGACCATGCCATTTCGTTGCAATTGACACCATTTTGCAACTACATTTTTCGTTGCAGTAAATTATGAAAATTGTTGCCTAATTTTCGTTTGTTGCTGGTTATTTTTCAATAGCAATGAAAGTCGTCGATTAGCAACGACATTATATGTTGTTGTTTATTTATATGTGCAACGAAAGTTGATATGATTTGCAACGATAAAAAATGTTGCCTTTTATTTTAGTATTAGAAACAATATCATCTCCGTTGTTACGTTGTTATTAGGTTAATTTTTCGTTACCAAATATTATATTTTTAATACCATTAGCAACGAAAATTTGTTGCTAAATGTATAAAAAAAGTGTTGCTATATTAAAACTTGTTCAATGCTTTTGTAACAAATTATATTGTTGCCAAATCAAAATTTGACATTCTTTTTGTGAACCTGACTGGTTCAATATCCCCATAGCAAATAATGGCAAAAATACAAAAAACTAAAATATTATTAACTTAATAAAATTATCCACTACATAATCAGTCATTATCTTTACAATTAACCATCTAAAGCATAATCATAATGTCTTCAATACTATAATATGTTTGATAAAAAGAACTATACTATAATATCAAAATATTCTATTATCATTCAAATAGACTACAGTTCATTCTCCTTTCAGGTTTTCAATAAACAATTCAAAGAAGGTCAACACCTGTTTATTTTATATATACAACAGAAATTTTAATGTTATTCAAAATCCTTGTGTGGGTGCAAGTGCAAGTGCAAGGTAGGACATATTAAACTTCTGCTACGAGGAAATCAGCTGCTTATAACAACTAACTAGTTCAACATCCTATAGATCCATATAAAGTGATAGCACTATGATTGAGCTTACGCAAGGTCACCCCCAATAATGAGCAGGTTCCCACGTGGCAGAGTGAGCTCAGAATCACTACAATGGGCACGAATTGAAGGTTGAGCAAGAAGACGTGCCACACTGTAGGATGAGTTTCCACCATCACCAGTATCAGCTACAAAGTCGAACCACAGATCATCCTTTTCACTAAACTATTCATATAATAAATCATCCTGTTTAGCTCCATCTTGAACCATGCTCATTGCCGCCTGATGATATAATGCCAGAAAAAAAGAAAAAGAATTCATTGTAACAATAACACAATTTAATCAATGTGTTATCAGTAAATTATTCAGAAGGAACATTTGACTAAAAAAATCATTTTCAGAATCAAATATCAGAACAAGATTCTTTACGCTAATGATTAGCTGCTTCTTTTGGAATGACTGTACCCTGAAGACTTGATGAATTCGAGCAGCAGCTTGAGTAGCATTACATACAGCAGCTAATGAATCCTTCAATGACAGCAAGGAAAATATATGGATTCACAAACTACACATTCTATTAAGCATTCAATACCCTTTTTGCAGGCAAAGAAAACATCAGATCAGTAGTAAACAAAACTGAAAACACCATATAACACATGAAAATTAAACTTGAATAAAAGAATTCTGGTTCAAAAGACCACAATTCAACATGAAACTAAGAGTTTGTATAGCAATAAGCAGAAGTCCTAAACTAACCACAAAAACAGGTTGAGGTCACCTATAAAACTTTAACCTGATGCATATGCAGGAATTTACAAAGAACTGCCAAGATACACCTAGTTTTAAAAATTAAAAAAAATGCCAAAATGCACCTAAAAAACAGAAGGGATAATAATTGACCTTAAAGTTCTGTGGTGGCAGCTTATTAACCTTGGTAAAGAATTTTAGTACAACAAGAAGAGTGAAAGGATTTATATCGAAGTCTCTAAACTAGTATAAATCACATATGACAACATTTATAAGAAAGCTTATAGTTGAGTTTGAGGATCATACAAACTCAATATTTCTAAAATCAGGGAAGTTCACAACTACTACAGCCATTGCTGCTTCATTGATAGCTACTTGCTTCCACATCTCGGGGCTTCACTCTTTCCTATCAAGCATTCCTCTATCTTCAATTTGCGCAGCTTGTAACAAGTCATCAGTAGTGATCTGTATTAAGTGCAATAGAATCTCAGAAATACCCAAGTTTCCATTATGGCAATGACGTGCACTTATAAGAAGTCCAATACTCAGTAAGTACTACCTCAGTTCGTCCATCACACATTATATTGATAGCAGCGACCTCAATAATGTTGGCAAGCTCTGCACCAACCATTCCATCAGTCATACTGGCAACATCCATATAGGCCTAGTTTTCGTATATATATTTTTATGTCAAACCGTCCTGGTCTCAAAGTGCTGGATCCAGAATATCCGGTCTATTTGTCGAAGAAATAGTGATTACGTTCCCTCTTCCTTCAAACCCATCCAAAGATACAAGGAGATGGAATGTATTGACAACATTGAACATTAACACAGGCTCAAAGCAATTAGTTAAACAAGTACAAATTAGATATCAAAAGATGCTGAAGAGAACCTGATTAAGAGTAGCATCACGTTCTTGTCCACCAGAACCTTTAATTAGACCACGTTCTGCACAAAACATAATAGGGTTTATACAAGTTTTGTGAAATGAATGTATTGAGGAATCATTGGGAAAGAAATTAAATGGAACCAATGCTTCAATATCTTTGCAGCCGCATTTAAACAAAGAACTATTTCGACAAGTTGAACAATAGAAAGGACCTGCCATTGTTGTAAAGGGAGGAACATGAGACCCAAAGTTTGAATGTTCTCCTAAATCAATATTAGGTCTATCATACTCCAAATACCTTGACATTGTCCACACACCAACTAAATAGATGTTTATATACACACTTACAGCAAAGTCACCAGCATTAATAATAGATTTTCAATGTCAAGAAAAACTCAAAGTGATCACTTGTGCCAATCTTGTAGACCAAGTCTAACATCACAATAAACCAGTACTAGCTACTGGGTTACCCCTTAATTTTGGTGAAAAAAATCTAATTTGCATTCCTGATGGGGGTAAAGTAGGCTTACCTTGAAAGAAAAATTCATCAAGGAAAGATCAAGAGGAGAAGAATCAAACTCATCAAGATCACCACAATCATCCATCTTCTGGGGAAAAAAGGACAAACATAATTTGGATGAGATTTCACTTCAAACTCCATGTACAGGACTTCTCATTTTCCAAGTTTATTAATATTTAAATTAGAAAAATATTTAAGACATGTTCCAGTACAAAAGTATTTTTCAGCCATTACCCATCAAGTAGGGCTCAACATTAGCATTAATTAAGTCAGATAAACTACATTTATAAGAAAAGAATTCCAAAATTAATAATATCAACAAGAAATCTATAGCTTCAATATATTGTACGACATTCAAGGAATATTAAAATTGATTATTGACTTTTGATAATATAATTATACTTGTCCGAATAGAACAGTGATATTGATTTTGATAATGATGATGAACATGTTGGTTAGAAATTTTCATGTCAATATCAGCAGGTGAAATTTACCTCAAGTTCACCAGAATTTGAGATCATGTCCGTAGTGTCAGAGGCTGAATCACTAGAGACCTGATCATCAGGCACTCCCGTGAAACTTTGACTATACCGGGATACAAAATAACTTGTGTCATCTACACTGTCAGGGTGTAAAATTAATTAACAAGAATCGAAAATTACCACCACGAAATAACTCTGATTGAACAAGAAATCAATAAGCGTAACTAAAATTAAGATCCTGCAAAAGAGAAACCCGAAATCGGGGAGAATCGAAAAAATCCAAAAAATCCACCACTATGCACCGCCGCCTCTCAAAATCAAGCCATCAACAGATCTACTACCACCAAGACGAGATCCAGTCGACGAGATCCATGGGAGAACTTGAGGTCGATCGCAGGTTTGGAACCAATAATCCAAGCCGTTTTTGCCGCCACAGCCAGCTTCTTCGCCATCACCCTAATCTTCGCCTTTCTCGTCATCTTCTACAAAGCCAGAAAACAGGGCCAGACCCATCACCGCTGATAGACTCCACGACACGCTTGCGTGAGGTGGTCGTCGCTCGGACCGTTTCTAGCACAGTTGTTGGATGAATTGCTTGCAACACCTTAACCCCTCGTCTATACTTTAGACGGTAATCTTGGTACAATTGCTCGCGTTTGGAAATTTGCGTTGAATGGACACCAACGACACCTTGACCCCTCGCTTATATTGGAGCGGTAATCTCGGTACAATCAACGATTGATGTGGTAGAAGACGCCACACACAACTATGAATTGTTGTATGATAAGTCAAAATTGAATCTCAAAGAAAAACTAAGAAACTACTAATTTCTTAGGAATTCTTCAAAGAACCAAAAGTAGAGAATAAACTCACAAATATATTGAATAATAATAATGTCTAATGTTTACATCAACTTGAACCTCTATTTATACTATTCAAAACAATCCAAATCCTAATAGGAATTTATAAATTATAACTCTAATAGAAGTCAATTTGGAAAAGAATTCTAATTTAAAAGGAAATCCTAATTACAATAGAATTATAAAAATCTAATTTTCTAGAATCTAAAAATTCCATAATTATCGTGCAATTGATTTTCCCTCGTCGCCTTCGGATCTTGCAAATGCCGTGTGAATAGAGGAAATTTTCGTGTGATATAAAGCTGGTAATGATACCTTGCATGCATGACTCCTTTCCAATCCAGACTTCCTTTGCATGTAGTATATATGTTGACTTGCCTTGATATCCGGTCATTCTGCCCTCATTCCCCTCCCCTTCAAAAGGATTTGTCCTCAAATCTGGCATCCGCTCCCCTTGAAAAGGATTTGTCCACAAATCTGATCCTACATCAAAACAATCAAAGTTAGAATCACCAAACAAAACATAATCACAAGCCTCACCTGGTAATCAAAATGAATAAGCAATATCAGTAATGAAAGCAAGAATTTGAAAAGTTCCAACTCCTCCTGGATCAAATATCAAAATGAAAAACTCTTCATGTGATCGATTTTCCCAATGGCGAATTCCCGGATCAAACGGAAATCTTATGATCTCGATCATTTTCAAACATAACCATGTCAATGATCCTGGGTCAAATATCAACTTTAGAAATTCATGAGGTCGCATAATCCCATACACCTGAATCCCTGGATTAAACACAAAATAAAATAAATCAATAAGTTTCTTTTGTCTAATCATGAAGAAATTAAATAAACCAAAATCATATGCATAGTCTACTAAAACAATATTCAAAACACTTCCATGTAGATGTCTTATGCATTGAACGGGATGAACTGCACGATCCATGCCTTCCTCAATGAATATGATCCTATCACGAATCTGCAAAACACAACCAACCTCCCTCTTTCCATTGACATTAACATAATAAAGAACAAATAATGTTATCAACGGAGGAAAAAGGTCACAATCATAAGTTGAAAATTCAATAGCATATCGACGATGATCACAAACAAATTCAACACATGCTAAAGAATTTCCCAAAGTGTTGACAAAAATCGAAATATCATCAAAATAGAGAATAACAAATTTTTTCATGAAAGAATGAAAAATATAATTCAACAATTCCATGAAAGTATGCAATGCCTTAGCTAATCCAAGTGAACTAACTAAACATGCAAATAACTCATCTCTCAAACCATCTTGATGATAAACACTTCTTAAATCAAAACTATATAATAGCAAATCATGGAATGAAGATTGCTCTAACGAAACAACATGATTACTACCATTGTCAACTAACGATACTTCATATAAAGATTGACTAGCATGAAACCCTAAGTCAATATTTGAATAAGAAAATCTAGAATTAATTTCATGCAAGTAAGCACATCAAAAATGAGAATATATATCATGATCATACACTAACTCAACATAAATCAAATATCCTCCATAGTTTATGATAAAAATGATTCTACCATCAAAATAGCTAACAACAAATTTTCCAACGGAAGCATGCAAAACATGTTTTAAATAACTCATGAAAACACTAGATGCATCAGTTAATCTAACAGAAATAACTAACAACCTATATAACTCACATGCTAAAACAATTTTCCATTTATCATAATCTCTCGTGCTAAATTGATTAGGCATTGTCATCACATGATCATTATCACATGTAGATAAAACATAAGAACTATGCAATTTATCAAACATATTATCTAAATAAAGAAAAGAATAACGATACTTGTTTACCAATTCAAAATTGACGAACAAACTTGTTGTCTCAACCTCCTTAGATATTATGATCTCATAATCAACACATGAACTCATGTCTTCTCTCACGATACTCACTTTCACCAACTCTCTAACCCGCCTTGGTAACTCCGTCGTTTCCTCAGGAATACTATCAGCTGATCGGTACGAAATGATAGTACGGGGTATTTCATCAACAACCTGTACAAGAGACAAAACAAAACTAGACAAAGAAGAATCATTAGTGTTAGTATTCAAAAGCGCCGTCTTGTACGAATGTACAGTCATTGGCTTTTCAAAATATAACTCACTTTTCAACTCACTCTCTTTTTCATAGTCACATATTTCTTCTCTCTCTTCTTTATGCTCACTCTCTCGTTTGTTTTCAAGGTCACTCTCATTCTCTTCATTCTGAATCTCTCTTTTCTTTTCATTCTCACTCCTTTCAATTTTTTCTTTAACATTATCAATCTTTCGAACAATTTCTTTTTGTTGATCCTTTCCACATGTATTTCCTTGTACGAACTCATCTTCTTGATTACTTTCTTTCGGATGTTCACCATCTTGCTTTAGATCATGGATTTCATCTTGAACACTCGAACCCAATAACTCTCCTTGGACTGCATATTCTATAATTTCTTCCACCTCCCCCGGCTGATCTTGTTTCTTTTGCGCCTTAGGAGTATATTGTAGTTGCATCCAATAATCTTCTTTGTTTACTTGTGTGCGAACACTCCTGTTATTATCTACTGTAGATGTCCTTGAAGGTTGCTCTACATGTCTTCGAGATGTATATTCCTCCTTCCTGTCACGCTCTACTGGAGCAAACCGCTTTCTCATTGCTGATTTTAATTCTGCCCATGTCTCGAATGGACGCTCCCCATATTTTTGTTTGATAAGCTGCCACCATATAATTGTATGATCGGAGAACTCTTGAACTGCCCGTCTGACCTTCCTCCTCTCGGAGTAATCATGATAGTCAAATTCTCGCTCCATTTTTCTCTCTCATCTCAGATATGCCTCTTTATCAATATTGCCTTGGAAAGTATTCCTTCGAGACCCATAAGAACTTTCATAATCGTAGCCATACATGTTTGCTGTAAAACAAAGGTTAGTAGATAAAAATTTTCCTCACACACTCCCTTACATGTTTCACTCGAATCAATGGTTCACTCGTGTATACTCTCAATAAATTGGCTTTTACCCTCTAATAATCTTACACTCTTGCCTTTTACCTCTAATATTCTCTCTAATAGGTTCTTATTGAATTCTCCTAGAAAAATTCTTGGTTTTACTAATTAATTCAAAAATTACTTATCACGGAACAAAATTATAGATGGTGTAACTATTAGAATATCACAAATTAAATCACCGATCGATTGCCTTATACTCCTCTTGTATGCCTCAGATTTGTAATTTGTAGCTCCGTTTCAGAATTGATGATGATGGAACGGTATGAACTCTTGGTTGGAATTTGATGATTTGATGGTGTGCTATAAATTTGGTTAACACAATGAAAAATAGAATATGAATTTTTTTTTTTGCTCTTTTTTTTTTGCTCTTTTTTTTGTATATATTTTTCGACAAAAAATTAAAGATAAGTAACTTGCTAGAAAGGCTTGGCTTTGATACCAAATGATAGACTCCACGGCACGCTTGCGTGAGGTGGTCGTCGCCCGGACCGTTTCTAGCACAGTTGTTGGATGAATTGCTTGCAACACCTTAACCCCTCGTCTATACTTTAGACGGTAATCTTGGTACAATTGCTCGCGTTTGGAAATTTGCGTTGAATGGACACCAACGACACCTTGACCCCTCGCTTATATTGAAGCGGTAATCTCGGTACAATCGACGATTGATGTGGTAGAAGACGCCACACACAACTATGAATTGTTGTATGATAAGTCAAAATTGAATCTCAAAGAAAAACTAAGAAACTACTAATTTCTTAGGAATTCTTCAAAGAACCAAAAGTAGAGAATAAACTCACAAATATATTGAATAATAATAATGTCTAATGTTTACATCAACTTGAACCTCTATTTATACTATTCAAAACAATCCAAATCCTAATAGGAATTTATAAATTATAACCCTAATAGAAGTCAATTTGGAAAAGAATTCTAATTTAAAAGGAAATCCTAATTACAATAGAATTATAAAAATCTAATTTTCTAGAATCTAAAAATTCCATAATTATCGTGCAATTGATTTTCCCTTGTCGCCTTCGGATCTTGCAAATGCCGTGTGAATAGAGGAAATTGTCGTGTGATATAAAGCTGGTAATGATACCTTGCATGCATGACTCCTTTCCAATCCAGACTTCCTTTGCATGTAGTATATATGTTGACTTTCCTTGATATCCGGTCATTCTGTCATCAACCGCCATCAAAATCGAGCCCGTACCCGAACCACCCCAAGCTCAAATCTCAACCTTCGACCCGAGTCTCGCCCGGGTGTCCATGCCGGAGCTCCTTAAGTCGACGAAGAATTAGGAGAGAGAGTGAGACTCAGATCCGAGAAGAATGGTGGGTTTAGAGAGAGAAAATTGATATGGATTTTTGGAAAAATGGTGGGTTTAGAGAAGAATGGTGGGTTCAGATACGAGAAAAATGAAAGATTTTAGTATTTTTTTAATTTGATTTTTTGTAGTATTTTAATATTTTTTTAATTAGTATTTTTAGTATTTGAATTAAATATGTTCTATTTTGAATTTTAGTATTTTGATAAAATGATGTAAATATATTATACAATTTATTTTATTTAATTAGTTGTTTTGATTAGTTAATAAAATAATTTGAATTTTAGTATTTTGATTAAATGATGAATTTTTGTATTTTTTAGTTTGAATTTTTATTAATATTTTAGTATTTTTTAATTAGTATTTTAGTTTTTTAGTATTTGAATTAAATATGTTATGCTTTGAATTTTAGTATTTTGATAAAATGATGTAAATATGTTATATAACTTATTTTATTTAATTAGTTGTTTTGATTAGTTAACAAAATAATTTGAATTTTCGTATTTTGATTAAATGATGAATTTTAGTATTTTTTTAATTTGATTTTTTTAGTATTTTAGTATTTTTAATTAGTATTTTAGTATTTTTAATTAGTATTTTAGTATTTTTTTTTAATTAGTATTTTTAGTATTTGAATTAAATATGTTATGTTTTAAATTTTAGTATTTTGATTAAATGATGTAAATATGTTATACAACTTATTTTATTTAATTTATGTAACTCTGTCACAAAAAACATGTTCAATAACTCCATCAATAATATTGATATTACTTATCCAAATACTTAAATTATATCATTCAGTTATTCGTAAACGTATGATTTGTAGCTCTATATAATTCTAAAAATATTTATGTATACATGTATACCAAATATAGTTTATAATTTTAAACTTTAGTTAATGTAATTAAAATGATTAACATGTATCTTTAATAGAATATATACTTAAAATTTTAAAAATTATTTTATATTAATTTAATATCTATCTTTAAAATTAGAAATATTTTTGTGAAAATATATCATTGATTCTCTAAGATTTACTTCAAGCAAAGTAATGGAGAATTTTTCCCTAACAAAATAATTGTCACTAATTACATATTGTGAATAAAATTTATTTCATAAATAAAAATTTTCTTCATTAGTTCCTCACAAAAAAGACTTATTTCAGAATGAAACAATTCACTCACAAAATTTCTTTCGCAAAAGCCCCAATTTCTTGTAGTGAGCATACATATGCATATACTTAAATAAATAATAAAACAAACAAGTAGAATTCAATTATGACTCAAATAAACATATAAACTTTTGAACAATTTTTAATGAAGTATGTTATTAGTAATATAATTTTAGGAAAAAAATAAAAAAAATATTAATAACATTTTATCGGTCCATAAAATTAAAACAAAAGATTATAACAACTTTCATTAAATTGGTTACTAATTTATTAAAGAAAAATCAAACATAATATGTACATAACAAAATTTGGCTGAGAAAATGAAAGTAAAAACATCATTTAGCACTACTTCTTACTAATTTAGCCACAATTTTTTGTTTGAATCATTTAGACACATTTAGAGTTTTAAAAAATGTAAAACAAATAGTTTGAAATGACTTATTATTTTGGCAGTGTACTTGCAAAAATAAAAATAAAAATTACTTTCTATCATAATTTGTTTCTTCATTATTTGTTGTTAGGATAATACACTTTTTGGTCACTATACTAGGGTCCGATTTTTATTGTGGTTACCGAAACTTTTTTTGTTACAATCGAATAACTATACTCTCAAAAATTATAAAATGGTCACTATTTTTAATTTCCGTCCGAAAAAACAGACGGAATGCTAACTGTGCATATTTTTGCTCACGTGGAGCTAGGCTAGCCATGCTTAAAATTTATTTAAAGAAAATGTTGCTCATGAGTGTTGAACTCCAAACCTCTCCACACTAGAAACCTTATATTCCAACAAAAGCCACTAAATCAACTACCTATCATGCAAAAATTTATGTAACACTAATATTTAAACCACCTAACATCGTTTCTATGCATGTGAAGATGATATAATACACTTTTTGGCCACTGTACTAGGAATTATAATAATTATAATAATAATTGTAATAATTATTATTGTATTAATAATAAAAAATTTTAAATACTTAAAATAATAATAATAATTAAAATACCATAAAATAATATAAAGCAGTTAAAAATTAAATACCCTAAATATAAAATTACATTCAAAGTTTTTTTAACCACTGAATCAAAAAATATTATTTTTTTGTACTAGTCACGTTGGTATCAATGTTTTTCGAATAAAATTTATAATTTTGACAGATTTTTCTTTTTATTTTTATAGGACTCGATCAAATTAAATTTAAATTTTAAAAACCCATGCTAAGTATAAGAATCAATCTAATAAATTACAAAGATGAGTACATTAGTGAATAACAAATATTTATAATAGAAATATTTGCCAGAGTTCAATGATTAAAAATAGTCAGTACAATTATAATTTGTAAGACCCCAAATTATTAATAAATGAAATTTAATTTTCTCTATTTATTATTTTGAAATAGTAAGGGTTGATTTGATTAATGTGGTTAGTTATGGATAAAATGCGCAAATATTTTAAATAAGCAGGTGGTTATAAAATATTCATTGTTGTCAGGGAATATTCGTTTGGTCGTGGAATATTCTTGCTTTCGGGGAATATTCGTTCGACGGCGCAGTCTTTTGTGGGCCCCATAACGGAAAGCAATTGGATGAAGAAAACGACAAGTATAAGTTGTTTATAAATAACGGCGTAGTTGTTACCGTTAATACTGTTGGAATACCCGGTGGTTAAAACACAGTAATACGCGTTGTTACACAGTAGCATACGGTATTGCACCAATTATTGATTCTTACGTAAGAAGTCACTACTCAATAATTGTTACATTAATTACTGTTCAGTATTTTATTTTATTGATTCAACAATTGTTGCGTTGATATTGTATATTACTGTTATTTCAATAATTGTCACTACACAGTATTTTCCATTATCGGAGCAATAATTCATATTATTTGAATAATATTATTAGAAAACATTATTGGCAATGTCTAGAAAGTTCTGTTTAAGGAGAGGTTTGGTCACCTAATTGCACGTCAGTAAGGAGAAATCTTTATTGGAAAGTCCCCTCTTTCCTGGGAACGGTCTGGTTGCCAGTACTATGATTCTGTAATATTATTTGTGAATAATTAATTATTGATTTATATGATGAGAAAAATATTGATTTTATGTAGTTATAGATGGAGAAAATTTTTAAGGTGACAATTGTTAAAAATTGATATTTTATCTTTTCTGATAAAATAATATTTTATTATATTATTATAATATAATAATGGGGATATTTTTATAATGAATGTGGGATATATGAGTATATGAGGATGAAGAGTATTTTTGTTGTAAAAGTTGTTTAAAACATGTTAAACATGTCCGTGGACCCGTTTCTTGATTGAAATTTGATTATAGCCTGTAAAATCGTCCGTTTGTGGATTTTGGTCAATTTCTGTTTGGAATTTGGAAAAAGTTTCTTCTGCAAAGTTGTAGAGAATTGAATTTCCTATAGAAATTCGCGCAATTCGAATTTTCTGATAAAGGGCTATTTATTATGAATTATTGAAGTTCCGAAGTTCCGAAATAAATATTTTTTAAAAGTTTTAAATTTGTTTTAAAAGAAAAATGTTTTTGTTTTTGGTTGGTGGGCACATGTGTTGCAAAATATACTGAAATCAGAATTTCCAAGTTTGCGTATGATTTATATAATTTTTTTAATATTTTATTAAATTTTCTACTTTGGTGTTCCAAGTCAGAAGTACTATTCTTTCTAAGGTAAATGATGTTATTTTCTTCTCAAATGATATTATTTCTTCAATATCATTATGCTGAAATATTGGTTGGAACTTTTTATCAAATTTGAAACTTTTTCATGTCGAGATTACTATTCATGAGTTATTATTCATGAGTAGTAATTCACGAGCTACTATTCATGAGTTACTATTTATGAGTTACTATTCATGAGTACTATTCACGAAGCATGATGATATTTTTTTTGTGAAATTTCTATCTTTTGGTGTCGGAGTTACTATTAACTTATACGGCACTATTCACGAATACGACACTATTCATCGAAAAATGAAATTTCTTCTTTTTGTCCAAAATATCTATTTTGGATACTAGCTTTGATTGTATCCATGTTTTAATCATTCTTGAATTTTACCCCACTCTGTTGTTTATGAAGTATTTTTGAATGAGAATTGTTTAAAGTACGAATCCTTAATATTTGTTCTTTTGCTTCACTGAATTCGTTTTCTTTAAAATATTTTTCATCATCCTCAGTCCTAAATGATGATATTACTGAATATCTTTGGCCTGTAGTGCAAAGATGAATGATTTCTTGATGAATATCTTTGGCCCGTAGTGCAAAGATGAACAAGTGTTGAGATGAACATGACCGACTGATTAATATCTTTGGCCCGTAGTGCAAAGATGAACATGACCAACTGATGAATATCTTTGGCCTATAGTGCAAAGATGAATATTTGATTCCAGATATATATTGATTGATGTTACAGGGATAAAATATCGACGATGAACTTTTAAATTCATATATAGAAGATAGTAGTTTGCATTCTCTACTTAACTCTTCTAATGAATTATTATTTCCGCTGCGAATATTGATTTAAAACTTGTTGTCTTTTGTATTCTATTAAATTTTTCCTTGTTGAAGACTAACGATAATTTATTTTATATTATCTTAGTCATAATGTTCTTTACTGGGCTAGTTGAGCAATCCTTTTTCTTGTTGTTCCATTTTTCTTCTCAGGAGGCGAGAATGTAGCGAGTACTAGTCGGGGTGTGGAATGATGGTTCTAGAAGTGGTTCTAGTAGTCCTCACTATTCTGTAGAATAGTGTATTAATAATTTTAATGAGGACTTATTTGAGTGTGGATATTGTCTAGATGACAATATTTGTATTTAAACTCACAGTTTTTATGTTGTATAAAGTTGTAGTTATTTCTGTACCATGTATTTGGCGACTCAGAATGGGTGATGTATACCCATTTTGGGGGCGTCACAGTTGGTATCAGAGCTTAGGGATATGATCTCTGGCGGAGATCGGGGAATAGTACTAGGAGGGGAGAGACGAGTAATCCTTCGCTAGTAGATACCTAAGCTTATTTGTTGGTCAGTTGAACTATATGGTTAATATGTGATATGTTAATTTGTTTAATTAACCCTTGTTTTATGGCAGTATTTAAGAATGACAGTTGAGAATATTAACGGTGGAATTAATGAGACCGTGGAAACACCTTTAATCACCACCCAGGAGAACGTGGATGCCCGGATTGTAATTCTGAAAGTTTGAGCAGACATTGCAGTGCCTACATGCACGTACTACGAGATGACGTGATCCGCAAAACCCGGGGCAACCCTGGCAGCCTCAGGTACATCTGCGGTTGGCCGCATGTACACCTGTGGCTCTCCCCTCTATAAATAGAGGGCTTGGTGTGGCCATTTTAAAAAGAAAAAGGCGAGGAAGCCCTGTCAAATTTGCTCCGTACTTACAATATACTGAGTGCTTTCTCATTTTATACACTTGTGAGCTCACATATAGCTACTCTTGTACCGGCGGGAGCCAAGTTTCATCCACTTTAAAGATATAAAAGTCTTCTTTGGAAATCCACTATAAGCCTTCTTACACACTTTAAAACCTTCTTACACACTTTAAAGCCTTTCTCTTCATCTTTGCCCACACCCTTCTTCACGTTAAGAGTCGTGCTGCATGTGTTTGCCCGGACTTCGGTCCGTGGTTTTATTTCAGTTTGTATATACATATATATTTATATATATGTACTAACATTATCGAGTTATGCCTCGATTGAGCCTAGACTTCGGTCTGGAGTGTTTATTTGCTTATATATATATATATATATATGAACTGTGTGTCAGACTTTGTTTGATGAGCCTAGACTTCGGTCTGGAGCGTTTACTGCTTTAATATATATATATATATATATATATATATATATATATATATATATATATATATATATATATATATATATTGGGTTTTCGGCACAAAAACGCAGCGGAAATTTATAAATAATCAAAGAAATTCCGAAATCCAAAACAGGATCCAAGCAAAACTTAAATTAATTCAGTGGTTTAGATATTATACCGATTATGAAAAAGTTTTAAAATAGCTTCGATTCCTTTACGCAATCCAATTAGAACCATGTCTCTACGGTATCCACACGAACAGGTAGCTTCGAATCCTTTACGCAATCCAATTAGAACCACGTCTCTACGGTATCCACACGAACGTTGCACGAACCGTCGAACGATTCTGCAATAAGAGGGACTTGCGGTACTAGCCACCAAAGAAACGATTGTGAAACTATTTTCTCTCCAGTCTCTCTCTAAGAGCGGCTAGGGTTTTTCAATTATGATGTAACCCTAAGTAGCTGCTATATATCATATATATATAGTAGTTAAAAGGAATTAATCAAATCAAAACCTAATTTTATAAAATCCAAATTTATATATATATATCTTAATTAAGTCTTACTTAATTAATATACATATATACAAATTATCCTTTTAATTTAAATTCCTGATTTAAATACTATTAATCATATTAATATATTTAAATCCTTAAAATTTAAATTAATTCCCTTTTAAATTACGTTCTATGCGTGTGACCCTATAGGTTATTATTACGTTGGAAATAATTTTAAAATCATATTATAAAATTATAAACAGTGAGTGGCATCTAGTAATGCATCACTGCTACCCAAGTAATAATAAGATCGATAATTCGATGCAACCTTTTTGTGACTAATGTTTCAATGTAATTTAATCCTTTTAACCTTAATATCTTATATTAAACTCGAGTCATGGAATGTGTCATACTCTTCATCATTTAATCTGTGTTTTTCTTGATCAATGAGTAGACTATATGAAACAAATCACTATTTGAGCATGGCCATGCATTTCATAGTCCTACTCAATGAAGAGGTCTATGGATATCACCCTTAATATATAGGAGGGTTAAATTCCATCTAGATCACTCATATTCCTCACACGATTCACGATGTACCCAATAATCATCTTTATAGTCCACCCTATTAAAGGTGACATTTGATGATATCAAAGTACATAAATTCTCGTGTAGTAATATAGTGATTTCAGGTCGGAGGACCATTACATCATTGTCATTATGAGAATCACTAATGACAATTTGCATAATGTTCCACGTAGAATTCTCATGGTGGGTCTGTCCAGTACATCGTTTTCTAACACATACCTATGCATTGACTTAATATCTCATATATTTATGACCAATGAGATTTGGTCATCGGTCAATCCACATACTAGTCTCAATGCATCATTGTTGTCCTATCAACAATGGTACTCGACTAGGGACATTTAAGAGCAATGATACTAATTATAATTATATAATCTCATGTTCAAGTCACATACTTGAAACTACATAAATTGTATCACTATTCTAAGGAATTTTATTATGTTAACATTTATATAACGCAGTAAATAAAACCATAATAAAATTATTCATTTATTCAATCAAATATAATATCAAAATGTCAAGCAATTATATCAAATAATTGGCCTCTAGGGCATAAACTCTAACAGTCTCCCACTTGCACTAGAGTCAATCACTCATGTATCTAATACTCATGGAACTAGTGTGACCTTCTGTAAAGTCCCCGAATCCGGATACTTGAAACCCGAACTCGGTACTTCACGATACCATTTCTATGAGCGGAATAATACTAATAATAATAACAATAATATAAAACTTAACTTAAATTTACATATACATCAGAGTCTTTCTCCCAAGTACGTAACCTTTAGTCATTCAGTACATGATATTAGATATTTAAATATCATAGTCTTCATAATCTAAAACTATTACAAACAGTACCACAAATCTTATTTGGTTAGCTTTCCCTTTCCCTTGTTTCGGCATGAGCCTTCTGGTTCTTCACACTTAGCTGAAAAACATTTAAATTAAGCAAGGATGAGCATTTGAGTGCCCAGCAAGTATTTATATATATATAAGCTGAAAGAATTTAAATGTTTTCTTTATAATATTCTTCTACAACCAATCAATAGTTGTGAAGTAATCTGTACCAATAATAATAACATAACAACCCTCTTTCAAATTTTTGAAACTGTGTATTGTCTATACATGGAGTTTCTGTGACATACTATGAACATTATTTTCATTTTCGAAAGGGTTTAAACAGAAATTCATCTGTAAACCGGCCATTGCTTACGGGCACGGAGGGTGATCAGCCCCGTTGTACCCTGTATTGATCAATACTACATGTACAAGAACAAAGTTATCGTTCACTCTGTCCGCCTTGGGCGCATAAAAATTTTCCCATTATCGGGATGTTCATACCTGTCGGATTTTCATAACAAAGGTCTTATCTTGTTCAACAATAATATATAATTCAACATATATGTATATCAAAGGTGTATCAACATGCGATTAAATACAATGATTATCCAAGTGGGGACACTTGTATAATCATTTATAGAAATTAACGAACAGAATATATAATGGAATTATCATATACTAACATGTTGATAATCAATGGGTGTATATAATATAGGTTTAACAATCTGTACATTAATAATAATAATTCTGAACTTCTCACTTTTGTCCATTGCATAAAGAAAATGCAAAGTTAGGATACTTGCCTGATGCGCTGCTTACTATTCTCAACTTAGATTTATCTTTTCTATCACGACCTATCATTAATCAGATCATTTTACTGATTAGTATAATGTAACACATAACACTGCCTATTGCAGTCAGCACATTCTTAGTCATCTTATCACATATGTTCAACAATCATGGCTTCACAAACTAACATCAACTCATTCCTAAATCTCATTGTCACTCAACTTTAACAACCATTGAATCACAAATAAACAGTTAACTTAAACATCAGTCGCACTATTTTTCATTACCTTATAATAATTATTAAATAATTATTACCATTTACCATAATTTTTTAAATATCAGAATCATTATTAAATGATTTAAATATCAAACAATTCTATTATCATTAACATTTAATCAATATTAAACTATTAATGAAACCATTGCCAAAATATTAAAGTTATGTATAATAACTCAAAATATTTTTAAAACATTTATATTACCCTTAATTGATTTTTAAACATCTAAAATCATTATTAAGTAATTACCATTAATATTTAAATATTAATGAACTATGTATCCAAATATTAAAAGTCATTAATTATAAATTAAAATATTTTTAAATCATTAATATCCTTTTTAAATGATTTTTAAATAAATAAAACTATTTTTAAACTATTTATTTAATATAACTATTAAATAAATTTAATACCATTAATCATTAAATAAATATCATTAATATTAAATTATTAATAAAATTATCCTTTAAATATTAAAAGTTATATTTTATAACTTAAAATATTTTTAAACACTTTATTTTTATTTAAAATGATTTTTAAAATAATAAAATCATTTTTAAACTAAATTATTTAATATAATTATTAAATAACTTTAATATCATTAATAATCATTAATTAATTAAATTTACCTTTAAATATTAAAAGTTATATTTTATAACTTAAAATATTTTTAAATACCTTATCATTATTTAATATAATAAAATCATTTTTAATTCATTTATTTTATTCATTTAATAAATAGCTTAATTATCCTTAATATTAATTTATTAATAAAAATTATCAAATAATATTAAAAGTTATTAAAAATAACTTAAAATATTTTCTTATATCATAATATAATTTTAAATGATTTTTCAAATATTAAATTTATTTTTAAATAATTTATTTAATATTATAATTAAATAAATTAAATACTTTTAATATTCCAAAAATATTAAATATTTATGAAATATATTTAAAATAATTAAAAACTAATTTTCAGAATTTAAAATAATTTTTAATAATTTATTTTATATTTTTAATAATTAAAAACTATTTTTTCTATTTATTTATTAATTTCAGGAAAATAATATATTATCTGTTGCTAAAGACCACCTATAGCGACATAACCGTCGCTATAGGTGTTCTTCATGCAAAACCCAGAACACTATGCCAGTTTCGAGGATGCTAGGTTTGACCATACGTAAATCTCAATCTGTGATGTTTCCTGACATGTTTGTGATTAGATATTATAGTTTTAATGCAGAACTTCATTATCAAACAATAAACATAACTATAACATCAAATATCAGCAAGATCTAGCCCTCCAAAAATCATGTCAGAACTGTTCTTCAATTTCTGGGTTTTCCAGAAATGAAGAACAGTCGAGGTACTTACTTTCCAAGCCTTGATTCAACCGTTCTGGGCTTGATATGTTCATTCTAATGGTTCATACATATAGAGTACACGACAGGGAACAATACCATATCATCAGAACATCAAAACATCAATACAAACAACATATATGATCCGGTCAAAGTAGTGATCAAGAACTGTTCTTGAACATTTCTGGGTTTTCCAGAAATGTTCTTGAGCAGTTTCATCAACACAACTTTGACCACTTATTACTTTGATTCTAAGAAGGATCTAACGATTATGGAGCGATGGATCGATTGTATTCATGTCAGACAACAACCTTCAAACAACCATCTGGACAAAATAGCAACCAACAACAAGATCTGAGCTATTCAAAAACACTGTCAGGCGTTCTGGGCAAATCTGGGCTGCCAAGAAACAGCCAGTCAATGTCGGTCAACATACTTTGACCCTTAATAACTTACAATCTACACATGATCTAGGCTTGATTCAAGTTCCAGATCACAACCCTTACATCATAATACAAGAATAAACATTTAAATAACACAAATCATTAACCGACAACGATCTACAGCCACTGACATATGGTTGTCAGAACACAAAATAAACTTTTCCCAGATTTTTAAAATCTTCAAATCTGAGCCTCTAGATGTTATGGATCTAACATCTAGCAACCCAGATTATCTATTTACACTATATCTAACATGTTTAACACAAAAAAAAACATCTAATAATAAATCGTTGGACAGATTTTCAAGTAGGGTTTATACCTTTACTTTGATCTTCTTGTATCTGAGCTTCTGATTTGTTAGTGATTTTCGTGGGGCTTGATTTTGGGACTGTTTTGCTTGATATTTTCGGAGGTTTTAGTGAGAGAAAGTCTTGGTTGGGTGTTTGAGCAAAATGGCTTAGCAAAAATGAATATTTTTTCTCTCTAATCTCTTATATAGACATGCTAGATTCATGCATTGGCTGATATAGAGTTGTTTGTTGTCAATTTTGAGTCACAAGGAGTCGTTGGAGTGGTTCAACAACTTAACCTATTGTCAAAACCTAAGTTTGTAGCTTTAATAATGCAAAAGGGCATAATGGTCATTTGTTTTTCCAATTTAATGGCAAAAATGGAACTTGGCAAACCCTTAGGGTTTAACCCTTAGGGTTTAATCCTAAGGTCTAACACAAATTATAGGATTTTTAACTAGGGTTTGCACAATAAAATAAAATAAAATAAAATAATAAACTAAAATTTTAGTTTCTAAAAATACCAATTAGGATTTACTAATTTAATTTAGGTCTTTAATTATAACACTTTTCTAATTAGGTTTAAGCAACACTAATTAGCATTACATTTTCCAAACTGACAATTAGGGTTTACAATTACAAATTATGGTTACTAATTTAGAATTTAGGGTTTATAATATAGAAAAATAATAAGGATTTTGAATAATTACGATTCTCCCTAATTAGGGTTAATACATAAACACCGATCATAAATCACATTAATACAATCACCAACATTCTCAAACTCTAATTTCAAATTAGGGTTTTTCATTCTCAAAAATTTGTATTTTAGAAATATTAATTAGGGTTTTTCTAAAAATTAATTAGGGTTTAACATTATTACTAAGGTTTGGTCATAATACACCGTAATTGACCAACCATTATCAATACAGAAATACAGTACATATTCATAGCACTGAAAAATCAAAATATAATTAATATTATATTATTATTCTCATACCTTGACAATAATCCAAAATTAGGGTTTGGATTCCATATCTGATTTATCCTTTGTACTTAACCTTAATAATTAAGGTAAAATAATTAATTTAATAATCTGTACTAAAATTTATATAATAAAATAATTATTATAATTATTCTAAAAATCACTTCATATATTATTTAAATAATATATGATTATATATTCATGGAAAATAATTAATAAAAATATTTCTATCTTAAAATTAATTATTATAAGAATATACTTTATAATAATCAATAATTCTAAAATAAATTTATTTATAAATATTTATGTAATAAATATATTTTTTATTTACCACATAAATACATATACACATTATCTTGTACACATCCTCATCTTTAAAATAAAAAAAAATTATACGCAAAATTTCTTATTTATTTATATAGAAAATATCGGGTTGTCACACCTTCGTGCTTCTGCTGCGATAAAGCCTTGGTCAGTGGATCTGCAACATTATCATCTGTTGGCACTCTTCCTATATGTACATCTCCTCTATAAATGATTTCACGGATGAGATGGTATCGCCTAAGTATATGCTTGGATCGTTGGTGAGATCTGGGTTCCTTAGCATGTGCAATGGCTCCATTATTATCACAGTATAGAGCAACCGGAACAACAATGGTTGGAACAACACCAAGTTCAGTGATGAACTTTTTAATCCATACAGCCTCCTTGGATGCATTAGAAGTAGCAATATACTCAGCCTCTGTTGTAGAATCAGCTACTGTCTCTTGCTTCAAACTTTTCCAGCTAACAGCACCACCATTAAGGTAAAACACAAAACCTGACTGAGACTTATAGTCATCATTGTCAGTCTGGAAACTAGCATCTGTGTAACCCTTTACTGCCAGTTTGTCTTCTCCTCCATATACCAAGAATGAATCCTTAGTCCTTTTCAGGTACTTAAGGATATTCTTGACTGCTGTCCAGTAACCTTCACCTGGATTCGACTGGTATCTGCTCGTCATGCTCAAAGCATACGAGACATCCGGATGAATACATATCATTGAAAACATGATAGATCCAATTGCCAAAGCATAAGGAATCTTTCTCACACGCTCCTCATCATCTTGTAATTTAGGACATTGGGCCTTGGAGATCATTACACCATCTTGTGATTTATATATATATGAACTGTTGTTGAACTATGTTCGATGAGCCTGGATTTTACATCTGGTGCGTTTATCGCTTATATATATATATATATTCGTCCAACCTTGAGTTTACTTCATGGTGGTTGATCGCTTTTACAGCTTTCTTAAAGTTGTGTCCTGCTTGGAGTTTACTTCAGGGAAGTTGATCGCTTTTACAGCTTTCTTTACATTTTGTCCTGCCTGGAGTTTACTTCGGGGTAGTTGATCGCTTTTACAGATTCCTTTATGTTTTGTCCTGCCTGGAGTTTACTTCGGGGCATTTGATCGCTTTTACAGCTTTCTTTACGTTTCAACCTGCCTGGAGTTTCCTCTGTGGCAGTTGATAGCTTTTACATCTTTGTTTACATTTTCTGATCCCCCATGGAGGTGCTTCGTGGTGGCTGATCATGTTTATATATATATATATATATATATATATATATATATATATATATATATATAGCTTTTATATATATACCTGTTTACTTCTTTCATATATATATATATGTATATATTCGTCCCACCTGGAGTTTACTTCGTGGTGGTTGATCGCTTTTACAGCTTTCTTAAAGTTTCATCCTGCCTGGAGTTTACTTCGGGGCAGTTGATCGCTTTTACAGCTTTCTTTACGTTTCGTCCTGCCTGGAGTTTACTTCGGGGCAGTTGATCGCTTTTACAGCTTCCTTTACATTTTGTCTTGCTCGGAGTTTACTTCAGGGCAGTTGATCGCTTTTACAACTTTCTTTACGTTTCATCTTGTCTGGAGTTTCATCCGTGGCGGTTGATAGCTTTTACAGCTTTGTTTACATTTTCTGATCCCCCATGGAGGTGCTTCGTGGTGGCTGATCATGTTTGTATATATATATTTACAGCTTTTATATATATACCTGCTTACTACTTTCATACAAATTGTGGTATCATGTGAGCCTAGGAATCATGTGATCACAGATTCAGCCTATTGGATCTAGATTCGGTTTCTGTGATGGAGATTTTCAGCTGTAAGATGCTTGTAAATTATTCTGCGGTGTCTAAATTTCCTCAGATGGTTTTCATACCTATGGGGAAATCGGCATTATTTTGTACATTATTTTCTTACAGATGCTCCGCATCTCGAAAATAAAATCAATCAATCCGAACACTTAATAAAATGGAAGTGTAAAAGGTCTCAATTAATATTGAGCATAATGGTTTGAAAAATCTCTTTTATAAAACATCACTGCCATATCTTGCTAAAATTGAATTTTTATATAAATTCAAACCCTGTGTATATAGATGCGAACGAGGCCTCGCACCACTTCCAAATAAACAGCACATTGACCCACACACACACACACACACATTCAGATAATAGTTTCTTGAAAAGAGGTGGTCACCGTGGTAACACGGATGTCGGGGGCTACCTAACACCTTCCCTTTACATAATCAAGTCCCCGGACCCTAATGAATCTCGGTTTCACCGACCAGTTTAGCAGTGTCATATCAATGGGTCAATGTGCAAACCTTTTCTCGGTTGTGTTGGTACAACCATTTAAAAAACCAAATGGCGACTCTTAACAGTCCATCGTCGACATTATACATATCGGACCTTTTTCACTTCTTTTTCAAACAAATCTCACCTAAAATGAGAACTCCAAAGAACAAGTAACGAAAAGGGACAACTAAAAATCCCGACGTCGACACCCATCAAGCACACACCCTTGTGACACTTCTCGCATGTAACACATGCTTCAAACTTCTTATTTTGTTGGTTACCCTGCTGGTTAGCAGCACCCACGTTTCTATTCCACTTCATCTTCAAGTTGTTGTTGTTGTTGTTGTTGTTTCCACTACTACCACCCCCATTCTTAATCTACACCTCATGCTTCTTCTTCTTCTGTTCCTGATTGAACTTTGTCACTGCCTCGCCTCCACCTTCAGCGAGTATTGTTTTCTCCATCACTGCTGCGAAAGTCTTTAACTGAAACAGGTAAACCTTACTGTACAACCAGGGCTTCAGTCCCTGTTCAAACCTCTTTGCCTTGCGTTCGTCCGTGCTGACTTGATATGGCGCAAACCTCACCAACTCGTTGAATTTAGCGGCATACTCAAATACCGTCATCGTTCCTTACTTTAATTCCAAAAACTGTACTTCTAGCTAACTCTTCGAACTCTCTGGGAAATAGGTCTCGAAGAATATTTTCCTAAACCTATCCCAGGTCATTATCCCTGGTCCTTCACGAGTTTTATTGGCCTGCCACCAATAACTAGCTTCTGCTTTCAACATGAATGTTGCGAAAGTAGTCTTCTGATCATCTCCTACCCTAGCGACATCGAACACCTTTTCTATCTCCATAATCCAAGTTTGTGCTTCGACTAGATTCATGGACCCACAGAATTTAGGTGGTCCAACCGCCTTGAAATCCTTAAACGTTGTTCCTTGGTTCTGTGGTTGATTCTGCAACGCTCCTGTCAGTAGCGTTACTAGTTGTTGAATAGGGCTAGCATCAACATTGTTGTTATTGTTGGTTTCTTCAGTGATTCTCTATCGTGGTGGTTGACGTCTGGGAGGTATTTTCTGTTAAAATATACACTCATTAGATTATTATTCAACTCTTTTAAGTAATTTCTACTTAACTTGCCTCCATAAAAGAAATAACCACATAATCGTGTAACACTTTGAATAAAATAACAACTTTTATTTATTCATAACCTCTTTGAAAATCTAAAACAATATCATCACTGCTATTTACATTACTTTCCTGAACTAAAAACGTTTTAGGACAACATCATCATCATATCCCATATGTTACATAACACTTGGGATTTACAATTTATTTAACAATTTATTAATCGCATAACAACTACGATGTTCTACTAAGATATTGTTTAGCCATACTACGTTCTTCCTCCATGATCTGGAACATTGTTCTGCGATCTAATACGTATAATGACAGCGTCTCGAACTGAATAGAATATCCCATGACCCAATCTTGAGCTCGATTAATCATGGTGTTGAATACTTTATCCATCTCTTCCATTTTCATCCTCTAATAAGACTATAAGGACTCCACGTACTTAGGGGGATCAATCATTCGTACAATATATTATGCATAATCATTTCAACACTGAGCGTAAACCCCTAATAATAGGGTTGTTCATCTCAGTATTTAGATTACAAGTCCGCACCAAAGTAAGTTTGGTTTGGATACACTTCAAGGTAATTTGGAATTCAACGGACATCAACTAAAGATTTGTTGAATAAAAGGTAACAATACTATATTATGGAACAAACATAACTGAATAAATATTGCATTCTAAGTTCATGGTTTAGGAATAATCTAATAGCATAAGTGTTGAATAATTCATATACCTTGCTTTGAACAACACTAAGCTAAGGTTAAAATCTTATAATTTAATATTAAGCATACATAATAAGTAATAACTTGAACGATAAACTTGTTCATCAGAATAAAGGTACTTGCATGCTAAAATAACAAGTTTAGGTTTAGGAAAAACTTGCCCAATTTAATAATAGAACTAACTCAACGAAAATATAAAGTTGGAGGAAATTGCGTAATTGTAATTGAATTAGAAACAATAGCATTGCTCAATGTTAAGAGACAAGATTTAGAAAAACTTGCATCATTATAAACAATCTAGATACAAGGACTTGTTCAACGAAAGTAATCTTGCTCAATAAGGTATAGAGTTAGGAAACTTGCATAAATATTATAAGAGTAAAGTTAAAGAACTTGCTCAATTTAAAAAGATAGGTTTAGAAACTTGCCTCGAGTGTAAGCTATAATATTAACTCACGTTCACCTACATATAGGTTGAGAACCATCATCTATTAGATATACTAACATTCACATTCCAACATAACACGCATTTCTAGTTAGACTTACCATTTTAGCACAAGTATTAAGATAGCATGCACATATAAGAAATTACAAGTGTTAACCTTCACAACACCTTTTTACTATTCATCATGCTCACTACGTTCTAACATATAACGTTCATCAATTACTAATCATTCAAACTTTGAATTTACTAACCACATAACACGATTCTGTTTTAGCAATATTATTACATGTTTATTATACTAACACATCATTAGACCAACGTATGTCGATATCCCGAAGAATGCAGCAGCAGTAGACTGCTTTGTCTCATATCAGTGTGTGGCGCAGCTACGCAGTTTTTTGCCTTGGCACCAGCGCAGCTGCGCTGGTGCACAGACAGAGACAGAAACGGCATGAACAGTAGTCGTTTTTAACCCAGCTAAAACAAATTTCACCCACCAAACACTGTGAGGGCCCGTATCACCGCGGATCCGGTTCGATCATTATAACACTATTATTACTATTTGCAGAAGATATAAACATAAATTATTTATACATTACATTGCACACTATTTCCCAAGGTCGAGTAACCTTAACTTATACATAATTCATAATTTTTCTAACATATAACAACATTAATATCATATAATACAAATCTAACTGCACGCGTCTACTAAAGCTGGAATTGTCTTGGACCTTTTCTTGTATCCGATGTATTCGGCTTAATATGCAATGTTTTATCATGATATAGCAAGGGTGGGCATAAGGATTGCCCAACAAGTTTAAGTTCAATAATATAATGATATATCATGATTGAAAGATTCTGAAAAATAAGCTGGCTATAATTCAACAATATAATTGTGAACTAGCAGGAACAAATTTATTACTTAACAATTATTATATAAATGAACAAATATATTTGAACCAATTAGTAATGAAGGTGATCAGCCTTTCATACCTGACTTATACATGCAATATGTATAGAGTACAATTCATGGCAACCAACAATGATTAACCATAAGCTTATCCGAATAAAACAACTCTTAGTAGAGTTAAGTAAAAATAAACTTGTCTGAACCGTTGATTACCGTTATACAATTTATATCGCTTTTATCCGAAGACCTAATATTACTAATATAGATCTCTAATATTAGAATAATATCATTGCAATATAATACTATAGTATATATATACATAGAATAACCTAAACACATAACACATATCCCTATCAGTTTATAACACATATAAGACTCAGTATCAAGTCAAACTATTGCAGTCTATCTTGATTCCGACAAAATTCTAACGTCCCGACGATCTAGTCGGACTTTTATCCAGTCTAAGTTCAATTAAACTTTGTCAAACACTTAACAATTATCTCAGATAATTTTAATATCAGTCAAAATATTTATCAAAGTCTCGTAATAATTTTTAAATAATTATTACTATTTATCACGAATTTTCAATCATTAAACACTTATTTAAATAATATAAATACCGCTTAATTCTTTTATCAATAATATTCATTTATTATCAAATATTAATGAAATACATGTTATAATATTATAATATATTTATAATATCACAAAGTATTTTTAATACTTTAAAATCACCTTTATATGATTTTTAAATACTTAAATTCATTATCCGATAATTGCTATTAATATTAAAATATTCATATTTTCATGACAAAATATCAAAAGTTATAGTTTATAACTTCAAATATTTTTATAACACTTAAATCATTTTTATATGATTTATAAAACTTTAATCCAATTTTTCCATAATTTATTTAATATATTTATTAAATAAACTAATTATCATTAATATTGATTAATTAATGAAATTCATCACAAAATATCAAAAGTCATTGAAAATAACATAAAATATTTTCTTTTACCATAATATTATTTTTCATGATTTTTCATGTATTTAAATCATTTTTAAAAAATTTATTTAATATTATAATTAAATAAATTAAATTCCATTTATATTCCAAAAATATTAAATATTTATGAAATATACTCAAAATAATGAAAAACAATTTTTCAGAATTTAAAATAAATTTTCGAAATTTATTTAGTATTTTTAATAATTAAAAACCATTTTATATATTTTAAATAATTTTTAGAAAATCAAAAATTAAATAAATTCAAAACCGTCACTAAAGGGCCCTATAGTGACAGAACCGTCGCTATAGGTGTTCTTGGTGTTCTTAATGCTTGCCCAGAAACTCATTGACAGTGAGCCGGGTGCTTAGTTTGACCAACATTTAAACCGTGATGCTAAGGTTTTCTGGCCAGATTAAAGTGTTTAGATTGTAGTATACATGTAGTACTACCATCATTAATCAATTTCATGTCCATAACATATCATATATGAGAGATCTAGGTTCTAGAACATCATGTCAAAGCTGTTCTTCATTTCTGGGTTTTCCAGAAATGAAGAACAGTTGCTAGGCTCTACTTTGAAGCCTCGTAACTTTGAATCCGGGTTCGGTTTGTGAACTATAATGCTCCCTACATGTAGTCATTATGTCATAGTACAATTATAGAGCATCATAGAAGCATAAAAACATCTCCTACACAAGATCTTGGCCGGTCAAACGTATGGTCAGAAACTGGTCTTTTAGTCTTTTAGACTCTATCAATTCACCACTTAGTATTCAACTTTATTATCAGAGTTAGGGAACTCTGTATCTTATAACTCGTCGAGATTCATCTTTGAATCTTACCGACCAACTAACTCTATGTGAGTTAGATCTTATCCTACTAACTGCGGTTATTAGTCTCAAGTATTCCTACCTAAGGTTCATAACCTACAGCTTTGATACCAACTGTGAGGGCCCGAATCACCGCAAATCCGGTTCGATCATTCTAACACTATTATTATTATTTGCGGAAGATATAAACATAAATTGTTTATACATTACATTGCACACTATTTCCCAAGGTCGAGTAACCTTAACTTATACATAATTCATAACTTTTCTAACATATAACAACATTAATATCATACAATACAAATCTAACTGCACGCGTCAACTAAAGCTAGAACTGTCTTGGACCTTTCTTTGTATCCGACGTATTCGCCTTAATATGCAATGTTTTATCATGATATAGCAAGGGTGAGCATAAGGATTGACCAACAAGTTTAAGTTCAATAATATAACGATATATCATGATTGAAAGATTCTGAAAAATAAGTTGGCTATAATTCAACAATATAATTGTGAACTAGCAGGAACAAATTTATGACTTAACAAGTATTTTATAAATGAACAAATATATCTGAACCAATTGGTAATGAAGGTGATCAACCTTTCATACCTGACTTATACATGCAATATGTACAGAGTACAATTCATGGCAACCAGGAATGATTAACCATAAGCTTATCCGAATAAAACAACTCTTAGTAGAGTTAAGTAAAAATAAACTTGCATGAACCGTTGATTACCGCTATGCAATTTATATCGCTTTTATCCGAAGACCTAATATTAGTAATATAGATATCCAATATTAGAATAATATCATCACAATATAATATTATAATATATATATATATATATATATATATAAAATAACCTAAACACATAACACATATCCCTATCAGTCTATAACACACATAAAACTCGGTATCAAGTCAAACTATTGCAGTCTATCTTGATTCCGACAAAATTATAACGTCCCGACGGTCTAGTCAGTCTTTTATTGAGTCTAAGTTCAATTAAACTCAGCCAAACACTTAACAATTATCTCAGATAATTTTAATATCAGTCAAAATATTTATCGAAGTCTCGTAATAATTTTTAAATAATTATTACTATTCATCACAAATTTTCAATCATTAAACACGTATTTAAATAATATAAATACCACTTAATTCTTTTATCGTTAATATTCATTTATTATCAAATATTAATGAAATACATGTTATAATATTATAATATATTTATAATATAACAAAGTATTTTTAATACTTTAAAATCACCTTTATATGATTTTTAAATACTTAAATTCATTATCCGATAATTGCTATTAATATTAAAATATTAATATTTTGATGACTAAATATCAAAAAATATAGTTTATAACTTCAAATATTTATATAACACTTAAATTATTTTTATATGATTTATAAAACATTAATCCTATTTTTCCATAATTTATTTAATATATTTATTAAATAAACTAATTATCATTAATATTGATTAATTAATGAAATTCATCACAAAATATCAAAAGTCATTGAAAATAACTTAAAATATTTTCTTTTACCATAATATTATTTTTCATGATTTTTCATGTATTTAAATCATTTTTAAATAATTTATTTAATATTATAATTAAATAAATTAAATACCATTTATATTTCAAAAATATTAAATATTTATTAAATATACTCAAAATAATTAAAAACTATTTTTCAGAATTTAAAATAAATTTTCGAAATTTATTTAGTATTTTTAATAATTAAAAACTATTTTTATCTATTTTTAAATAATTTTTAGAAAATCAAAAATTAAATAAATTCAAAACCGTCACTAAAGGGCCCTATAGCAACAGAACCGTCGCTATAGGTGTTCTTGGTGTTCTTGATGCCTGCCCAGAAACCCATTGACCCAGGTGCTTAGTTTAACCAACATTTAAACCGTGATGCTAAGGTTTTCTGGCCAGATTAAAGTGTTTAGATTGTAGTATACATGTAGTACTACCATCATTAATCAATTTTATGTCCATAACATATCATATATGAGAGATCTAGGTTCTAGAACATCATGTCAGAGCTGTTCTTCATTTCTGGGTTTTCCAGAAATAAAGAACAGTTGCTAGGCTCTACTTTGATGCCTCATAAATTTGAATCTGGGTTCGGTTTGTGAACTATAATGGTCCCTACATGTAATCATTATGTCATAGTACAATTATAGAGCATCATAGAAGGATAAAATCATCTCCTACACAAGATCTGGGCCGGTAAAACGTATGGTCAGAAACTGGTCTTTGAAGATTCTGGGTTACCCAGAATCTCCTTCCGGCCAGTTGGTCAACGTGGTTTTGACCGTGATTTTCTTTGATCCTGATATGGATCTGGTTGTTCTAAGGACTAGGATATGTAGTTCACATGACAGGCTACACAAATCAAACAAAAACCTGGCCAAAACACTTGTCAGGAGCAAGATCAGAGGCCTGCAATATCACTGTCAGACTTTCTGGGTTTCTGGGTTTTCCAGATTTCCAGAAGTCGTGCTCGGTCAACGTACTTTAACCGATCGTATCTTGCAATCTATACATGATCTAAGGTTGATTCAAGTCTCAGATCAAAGTACTAACTACAAAGAACAGATCTATAACATAACATACACTAAAGATCAAACACACGCAGATCTACGAGGTCTGACATATGACTGTCAGAAGACTCTTTCCAGTTTTTCCAGATTTCACAAAACTCAAATTTCGAGCATCAAGATGATATGGATCTAGGTTTTAGCAACCCAGATCATCAAATGACACCCTCTAACACACATCTAAACAACATCAAATCATATGATTTCTAAAGTTAGGGTTTATACCTCATTCATGCTTGATTTTTGATTCCTGATCTATGGATCTGTTATTGGATTGCTAGGAACTGATTATAGCTCACCTTCTCTCTATCTTTCACTCTAAATCCCGAAAGTAAGGAGAGAAAATGTCTAGCAGAAAATGAAAAATAAGAGGTCATATCTCTCTCTTTAATCTATTTATTTGTTGCCTTATTGTTATGATCTTGCCAAATTTCGGCTGAGTTGCTGCTGATATCAGTCACAAGCATAGGCTAGGGTTGCTCACCAACTTTACTAGGCCAACTCTTGCAAGTTAAGTCACAATAATGCATTAAGGGCATTTTAGTCTTTTTGGATTTAATTTTAATGGTATTTTAGATAATTGGCCAAACTCTTAGGGTTTAGGGTTTTGTTAGGATTTATGGTTTGGAAAAATTTAGGGTTTGCAATTTAATTTCCTAAAATTTCCAATTTAGGTTTTAAAAATAGAAAAATAATATTTCTAAATTATAATTAGAATTTTTAATTATATTAAAATTCCTTAATCATACATTAAATATTGCTAATTAGGATTAGTATTTCCTAATTAAAATTGCTAATTTAGTAATTAGGGTCAAAATCACGGATTAGGGTTTATAACCCAAAAATTAGGGTTTCTAATATAAAAATAATTTTCTAAATTAGAAATTAGATTGTGTAATTAGATTAGGGTTTTCTAATTACTTAACTTGAAAATTAGGATTAATATATCGTAATTAACATTAAAATTATTAAATTAATAATCAGATTTTCCCCAATTATAAATTAGGGTTACAAATCTCTAAATTAGGGTTTTCTAAATTTGAAATTAGGGTTTGCTAATTAATTAAGCTTTACCCTAATTAATATACTAATTAATAACACTTCAGCAATATAATAATCATTTAAGTTCCCAGATTAGGGTTTCAAATTTCTGAATTAGGGTTTCAGATTCCCGAAACTGAAATTAGGATTTTCAGAACCAGTTTTAGGGTTTCTTGTTAATCGTTATGGTTTTCTAACTGAACGTTGACGTTCTTAATATATACTTAGTGTTTGTTACATATATTGTTTATCTGGTCAACCCTTAACCCTTAACCATATACTGTACACATATACACATATAATATTCACGTATACACTTAATCCTGAATAATTCACCTAAATCCTTCCCAGAATTTTGAAATCCTCAAAATTCTATCTTAAAAAATATCAAATGCATACACTAATTTTCTGTTTAGGTTATATTATTGAACCTTAAATCAATAAATTAAAATTTTAAAAATATTGAAAATTCTCGGGTTGTCACATTCACCCCTTCTTCTAAAAATTTCGTCCCCAAAATTTACCTTACACCTTACACCATACTGCTTACACCATTCACACATATCATCACATGCTACCCAATACACCACTCACAAGAGTAAAAGTTTTTGAATTGTGTTGAGGAGTCATATAAACTATTTGTCTGTCATTTTCGTAAAGGTTTTATGGAAATTCATCCGCAAACTGTCGTTACTTACAGACATAAAGGGTGATTAGCCCGATATGTCATGTACTGGTCATGTACTGATTTTATCTGTTTCTCTTCACTGCCATAGGCACAAAATTCTACTTCAGTCTTGTTGGATTCCGTACCAAAATAATTTGGTTCGGGAAATTTCTTTCAATGAACAATTTAGAGTTTTCATAACATCAGTCTAGTTGAATCGAATAGTATAGACTCATATCAATAAATCAATTCAATCGAATTATTAAAGTGTAGCCAAACCCCATTGGCAAATAAAAATTTTTGAAAATATTTTCGATAATGACGTCATGATACCGTACTGTATTAACAGTCCGTTCGAGGATGCCGCCATTGTATAACTTTATCATAACACATCATATCATAGTGGAACAACGATTTTAGATCAAATTCACAATAAGTTTTCATGCATTTACAACTCCATCACCTTTTTATCATCTCTGCACCAGGTTACATGGTACATGAGTGATAAATAAAATATATTTTGATATTTCAAATCATTTGTGTCTAGCTGAAATAAGTAGCATAAACTATATTTTAAACCGTTTCAAAAATGATTACGAGTCTACATATTTTTTTTTAAAAGCACATAGTGCGTATTTAGCTTGATGTCAATCATTTCGAAATCTAGCATAGCTAGGATTTTTGGAAAACTTATGTCTCCACTAATAATCATTTGCTTAAACAGTATATCTATTCTTATTATCCTTAATACTCCATTTACACACAACTATACCCAGTTCGTAAAACCACACTTATGAGTCCATAAATTGCCACAATTATATGAGTTTAAGAACTTTCCTAGACAGACATATGCCGTCCATTCGCTGAGGGGTTCATAAACATTTCATATAACTATGAATCAAGCATGTAACATAAGTATGAGTTTTAAGAACTCGTACTTAACCTTATATCCTCTACCGGTGACCTATCTATCTGTTATACACATGAGAAAGGAATCACCCTCTTAAAATGTATATAGCAAATAGTGATCCCCACCTTAACACTAACTCTCTTCTCAATACGAATTTCATTCAACTCGTATTAATAATCCTTTCCTAAATCTGTACCAATTCATAATACAACTGACACCCAGAAATCTTGTTGTAAACTTTTCAATCATTCGCTTGATCCTTCTCTATACTATAACCTTATCCGATAACGGGGTGATCACATCGTATATATTACGATTCATTTCTATTCTATGATCGTTTTGTTTTTACGATCTCCTATCACTGTACTTTTAGTCTTTTAGACTCTATATATTCACCACTTAGTATTCAACTTTATTATCAGAGTTAGGGAACTCTATATCTTATAACTCGTCGAGATTCATCTTAGAATCTTACCGACCAACTAACTCTATGTGAGTTAGATCTTATCCTACTCACTGCGGTTATTAGTCTCAGGTATTCCTACCTAAGGTTCATAACCTACAGCTTTGATACCAACTGTGAGGGCCCGAATCACCGCGAATCCGGTTCGATCATTCTAACACTATTATTATTATTTGCGGAAGATATAAACATAAATTGTTTATACATTACATTGCACACAATTTTCCAAGGTCGAGTAACCTTAACTTATACATAATTCATAACTTTTCTAACATATAACAACATTAATATCATATAATACAAATCTAACTGCACGCGTCTACTAAAGCTGGAACTGTCTTGGACCTTTCTTTGTATCCGACGTATTCGCCTTAATATGCAATGTTTTATCATGATATAGCAAGGGTGAGCATAAGGATTGCCCAACAAGTTTAAGTTCAATAATATAACGATATATCATGATTGAAAGATTCTGAAAAATAAGCTGGCTATAATTCAACAATATAATTATGAACTAGCAGGAACTAATTTATGACTTAACAAGTATTATATAAATGAACAAATATATCTGAACCAATTGGTAATGAAGGTGATCAGCCTTTCATACCTGACTTATACATGCAATATGTACAGAGTACAATTCATGGCAACCAGCAATGATTAACCATAAGCTTATTCGAATAAAACAACTCTTAGTAGAGTTAAGTAAAAATAAACTTGCATGAACAGTTGATTACCGCTATACAATTTATATTGCTTTTATCCGAAGACCTAATATTAGTAATATAGATATCCAATATTAGAATAATATCATCACAATATAATATTATAATATATATATATATATATATATATACATAAAATAACCTAAACACATAAAACATATCCCTATCAGTCTATAACACACATAAGACTCGGTATCAAGTCAAACTATTGCAGTCTATCTTGATTCCGACAAAATTATAACGTCCCGACGGTCTAGTCAGACTTTTATCGAGTCTAAGTTCAATTAAACTCTGCCAAACACTTAACGATTATCTCAGATAATTTTAATATCAGTCAAAATATTTATTGAAGTCTCGTAATAATTTTTAAATAATTATTACTATTCATCACGAATTTTCAATCATTAAACACGTATTTAAATAATATAAATACCACTTAATTATTTTATCATTAATATTCATTTATTATCAAATATTAATGAAATACATGTTATAATATTATAATATATTTATAATATCACAAAGTATTTTTAATACTTTAAAATCGCCTTTATTTGATTTTTAAATACTTAAATTCATTATCCGATAATTACTATTAATATTAAAATATTCATATTTTCATGACAAAATATCAAAAGTTATAGTTTATAACTTCAAATATTTTTATAACACTTAAATCATTTTTATATAATTTATAAAACATTAATCCTATTTTTCCATAATTTATTTAATATATTTATTAAATAAACTAATTTTCATTAATATTTATTAATTAATGAAATTAATCACAAAATATCAAAAGTCATTGAAAATAACTTAAAATATTTTATTTTACCATAATATTATTTTTCTTAATTTTTTATGTATTTAAATCATTTTTAAATAATTTATTTAATATTATAATTAAATAAATTAAATGCCATTTATATTCCAAAAATATTAAATATTTATGAAATATACTCAAAATAATTAAAAACTATTTTTCAGAATTTAAAATAAATTTTTGAAATTTATTTAGTATTTTTAATAATTAAAAACCATTTTTATATATTTTTAAATAATTTTTAGAAAATCAAAAATTAAATAAATTCAAAACCGTCATTAAAGGGCCCTATAGCGACAGAACCGTCGCTATAGGTGTTCTTGGTGTTCTCGATGCTTGCCCAGAAACTCATTGACAGTGAGCCGGGTGCTTAGTTTGACCAACATTTAAACCGTGATGTTAAGGTTTTCTGGCCAGATTAAAGTGTTTAGATTGTAGTATACATGTAGTACTACCATCATTAATCAATTTCATGTCCATAACATATCATATATGAGAGATCTAGGTTCTAGAACATCATGTCAGAGCTGTTCTTCATTTCTGGGTTTTCCAGAAATGAAGAACAGTTGCTAGGCTCTACTTTGAAGCCTCGTAACTTTGAATCTGGGTTCGGTTTGTGAACTATAATGGTCCCTACATGTAGTCATTATGTCATAGTACAATTATAGAGCATCATAGAAGCATAAAAACATCTCCTACACAAGATCTTGGTCGGTCAAACGTATGGTCAGAAACTGGTCTTTGAAGATTCTGGGTTACCTAGAATCTCCTTCCGGCCAGTTGGTCAACGTGGTTTTGATCGTGATTTTCTTTGATCCTAATATGGATCTGGTTGTTCTAAGGACTAGGATATGTAGTTCACATGACAGGTTACATAAAACAAACAACAACCTGGCCAAAACACTTGTCAGAAGCAAGATCAGAGGCCTGCAATATCACTGTCAGACTTTCTAGGTTTCTGGGTTTTCCAGATTTCCAGAAGTCGTGCTCGGTCAACGTACTTTGATCGATCGTATCTTGCAATCTATACATGATCTAAGGTTGATTCAAGTCTCAGATCAAAGTACTAACTACAAAGAACAGATCTATAACATAACATACACTAAAGATCAAACACACGCAGATCTATGATGTTTGACATATGACTTTCAGACGAGTATTTCCAGTTTTTCCAAATTTCATGAAACTTAAATTTCGAGCATCAAGATGATATGGATCTAGGTTTTAGCAACCCAGATCATCAAATGACACCATCTAACACATATCTAAACAACATACAACATCAAATAACATGATTTCTTAATTTAGGGTTTATACCTCATTCATGCTTTATTTTTGATTCTGGTCTTTGGATCTGTTATTGGCTTGCTAGGAACTGATTATAGCTCACCTTCTCTCTATCTTTCACTCTAAATCTCGAAAGTAAGGAGAGAGAATGTCTAGGAGAAAAATGAAAAATGAGAGGCCATTTCTGTAAGACCCCAATTTTTATAAATAAAGATGAATTTTCTATAATTATTATTTTTGAATATTATGGAATAAATTGGATATAATGTTATAGTTGTGGGTAATATTTATAAATTTTGCAAAGTACGCAAGTTGTTATAAAATATTCGTTTGGTCGGAGAATATTCTTTTTGTCGGGGAATATTCGTACGACGGCACAATCATTGGTGGACCCCACAACGGAAGTATTGTCGTAGTTAGAAAACGACAAAATTATCTTTCTATAAAATAACGGCGGAGGTGTTACCGTTAAAACTGTTGAACTACTCGGTAGTAAAAGTACAGTAATACGCGTTGTTGCATAGTAGCACACGGTATTGATTATTGATGCTTACGTGAGAAGTCACTCAGCTATACTCAATTATTGCTACAGTAATTGCTGCATCATATCTCTTATATTATTGATTCAATTATTGTCACAGTATCATCTGTATAATATGTTATATTATTTAAACAATAATTGAGACGACAAGTTATAAATGATTAATAATTGTTGAAAGATTAAATATGTGCTGATTAAAAATAAAATGATTTCTGGTAATTTTTATTCAATCCTTGATGTATATAAAGAGTCTATTATTAGACGTTTGTGGTAAGTTGAATTATTTATGGGGGGCCATATGTCATCATCTAAGAGTCTTTTTCATAAATAGTAATTACTTTTGTAAATAGTAATTACCTTCGTAAATAGTAATTACCTTCGTAAATAGTAATTATTTTTGTAAATAGTAATTACCTTCGTAAATAGTAATTACCTTCGTAAATAGTAATTACCTTCGTAAATAGTAAATACTTTCGTAAATAGTAATAAATCTTCTATAAATAGAGGCCTAGGGCTTCATTATTTTTCACGAATTCGCTCAAGCTATAGAGAGAGAAAGTATAGAGAGAATAAGAGAGAAAGAAGAAGAGTATTCGGTTACTACACTACTGCAGTATTCAATCTCCTAAATAAAGTAAGGGGTGTTATTCTTTCTTCTTGAAGAGAACTTATGTTATTCCATTCTTTGTTATTCTGTTGGAATAACCTGTAAAAGTGGCATACCCTATACATGACCTGTATACGCGGTACACCCTATACTTGGTGAAATCCTTATGTTATTCCATTCATTATTATTCTGTTGGAATAACCGGTATACGCGGAATACCCTATACTTGGTGACATCCATTTACTATCCTGTCTTTATATTTCTGTCGGAATATCCTGTCTGTGTGTTTTACACCGGACCTGGTTCCATTCTTTATTATTCTGTTGGAATATCCTGTCTGTGTATTTTACACCGGACCTGGTTCCATTATTTATTATTCTGTTGGAATATCCTGTCTGTGTGTTTTACACCGGACCTGGTTCCATTCTTTATTATTCTGTTGGAACATCCTGTCGGTGTGAATTTCACCTGACCTGGTTCCGTTATTATTATTCTGCTGGAATAACCTGTATGTGCGGTCTATCGCATGCATGGTGATTTCTTTTGTTATTCCATTCTTTATTATACTCAGTTGGATAAAACTTTGACTTCTATACTCCATGAAATTAGTGGAATATCCTTGATATTTGCGCTTCATCCAGTATCATTTCATAGAAATATTCTTCTGATCATTCTTGAATTTTACACCACAAAACAGTATCGTGTTGACAAATTTGAACGTTAAAAATTCCTGGATAAAATAATTCTTGAACTTGTTTTATTGAATTCTTATATCATTGTCATCATCCTCATGTTTATATTTTGTTGAAAGTCATCTGTGGCCTGTAGTGCATAGATGGACTTGGTATGATTATGACCAGGGATTATTCGGTGTAATCATGACCGTAATGTTACAAATGATGTAAAAATTAAAAATCCTCATTGGCCCGTAGTGCATTGATGGACAGTTGTTGGCATGATCATGACCATTGATGAATACATAAATATTCTTGGCCGTAGTGCATGAATAATTGTGGTCGTGATACTAAAGAATATCCTTGGCCGTAGTGCGGGGGTGATTCGATGATGTGGAATATTTATTAAGCTGAGTCTCAGCTATAACGATGATGAAAAACCTTTTAAATCATAAAAGATAGTAGATTTTATTTTCTACTTGACTCTTTTAATGGATTGCTGGTTCCGCTGTAGTTAAACTTGATGTTTATTGTATTTTATCAGTTTAACACTGTTGAAGGCTAATGATAATTTATTCTGCATTATCTTAGTCATAATATTTCTTACTGGGCTAGTTGAGCTCACCCTTTCTTTCACTGTTCTCTTCAGGAAATGAGAATATAGCTGGGACGAGTCGGGGAACGGAGTGATGGACCAGAGAATAGTATTAGTAGTCCTCACTATTCTGTTAAATAGTGTGACAATAATTGTATTGAGGACACCTTTTGAGTTTGTATGATCTCTAGTAGACAATAATTGTATTCAAACTCACAGTTATGTTTTGTCGTATTGTACACGACAATTGTATTAGTAAGTTGTATTTAAATTCTGTACCATGTATCTGGCGACTCAAGATGGGTGATGTATACCTAATTTTGGGGGCGTCACAGTTGGTATCAGAGCTTAGGGATATGATCCCTGGCTAAGATGTGAGAATAGTACTAGGAGGGGAGAGACGGGGAATTCCTTCGCTAGTATGACCTACCTAAGTTTATGTGCTATTTTATTGGTCGGTCAGAATATAGAGATAATATGTTATATGTCAATTAACCTTTTGTTTTGTGGCAGTATCTGAAAATGACATCTGAGAATATTGTGAATGACAATGGAGCACAGACGATCGTTGATTCACCACATATCAATAATCAGGATAATGTGCATCAGGAAGGCGAAAATCCTCATGCAAACAACAACACTGACCAAATGACGAATGATCAAATGTTCAGAGGTTTTATGCAATTCATGCAGCAGCAGGCGAGAGCAACTCCTGTCCAAAACGTAGATGGAAACGCGGGAAACTCTCGGGCGGTCACCGCTAAACAGTTCAAGGAGCTGGGACCACCGGAGTTTAAGGGAGAGCCAAAACCACTTATGGCGGAAACATGGATAAAGCAGATGATCAAGATATTTGATGTCTTGGGATGCTCCGAGGAGAAAAAGGTTCCCTTTGCCGCCTTTATGTTGCGCGGAGAGGCAGATTACTGGTGGGAATCGGTAAAACGTACTCAACCTGCTGTACTGAAGATATCTTGGGAGAAGTTCCAGGAGCTGTTCAATGATAAATACTTTCCCGAAAGTATTCGCCACATGAAGGAGGTGGAGTTTATTAAGTTGGAACAAAATAATATGACCGTGTCACAATACGAGGCAAAATTTGCAGAGTTATCACGGTTTGCTTCCCACTTGGTGGATAATGAAGAGAGAATGGCGCGAATGTTTTTAAGAGGTTTGAAGCCGGAGATACGTCAACATCTTATTTCTCATAAACTGTGTTTGTATTCAGATGTTGTTAATAGGGCTCAGTTAGTGGAGCGCGATAACGAGTCAACTCAACTAAAAGAGAGCAGCCGGCAAAATTATAATACCAGCGAGAGTGGTCATCGAAGCGGTGACAACAAGCGTGGAATCAGCAGGCCAGAAGTGGTTACCACCTCGGTGGTAATCAGGGCCAAAACAATAAGAATGGACATTTTAAAAAGAGAAGATTCAACAATGATGGAAAGACGTCAGCACCAGCACCCGTTGTTAAGGAAGGAGAAAGACCACCTATCATATGCTTCAAATGCGGAGGGGAGGGACACATCAGTCCAAATTGCGCGATGCCGTCCAAAGCATGTTATAATTGTGGAAGAGAAGGTCACTTGGCCCGATTTTGTCGTTTACCAAAGACCAATTCAGCTAGGGTGGAGGCACCAAAGGCCGTCCCAGAAAGGTCAAAGCCGGTAGTGCAAGGGAGAGCGTTTGTTGTGACCTCCCAGAAAGCAAGGAACCCGAATGAGGTCATCACGGGTAAGCTTATCATAAACTCTAACGAAGTCTATACTTTATTTGATACCGGTTCTATCCATTCTTTTATTTCTCCTACTTGCGCTCATCGATTAAATTTGACTCCGGAGAAATTGGACTTTGACTTATCTGTAGAAACTCCGTTGGGAGAAACCTTCATTACATCCACTGTTTATAAGTCTTGTTTGGTTCAAATCGGTACCCTCACATTACCTGTAGATCTTATTTCATTGAAAATACTTGCATTTGACGTGATTCTAGGGATTGATTGGTTAACTACTTATCATGCAAAAATTGATTGTTTCCATAAGGTTGTTAGCTTTCATATTCCTAATCAACCTATTATGCGAATTCAAGCGACCAAATCATTAAAATCAATCACGATCATCTCAAGCCATAAAGCTATTCGTTTATTGAAAAACGGATGTCAAGCTTTCTTAGCTCATGTCACAGATTTAAACAAAAATACGTCAGTTTTGAACGATATTTCTATTGTTAATGAATTTCCTGACGTATTCCCCGAAGAACTTCCTGGCCTACCCCCAGAGCGTGAGATTGAATTTTGTATCGACCTTGAACCCGGTACAAAACTCATTTCTAAAGCCCCATATCGAATGGCTCCTATTGAACTTCAGGAGTTAAAAACCCAACTGCAGGAACTGTTAGACATTGGCTTTATTCGTCCTAGTACTTCTCCTTGGGGTGCTCCTGTTCTATTCGTGAAGAAGAAAGATGGGAGTATGCGACTTTGTATTGATTATCGGGAGTTGAATCATGTCACCATCAAAAATAGGTATCCATTGCCACGAATTGATGATCTATTTGACCAGTTGCAAGGAGCCAAATTCTTTTCAAAGATCGATCTTCGTTCCGGGTATCACCAATTGAAGATTAGAACTGATGACATTCCAAAGACGACTTTCAGAACTCGGTACGGGCATTATGAATTCTTAGTCATGTCCTTTGGATTGACTAATGCTCCTGCTGCCTTCATGGATATGATGAACCGAGTATTCAAGGAATATTTGGATCATTTTGTGGTCGTCTTTATTGATGACATCCTTATTTATTCCAAAAGCCGTGAAGATCATGAGCAACACTTTAGGCTGACACTCCAAAAGCTTCGTGAATATAAGCTTTATGCCAAGTTGAAGAAATGCGAGTTCTGGCTTGAGGAAGTAGCATTCCTTGGGCACGTGGTATCAAGTCGTGGAATATCTGTTGACCCAGCAAAGATTGAAGCTATTCAAAGCTGGGAGCAACCTAAATCAGTGACCGAAGTACGTAGCTTTCTCGGTTTAGCTGGTTATTATCGAAGATTCGTGGAAGGATTTTCTCGAATCGCTACTCCATTGACTCAGCTGACTCAGAAAGATACAAAGTTCGGTTGGAGCGAAGAATGTGAGAAGAGTTTTCAAGAACTCAAGAGGAGACTCATTTCAGCACCTATTCTGACAATACCGTCTGGCTCGGAGGGATTTGTCATCTACAGTGATGCTTCGGGCAAAGGGCTGGGATGTGTTCTCATGCAACATGGAAAAGTCATAGCCTATGCCTCGCGACAACTCAAAGAATATGAGAAGAATTATCCTACTCATGATCTAGAGTTGGCAGCTGTTGTCTTTGCACTTAAATTTGGAGGCATTACTTGTATGGGGAGAAAGTGGAGATCTTTACGGATCATAAAAGCCTCAAATATTTCTTCACTCAAAAGGAACTCAACATGCGACAACGACGTTGGCTTGAACTGTTGAAAGATTATGATCATACCATCCAATACCATCCTGGAAAAGCAAACGTGGTAGCTGACGCATTGAGTAGAAGATCACATGCAAGTACGAGTGCGATATTGTCAACGCAAGGGCCCATTTTGTGTGACTTGCAAAGGATGGGGATAGAGTTAAAGACTCCAGGGACGCATGTGACGATGGCGAATATACGAGTAGAACCGACTTTAATCGATAAAGTTAAAGTTGCTCAAGCTACAGACCTGGAGCTGATGCGTATGAGGAAGAAAGTGCAAGAAGGTGCTATGCCGGAAGCAAGAATCGATGAAGAAGGAATACTTCGAGTCAACTCCAGACTTTGTGTTCCTAATGACCCTGATTTAAAGTATAAAATCATGATGGAGGAGCACAATACACCGTTTGCAATCCATCCTGGGAGTACCAAAATGTATCATGATATTCGTCATACATTTTGGTGGAGCAATATGAAGAGAGAGATAGCGTTGTTTATCTCAAGGTGTCTAACTTGTCAACGAGTCAAAGCGGAGCATCAAGTACCAAAAGGTCCATTGCAACCACTTGAAATTCCAGAATGGAAGTGGGAGCACATTACCATGGATGACAATCAGCTAAAGTAGATTTGTTCTTATAGAACTCAACATATGCTTGCTTCAGACCTATCTGGAATCCAATACTTTTTTTGTAGTCAGTGTCAATATTGGCAGTCGCATTAACCTTGCAAGTTCTAAAAAGTGTATTACACCGTAAGAAAACTGGTTATTTTTTATGTAATTTTTTGTCAGAAATAATTCAGTCGCAATTAAGTTCTTTTATATCATTTTCTTTCTAATTGGGTCATTATAACACTAGCGGAAAACTGAATGGCAAATTGGCCACGTAAAGGACTCAATTAAATTTTTTACAATTTAAAGGGTCAAATTGAATTTGGATGACAACTTAAAGGGACACTTTTGCAATTCATGCACATAGAAGAAATAAACAACCTACAAGAAAACTTAATCGATTCACAGTTGAACATTAGGATATGATGTTTAAACACAACATACATATATGCATACATAAATAGATACATATATTAAGAGGTTTCAAATTTATTTAAAATATGGTAGAGAAACATCATTATTTGACCAATATGCATGCCATTAGTTGGCATGATTAACCATAAGGCATGAAACTACATATGCATTTGGAGGAAATCACGAAAGAGAAACAAAAATCTTTTCCACACTTGTTTTAATAGAACAAACATAAAAATAAAGAAGCTGCAGCCAATGAGACACACAGTTATTGTAGCGGAATTGTACGATCCATCCCACATCAATTCATCACCTAGCTGCGCACACCTGTGTAGACGGGCCTAATAAGTATGTTGGACCATATCCTTACCTAAAAGGTTAACCTATTAGGTTGAGGCTCTACCATACTTATTAACCCATCTACACTCTTGAATTTATCCGATGTGGGATTCATGTGAAATATCCCAACAATCTCCACCTTTCACTTGAATACCCATCACAAGTATCATACTTGAGTATTCTCATCATTAAGCACCTTCTTTGAATCCTTCAAGAGCTCTCTTCTCGACTCTAATACTACTCCACTACGTCAGCAGCAAACGTGTCTCAGCAGTTTTCCTAGAGCCATCCGAGCCCTGCTCCACCCGATTCAAATACTTCACCTTTGAATCCTTCAAGAGTTTTGCTTGACTCTAATATTACTCCACCAGCCTTCCTAAGCCCACTCCACCCGACTCAAATCATCCCACTACAAAAAAAATGGGCCTTTAGCAACGATTTTTCGGGCAACGACTTTATAAGTCGTTGCTAAAAGTATATGTTTAGCAACGAAAGTTGTCCTTCGTTGCAGATTGTGTCAGGTTTTCACTTTTTGCAACAAAATTCATAAGTCATTGCAAAATTTCGTTGCTAATTCATTGGCGGGAAAAAAGTTCGTTAGAAATTCGTTGCAAAATTTTCGGCCACTTGATTTTATGTCATCATGGGCAACGGAAGTTTTTTTGTTGCTAAAAATGGGTCTTTAGCAACGATTTTTCAGGCAACGACTTTATAAGTTGTTGCTAAAAGTGTATGTTTAGCAACGAAACTTGTCCTTCGTTGCAGATTGTGTCAGGCTTTTACTTTTTGCAACGAAATTCACAAGTTGTTGCAAAATTTGAAAACAAAATTCGTTAGAAATTCGTTGCAAAATTTCTAACCACTTGATTTTTTCTCATCGTAGGCAACGAAAGTTTTTTTGTTGCTATATTTCGTTGCCTAATATAGACTACATTCATTGGCAACAATATTTATTTTTGTTGCATATTTTATACAACTTTTTGCAACGACTATTAAAATGTTGCCTTCAATTAAGATAATCCCAATAAACATGTTTTTGTAAGACCATATTCGATATTCGGAGAATTGTCAAAAAATATTCGTATTTAGTATTTAAAAATTATGTCTAAATGAGGAACATATTTGAACATATGACCAATCATTTGGAACTTTGGTCATTTGACCGCTGGAGCAACACAAGTTATGTGTTAATATCTTGCAAGATTTAATATTTATATCAAAACATGAGATTTCTCCCATATATTCCTTTATTCTCCTTCACTACATACCATTAATATAATCTCAAAAAGTTATATAATAATAATAATAATAATAACAATAATAATAATAATAAAAATAAAAAATGATAATAATAATAATAATAAATAAATAAAAATAATAACACTATAATTTCTGCTTATATATGTCAAATACTTACAAAATTATGATATTTATCTTACCTATTCTTTAATTTATTTATTTTGCCTTGGAATATAGTATAAGTTATTCTTTTCAATTATCTTCTTCTTTTGCAGCAAATAATTAATGGGCGATCGAACACTTTTTTGATGGAAATTGGTAATGAAATAATTAAATGACATATCGATGATCATACATGATCAATATATATAATGTAAATTAATAGCCAAGTTAATTAATTAGTTTTTTAATATTGGACATTTTAAAATAAGGAATAATTAATGCTATTGTTTCTCGAAAATGTACTGCTTTTTTATTTTGTAAAAGAAAATTGATATAATAATTAGCGCTTGTGGAAAAAAAGGGGAAAAAAGAAGTCAAACAGGTCTTTTCATACTAACGATCTATATATCACAGAATAAAATGACAAATTAGTATGTTATTATTATAAGATAATATATTTGTATTTCATGCATAAAAATTTATATGAATACTTGTTTATAAATATTTATATGAATATTTAGAGATAAATTTATAAAAATATATATATATATATATATGTAAACAAATATTCATATTGTGACGCCCCCAAAATAGGTCCATTCCATCCAACCCATTCTAAGTCGCCGAATACATGGTACAGAAATAACTACAACTTCATTAATACAATTGTCGTGCAAAATACGACATCACATAAACTTTGAGTTTAGATACAAATATTGTCTTCTAGACAATATCCACACTCAAATAAGTCCTCATTATAATTATTGATACACTATATTACAAAATGGTGAGGACTACTAAAACAACTGTCTTGAACCATCACTCCACACCCCAACTAGTTCCCGCTATATTCTCGCCTCTTGAGAAGAAAAATGGAACAAAAAGGAAAAGGGTGTGCTCAACTAGCACAGTAAAGAATATTATGACTAAGATAATGTACAACAAATTCTCCTTAGTCTTCAACAGGAAAAAATCTGATAGAATACAATAGACAACAAGTTTTAGATCAACAACTGCAGCGGAAACAACAATTCATTAGAAGATTTAAGTAGAGAATGAAATCTACTATCATCTATGAATTTTAAAGTTCATCATCGATATTTTATCCCTGTAATATCAATCGATATACATCTTGAATCAAATAGTCATCTTTGCACTACGGGCCAAAGATATTCATCAGTTGGTCATGTTCATCTCAACACCTGTTCATCTTTGCACTATGGGCCAAAGATATTCATCAGTTGGTCATGTTCATCTAAACACATGTTCATCTTTGCACTACGGGCCAAAGATATTCATTATAAAATCATTCATCTTTGCACTACACAGGCTAAAAATTTTAGTAATATAATCATTTAAGACTGAGGACGATGAAAAATATTTTAAAGAAAACGAATCTAGTGAAACAAAAGAACAAATATTAAGGATTCGTACTTTAAATAATCCAAGTTCAAAAATACTTCATAAATAACCAGAGTGGAGTAAAATTCAGGAATGAAGACCAAAACATAGATCCAATCAAAGATAGGAATCATAACAGACAATCTTGGACATAGAAAAGAAAATTTAATTTTTCTGTGAATAGTGTCGTATTCGTGAATAGTGTCGTATACGTGAATAGTAACTCCAACACTAAAAGATTAAAATTTCACAAAAAATATCATCATGCATCATGAATAGTACTCGTGAATAGTAACTCGTGAATTGTAACTCGTGAATAGTAACTCGTGAATAATAACTCGTGAATAGTAACTCGTGAATAGTAATTCATATTTAAGTTATATAAATATTCATAGTTACTTTATATATATTTAGTTTAATATGAAGATTTAAGATGGGTATATATATATATAAATGGTAATACAAATTATCTAATACACAAAAAATATAACATAAGAAGCAAAAATATCACAGTAATAATAATAATAGTACTAATAATAATAATAATAATAATAATAATAATAATAATAATAATAATAAGGGAGAAGGTCCAAAATTTCCCCTGAAGTTTACCACGATGTCTACCGAGCATCCTATACTTTTTTTTGTCCAAAAATACCCTTAACGTTACACTTTTTGGGTCATCCGTGCCCCTGTAGTTAAAAAAAGACAAACGGAGTTAAAATTTCGCTGACGTGGCAGAAACATGGAGGCTTAAAGGGAGAATATTTAAAAATGCCCCTGACACATGTAAATATGTCATTTAATCAAAACAAAAAATAAAAAAAAATCAAAATAAAAAAAAACATAACATATTTACATCATTTAATCAAAATACTAAAATTCAAATTATTTTGTTAACTAATTAAAAACAACTAATTAAATTAAATTTTTTTAAAAAACGTTAATTTTTTGATATTAAAAAACGTTAATATTTTTGAATATTAATAAACGTTAATATTTTATTAATATTTTTTTATATTAAAAAACGTTAATATTTTTTAATATTAGTTGATATGTTAAAAAACGTTAACATTTTTTGATGATGTAATTAGTTGAATTTTAAAAATATTCAAAAATATAACTAATTCAAAATAATTAACGTTATTTAGTAAAATAATATATAACATTATTCCAAATAATTAATATTATTCAAAATAATTAACGTTATTTAGTAAAATAATATTATTTTGAATAATATTAATTATTTTGAATAACGTTATTTAGTAAAATAATATTATTTAGTAAAAATATAACTAATTCAAAATAATTAATATTATTCAAAATAATTAATTATTTTATTATTAGTAAAACAATATTACTTTCATTGCCTTTCACGTTAATTGCCAAGTAAAAATATTACTGTTTTCTGCATTCTAAAATTCAAAATAAAAAAAATACCCGGAAATTATTTTAATGTCAAATTATTATGAATATACTTAATTAATTCTTAGTAATACAACAATACATAATATAAATTATATAAAAAGTATTAGTACTATTTACTAGGACATTTATTGTTCAAAAAATAATGATGTCGGTTTCTAATTTAAAAATGTTTGAAAATAATTTTTTTTAAAAGTCTTTATTAATGCTTATATTTTGAAACAGAAATAATATATATATATATATATATATATATATTATACAGAAACTTTCTTAAATTAAGTATTCATCTTTCTCTTTTTCATTTTTGTCTACTAAATGAAATCAATGTCTTTAAAAAATATTAACGTTTTTTAATATCAAAAAATTCAAATTATTTTGTTAATTAAAAAAATACTAAAATACCAAAATTATTTTACTAAATATTAGTATTATATACTTTTTACTTTTTACTAAATATTAGTATAACATATCAAATTTTACTAAATATTTAGTATTATATTTTACTAAAATACGAATTTACTAAAATTTAACGTTAAATTTTTTTCTATTACTAACTTTTTTTTTACTAAAATACGAATATATTTAGTATTATATTTTACTAAAATACAAATTTACTAAAATTTAATGTTAAATTTTTTTCAATTACTAATTTTTTTTTACTAAAATACGAATATATTTAGTATTATATTTTACTAAAATACGAATTTACTAAAATTTAACGTTAAATTTTTTTCAATTACTAATTTTTTCTTACTATAATACGACTATATTTAGTATTATATTTTACTAAAATACGAATTTACTAAAATTTAACGTTAAATTTTTTTCAATTACTAATTTTTTTTTACTAAAATATGAATATATTTAGTATTATATTTTACTAAAATACGAATTTACTAAAATCTAACGTTAAATTGTAAAAAAAAGTTAATAATTAAAAAAAAATTAATGTTAAATTTTAGTAAATTCTTATTTTAGTAAAATATAATACTAAATATATTCGTATTTTAGTAAAAAAAAATTAGTAATAAAAAAAATTACGTTAAATTTTATTAAATTCGTATTTTAGTAAAATATAATACTAAATATTTAGTAGAATTTGATATGTTATACTAATATTTAGTAAAAAGTAAAAAGTATATAATACAAATATTTTAGTATATTTTTTAATTACTATTTAGTATTTTTTTAATTAGTAATTTTAGTATGTCCATGAGACTGTCACGTAATCAATTTGGACGGATGTTAGTCTAGTTGGCACAGCTGTTAACGGCAGGGGTACGAATGACCCAAAATTATAACGTTAAGAGTATTTTTGGACAAAAAAAAGTATAGGGTGCTCGGTAGACATTGAGAAAAATGTCAGGGGTATTTTTAGACTTTATCCCAATAATAATAATAATAATAATAATAATAATAATAATAATAGTACTAATAATAATAATAATAATAACAATAACAGTAATAATAATAATAGTACTACTACTACTACTACTACTAATAATAATAATAATAATAATAATAATAATAACAGTAGTAGTAGTAGTAATAATAATAATAATAATAATAATAATAGTACTACTACTACTAATTATTATTATTATAAGAGTAAAATACAGTGACACCCCCTATAGATAATCATAATAACACTCACCTCCACTCTAGTTTCTTAAGTAACAGTTAGTACTCCTGTAAGTTTTTATGGTTGACTAAATAGATAAAGTTACATATTTACCCTTGTATTTTATCAAATTTTAATTACTAAATAATATATATATATATATATATATATATATATATATGTGTGTGTGTGTGTGTGTGTGTGTGTGTGTTTAATTATCCCTTTTTAATACAATACATTTTAATTATAGTTTTATTTGTAATTAAAACTATCTTATTTAAATTGTTGGTAACTTATAAAAAACAAATTTAGTTTAATTAACAAATATTTTTGGATAAGTGATACAAATATTAAAAAGATTTAAATTAAATTATTAATGAAGCTATTCTAATTAGAGTGATTGAGTATATTGATAGTTTAGTTTTTGGTGCTTAACAACAAAAAATATTATTTGAATTTTTAGTTTCATATTATAATTTTTATATGTTAACTTATATTGAGTATATATAAAAAATTGGGATGTTTATGTTTTTTATTACATTTTTTTAGTATACAGTTGACGTTGTTTTTATGGAATGTTAAATAAAAAATATAATTATATTTATTACTACCTCTATCTTGTAAAAAAAATTCTTTTAATATATATATATTTTTTGAGTAACAATATTTGTCATTTTTACTGTAAATAATTATGTTTAAGTGTGACTTATGTTTAGTTTAATATATGAGAAAAATAATTAATATAATTTTTAATACTTTTTTTATATGAGTAATAAGATTCGTTTAAATTTTAATAATAAGTTTGTTTTACGTAAATTTTAATATTTAAAAATATTTATTATTATTTTATTGCGTTAATTTGTAATTTTTATGGGTATTAACATTATACTTTTTAATTACAAAAAAAATATTTGAATATATATCACGCAAATTTTAATATTTGAGAAATTTAATTAGTAAAAATTGTATGACTTTATTTTCCTGATAAAATGAATATTTATTATTTTTTGACTTTTATGTTATTCATTGCACAATTTCATAATTTAATTAATTAGATAGAATAAAGTAAAAATTATGATATACACATTTATATTTAGTGGTGAAATTAAACATTATAACTTGAAGGGTGTATTAGACATTATATTAAAAATATTTTTAAATATTAATTGATCAATCACACTAGGGGTAGTGAATGTTATATATTGTAGACTAGAGGGGTACTGACTGTTACTTAAAAAACTAGAAGAGTGGTAAATATTATTATGATTATCTACATGGGGTGTCAATATATTTTACTCTTATTATAATAGTACTAATAATAATAATAATAATAATAACAATAACGATAACAATATTATTATTATGACTGTTGTTATTATTATTATTATTATTATTATTATTACTACTATTATCAGAGTTTTAGTGATTGATTCAAAATCAGTTCCTTTGATTCCCCTGCAATTGATGGAGCGGCAGACGGAGGAGAACGAGGAGGGAGAAAGTGGCGGTGAAAAAGGTTTTTATGTGCGCCATTGCTTCTTTCTACGACAATCTGAACTCTCCCACTCCCACCGCTCAAGTTCAGGTACATCCAAACGCTAAAACCCTAGTTTTTCCCCAATTCTTCTGCTTTATTTGATGGTGTGATGTGAGTAATTAGTTTATTAATTGATTATTATTTTGTTTTATTTGGTATTTAGGTTTTGAATGTCAATCGGTTCCTGAAGAAACCAGACGGAGATGTCTGAATTTGTGGCCCGCACTGGTCGTCATCAGCAGCGCTATGAGGACGGCTACCGTCTCATCGCCGGGTATTCCCTATTTCTTTCTAAGTTGCTCCAATTTATTATAGAATAGCATCATTTTAAAAGTTTAGATGAGGGAAACATAGTTCAAATAGAAGAAGTAAGCACAAGAATCCATGTGGAAGACAATTCCAAGATGTTATATGTAGAACATATTTTATCGGTCAATAAAAGAGACGGATAGAATTTGGGTGCATGAATTCAATACTTTTGGTAAGTACCTTTTGGGGGAGGGAATCAATAATATTCTTCAATGTAACATTAGCTGGAAGTGGCTCTGCAATTTTCTTGAAGCCATAACTTTTACATAATTGTCTTCTATATTCTGTGCTGTCTGCTGGAGAAGATGCAGCCGGAACTGCTACAGCTTGAACAAGTTTACTCTTTCTCAAGGGAATTAAATATTTTTGGTGTTGGATTCTTTTCTGGGGTAGACATTCCAACTTCAAGTAATATGTGCCTGTCTATCATCATGAGCATTATAAGGTGCTCATATAAACTGATATAACTAGTTACTATTAGAGTTTTGCTTTTAGAGTTCTGCAGGTATGTGGTTGATGCATGAATGGAATAAATATAATTAGTTACAGTTAAAAATATGTAGTTTGAGCCAAAAAAGTAATACTCCCTCCTTCCACAAAAAGTGTTCCACTTACCAAATTTTAAAAAAAAAATTCCACAATTACCCCTAAATTTATGAGTGTTTAGTTTAGTAGTTGTGCCATAGGAATTGAGCACTTGAGAAAAGAAATTGCATAGCTACAAATTTTTTACTCAACCAACTAAAGGAGCAGATATAGTGTCTTAAAATCAAGATGCAACTAATTGGAATTCATTGATTGATTGCTTGTTAAGCGGGATTTAGCGAGTGGAGCCTAGTCGAGCTTAAGCCTGCTCGTTTAACTTTTTATTATAAAAATAATAAAATATAATTAATTAAATGTTACTCAAGCTTACTATAGCCAAACACCATATTGTTCGAGCTTGGCCTGTTTTACTAAACGGGTAAAGGAGTTTGTTCGAGCTGAACTCATTTAACGAGCTCAAGTCGGGCTTAGTGGAGCCAAGCTGGCCTGGGCTCGTGGGCAGCTTTTGAACTTCTTCCGGAAATGTTGGGCGTGCAGTTTTGTAGGATTCTGACATTTTTAAAGGATTGTTACACTTTAGGCCTGTTTGGTATAGATCCACTGCTTCCTTTGTAGCACTAGGGTCATGGTTTCGAATATCAGCGGAGGCATTAGTTGCTATCATCAATGGAGACACTTCTGTTTGTGAGTTTTGGGAAGGGAAAGTTCTTCTTTCCAAAATCCCTTCCCATTCCTTCAAATCAAAACTCACAAACACACCCTAATGTGTATTTAGACTGAAATTTGTTCATTTTACTTGATGAAATGTCTAATCTGCCTATTTGCAATTAAAGGTGCACTATTTATAATTTATTGCTTCAATCATACTTTTTAAAGGTTAGTTGAAAATCCGAGCTTTTGTGCACTCCGTTCAGGTCCAAGCTGCAGTTACAGACCTTCGGGAGAGTGCTGCTAGCAGAACAGGCAGATTACAGCAAGAAACGTCAACTATGCAAGATTCAACATCTTCTGTCAAAGTCGAATGGTCTAGTTACATTGACAAAGCTGAAGCACATTATCTTGAGGATTCTGCCGCAGTCGAAAGTGGAAAGAAAGATCTGGAGGGGGTTCTTCAGAATTGGTATGTATCAGCCACTTGTGATGATGATATTTATTTTTGGATAAAGGATGATTATATATAATTATGAACGCATTTTATTCTTATTTCCCCCTTCTTTAATAAACCTTAAATTTATTAGTCAATTATATGCAAATTGGCAGTTTACAAAAGGCAAAAATGGGACAACAGCTGTGGAACAGTGCTCAAGAATCCTTGCTGAGTCTAGAGAAGAGCAATGCTGCTTCTGTTGATGAAATAATAAGGTTGGCAACCTCTTACAAAAAATAGTATATGTTCTTTGGGGATCACATATATATGCACATTTTTATTAAATGTCCGTCTTTTAGGGGAGGAATGGATGCCAATCAAATATTGCGTTCTTGGTTTTCTTTTGCTGTGTCATCAACTCCTGAAGATGCAGACATCGCAAGCAAGAATCTCCTTTACTCCATTGATTGTAAGTATCTAGTTTGTGTAAGTGATGAGCCTTATTTGGCATTGAATAATAACTGGTTTTGTTTTTCAAATTCAAATTTAATTAACTGAATAAACCCTTGCAGATTCCTTGCAACTTGACCATGATGCATGTGGTAATCTTGATTCTATGATTATTCCTTGTTGTGGAGACTTGAGGGAACTGAAGAGCGGTTATTACCACAAGACTGGAGATCACAGAAGATGCAGGAAAATGCCTCCTAACTGAATACGTGGTAAGAATATGTTTCAGTCTTAGAAAGGAACAGAACAAAGATTTCAGCTACTTCATACATTAGAAATATATTTTTGAAGCCACAAGAAACACAAACTCTTGTTTGGATATAAACTAGGTCAGTTTTATTTACAGTCATATTCATTGAATAAAAGGGTTTGCTTTAGAATAAACTGTAATTTTCAATATAGAACCAATTAGCAGTGTTGAGATTTGACTAGTCATTGCGGTTTGTATGTACGTGAATCACAAAATCAATTTAAATTTAACAGTTTTAACCAAAAATAAAATGTCTACAGTAGTCTTGCTTTGTACGTATTATTCAAAAGAATAAATTTTCATATTATTCAGCTCAATAATTGTAAACAAATATATGTATGAGATTTATTTAGGTGGGAATATCTCTGCTTCGGGTACTGCTATTTGAATGTTCTGGCTTTCCCGTGATTTCCTTATATTCATGGTTCATTTTAATATGGATAGTTTCGACTTTTGAGCTTCTTGGTATGAAATATGTTTGGAATTATGAGAATTTCTCTCAAAAATGATGAATGTGATCAAGCATTAATACTAATTAGCTCTGTTCTAAAAATTCCCGCCTAGGTCCGCCTAGGTCCGCCTAGGCCCCGCCTAGGTGCTAGGCCTCCTCTTGGCGCCCCCGCCTAGGACCTAGGCCCCCCCTTGGCGCCTATAAGCCCCCAGGCGCCTCACCTAGGCCCAAGGAGACAAAAAAAATCCTCTAGAAAATTAGGCGGGTTCTAGGCGGAGATTTTTTTTTATTTTAATAATTACCCAAACCAAATCTTGATATATTTATTTTTCTAATGATTACCATATTCATAATACAGGTTGTAGCATATCAAATCACAACAAGAAGTGAACAATATCAAGTCAAATGAATAATTTTATTATAGTTGTAATTTTTTGAACTTGTACCAACTTCAAATTATATAAATGAGGATACATTTGTAATATTTAGTTTAATTCTATTTTATAATTCTTAAATTTATGTTTAGTTTCTGAAGTTTTATTGTTGAATTAAATTCTTGAAATTTTAAAATTTATTATTTAATAGCAATTTTATTTATAAATAAAAATAATACGTTAAAAATATGTTTATACTTTGAACAATTGCATGTTTGTGTTTGAACTTTGACATTAGCAATATGGATGTGTTTGAACTTTAAGAAAAGACCTTTATTATCTTTATTATAGATTGTTATGCTTTATATTATTATTTTGTTTGGATAAATGTAAGATAAAATATTAAAATTACCTTAAAATAAAAAATTCCGCCTAGGCCCCACCCAGGCCCCGCCTAGGCCCCCTAGGCGCTAGGCCCCCCTCGGCCTCCCGCCTCCCGCCTAGCGCCTTTTAGAACATTGCTAATTAGTTACTTCTTTTTGGCAGTTTGATACCAAGTATTACTACAAAGTTGGGATTGGACATTCTCTGCTAACTTTTTGGTTCATCACTCCTATAGTTGGACCTGATTTCCCATATACTTTTGGCCTCGTTGGTAAACTGCTCTTCCTATATTAGCATTCCAAAGAAGAGCTAATGAATAGTTTTGACATTTGTTCAATTATCTTCTGTCTTGTTGGCGAATTCCAAGCTTTTTTACTTTATGCCTTTTAAAGAGTTAAATTGAATAAATGTGAATGTATGTACTACTTTGGACAACTGGACTTAATAAAGAAGTACCAAAAAAGAGAGAAATTTTAATTAGACTAACTGTTAGAGTTTTTTGCATGTTTAGATGAATCTCAAAAGGGAAAACACAGTTGCGATGTAACATCATGAATCTATATGATATTTTGTTGTTGTCTATATACCTTTTATTCACTTTATTAATAATTTTATTGCAGGGGATCTTGGTCAGAGTTATGATTCGAATCAGACACTTAACCATTATGAACTAAATCCAACAAAGGGAAAAGATGTGTTGTTTGTCAGGATCTTTCATATGTAGATAACTATCTTAATCATGACAATACAAGGTAACTTTATTTATTTACAATAGTTTTTAATTTCTTGCAGTCTACAATAAATTTTTGGGATAAATAAGGTTTTGGTCACTGTACTGGGGTCCGGTTTTCATTGTGGTTACCGAAACTTTTTTTGTTACAATCGAATAACTGTACTTTCAAAAATTTACAAAATGGTCACTCCGTCCGATTTTTCGTCCAAAAAACGTTAGGAATGCTGACTGTGCAAGTTGACTGGACTTTTTTGCTGACGTGGAACACAGAAAAGACAAACAGGCGGATTATTATAGCATAAATGACCAAAACTATTAACTACTTCACCTAAATAATTTCAAAACTAATAATAATAATAATACTAATAATTTCAAAATAATAATAATAAAATGTTAATTTTAAAAAAAAATTTAAAAACGTTAATTTCAAAAAAAATAAAAAAACGTTAATTTTCTAAAAAAATTTAAAAAACGTTACTTTTCTAAAAAAATTAAAAAAACGTTACTTTTCTAAAAAAAATTGAAAACGTTACTTTTCTAAAAAAAATTAAAAAGCGTTAAATTTCTAAAAAAAATTTAAAAAAGGTTAATTTTCAAAAAAAATTTAAAATTCTCTGTTTTTATAATAAATTAATGTTTTTTAAAAAAATAGTTTTTTTTTAAAAAATATTAGTTCAGTTTAAAAACAAATTAACGTTTTTTAAAAAATTAAAAAAATTCTGTTTTTATAAAAAACTAACGTTTTTTAAAAAAACAGACTTTTAAAAAAATTGAATTTTAAAAAACATTTTAAAATTAAAAAAATTCTTTTTAATTTTTTTTTAAACAGTTTAAAAACCTTAATTTTTTAAAAAACAGTTTAAAACATTAATTTTTTAAAAAATAGTTTAAAAACGTTAATTTTTAAAAAACAGTTTAAAAACGTTAATTTTTAAAAAACAGTTTAAAAACATTAAATTTTTAAAAAATTTTAAACAGTTTAAACATTAAATTTTTTAAAAACAGTTTAAAAACGTTAATTTTTAAAAAACAGTTTAAAAACATTATTTTTAAAAAAAATTTAAACAGTTTAAACATTAATTTTTTAAACAGTTTAAAAAAATTTAAACAGATTTTTTTTAATTTTTTAAAAAACGTTAATTTTTTTTTAATAAATTTTTAAAAAACAGTTTAAAAACGTTAATTTTTTTAAACAGAATTTTTTTAATTTTAAACTGTTTTTTAAAATTCAATTTTTTTAAAAAAGTCTGTTTTTTTAAAAAATGTTAATTTTTTATAAAAACAGAAGTTTTTTAATTTTTTTAGAAAAGTAATGTTTTTTAAATTTTTTTAGAAAAGTAACGTATTTTAATTTTTTTAGAAAAGTAACGTTTTTTAAATTTTTTTTAGAAAATTAATGTTTTTTAAATTTTTTAAAATTAATGTTTTTAAAATTTTTTAAAATTAACATTTTTATTAATATTATTTTGAAATTAGTATTATTATTATTATTATTAGTTTTGGAATTGTTTAGGTGAAGTAGTTAATAGTTTTGGTCATTTGTGCTATAATAATTCGCCTGTTTGTCTTTTCTGTGTTTCACGTCAGAAAAAAAGTCGAGTCAACTTGCACAGTCAACATTCCTAACATTTTTTGGACGGAAAATCGGACGGAGTGACCATTTTGTAAATTTTTGAAAGTACAGTTATTCGATTGTAACAAAAAAAGTTTCGGTAACCACAATGAAAACCGGACCCCAGTACAGTGACCAAAACCTTATTTATCCCATAAATTTTCAGAAGTTTGTTTGTTTCTTAGTATAAATTCATCTTTGTTTAATCTACTACATATGGTAGAGTAAGTCAGTACTTAATATGTGTGCTTGTGGTACATCTATATATTATCTTAAATAAAATTACTAAAAAAGTTCCCAAACTTTATTTGAAAAGTTCAATTTGTAACAGTTATAGTGTGACAAAGATTCTGATGTGGAGTCTGAGGTTAAGCTGGTTTGTCTTCACTAAAGCCGTATATAAATAAAATTATCAACTAAAAATTGATTGCTTCCTGATATATATTAAGGCAGTTGGTGCAAACTCATACACAATTGTATAGCTCGTTATGTTTTAAAAGTTTATGTATATTTTAACATTTATAGTCGCAATGAAGGTTCATAAAATGGCCGATTAAGATTTTAATTTTTTCTTGTAACAGAGCAATTCATCAATTCGCTATGTACATAATTTTTTTGGCACCTTGGAGTTGTTCTTGGGCCCATCGAACCATGAGCTTTGATATCATTTTGTAGCAGAATTGTACAATTCATCCCACATCAAGTCATCACCTAGCAGCGCATACCTGTGTAGACGGACCCAATAAGTATGTTGGACCACCTCCTTACCTAAAAGGTTAACCTATTAGCTTGAGGCTCTACCATACTTATTAACCCATCTACACTCTTGAATTTATCCGATTTGGGATTCATGTGAAATATTCCAACAGTTATTGCAAGGCCTAATGAATGCGCTAACACGACATATGTCCCTGTGACGAAAGTGAGCATCATTGCCCCAATCGCTATAATATTGAGCTGTGCAGCATGAGTGTAGATTGTGATAAGTTCTTCAATCTCATCTAAATCGACAGCAAGGAAGTACATAAGCAAAGATGCAATTAAACACATGAGGGCAATTGTATCAGTCACCATAAATTCCATAAAAGCATGCTTTCTTACAAGAATTTCCAACCTTTCGTTTGGTCCTTCATTTCCATCGTAGCCTCCTGGCAAGGTGAATTCAGCTGCAAAGGTTACTGTTGTTACGAGTGCAGCCACAATCATGTGTGTGTCGGCCGTTTTCCTTACTCTTTCTATTTCCTCATTCGACTTAATATGATCATCCATCTTCATTTTTAATTTTTCGTCTCTAATTGACTTCAATAATCTTTGATTTTACAGCACTAGAGCATTAAGCTTCAATTGTTAAACTTTATTCAACATGTACTTATTCTCACGCCGGAACTATCCCGCGATGGACCATGTCGTCAAGTTTCTCTGTGTGACTTCGTTTCTGTGCAGGATTGAACGTATTATTGATAATTAAGGCGTGTGTACAAATCTTAACGTTAACAGTGTCATTAATTTTTGTAGCTCATACAATATGTTTCATCGCATTAATTTTTGTATCTCATACAATGTGTTTCATCGCAATTGTGTTTGTGTGTTTGATTTCGCATCATAGAGCACAAACACAACATCTTACATAATTACTAAAGCAGATTCCTTCTTTTTCAAAAGAAGGCATCCGATTCGCACAAGATAAAACAGAACACACTAATAATACAGGCACACGTCTAAAATTATTAATAGGACAATCAGCTAAAGTAGATTTGTTGTTAAAGAACTCAACATATGCTTGCTTCAGACCTATCTGGAGTCCAATACTTGTTTTGTAGTCTGTCAATATTGACAGTCGCATTAACCTTGCAAGTTCTTATAGTGTATTACACCATAAGAAAACTGGTTATTTTTTGTCAGATATAATTCTGTCGCAATTAAGTTCTTTTAGATCATTTTCTTTCTAATTGGGCCATTATAACACTAGCGGAAAACTGAATGGCAAATTGGCCACGTAAAGGAGTCGATTAAAATTTTTACAATTTAAAGGGTCAAATTGAAATTGGGTGACAACTTAGAGGGACACTTTTGCAATTCATGCTACAACAGACAGAAGAAATAAACAACCTACAAGAAAACTTAATCGATTCACAGTTGAACATTAGGATATGATGTACAAACACAACATACCTATATGCATACATAAATACATACGTATATTAAGAGGTTTCAAATTTATTTAAAATATGGCAGAGAAACATCATTATTTGACCAATATGCATGCCATTAGTTGGCATGATTGACCAGAAGGCATGAAACTACATATGCATTTGGAGGAAATCACGAAAGAGAAGCCAAAATCCTTTCCACACTTGTTTTAATAGAACAAACATAAAAATAAAGAAGCTGCAGCCAATGAGACACACAGTTATTGCAAGGCCTAATGAATGCGCTAACACGACATATGTCCCTGTGACGAAAGTGAGCATCATTGCCCCAATCGCTATAATATTGAGCTGTGCAGCATGAGTGTAGATTGTGATAAGTTCTTCAATCTCATCCAAATCGGCTGCAAGGAAGTACATAAGCAAAGAAGCAATTGAACACAGGAGGCCAATTGTATCAGTCACCATAAATGCCATAAAAGCATGCTTTCTTACAAGAATTGCCAACCCTTCGTTTGGTCCTTCATTTCCATCGTAGCCTCCTGGCAAGGTGAATCCAGCTGCGAAGGTTACTGTTGTTACGAGTGCAGCCACAATCATGTGTGTGTCGGCCGTTTTCCTTACTCTTTCTATTTCCTCATTCGACTTGATATGATCATCCACCTTCATTTTTAATTTTTCGTCTCTAATTGCCTTCAAGAATCTTTGGGTTCGATCAGAACCATCATCATTACGTGTTTCTTCAGAGATCAACTGCATGTGTTACTTTTTGATCAATAAATCTAACTCAAATCAATTTTCTTTTGTTAATTACAAAACAAGTTCACCATCCTATGTGAAGCACAACATGTGCGTATAATAAAGTTTTTTTGATTAATTATTAAGATAATCAATTAAATATACTAGCTTAAATATATATAATCCGAGATAATTATTACATTACTAGATGCTATTTAGGGTAATTGATTGAATTTTACCGTGTAGGTTTTTATAGGTCAATTACTCAAGTTAGCAATTGAATGTAGTGTAGATTTAAGGCAAGTATTTCATAGTGATTAAGAATAGTGTGATGTGATCTATAGGTCTTATGTTCAATTATCACACATGTGTGAGTTTGTTTCTTTATGTGAAGCGTGTTTCTTCATTTATTTGGGGCGTAATCACATAAAAGTGTCAACCAATTTCAATTGAACCCTTGGTAAAAATCTGAATTGAGTCTTCTAAGATGCCACTTTGATTCAATTGAGATTTTTGTCATGAAGAACTCAATTGACTTAAATTGGTCATCAAAAGGACTCAATTGGGTGACAACTTAAATTGGGTGACAATTTGGAGAGTCACACGTGTAATTTAGCATTTATTTAAAGCTTGATTGATTACCGATATTGTAATGGTGATTATGTTCAAGAATACATGATTGTACTTCTCAGAATGGGGATTAAAAAAATTAAGGTAGGTAGTGGAATTATATATTAGTATTTATACTGTATTAGCAATTAATCTATTAGAAATTTGTTTGAAATATAAGTTTCAATTTAACTTAGGAATTCAAGTTTTAATGTATTTTAATTTAACTAGTTTTGATATTAATTTAGTAAGAATCCAATATTAATTACTATTCACAAAATTTATAGCTAATATTAATATATTTAGGTTATGTTTGTTTCCAAGGATTACACTTAGGATATGATTATTAATACCAAGTATCTTGTTTATTTTTAAATTTGAGATTGGAACTATTAGTCTTGATATTATAAAATAGCTTAAGATGAAGGATTATTTAATTTAATATCATGTTCTACCTGGTATTATAATCCCTACCATTTAGGATTAAAAATTGCTAGACAAAATTAACTTCAATCTTTTTCTAAAATGACCATCATATCCTATAATTTCTTTTATTATTATTGACAAATTAAAACTTACTGGTACAAATACTAAATATTATTAAAAAAAAAATTGGGGGGTGGTTGGGCGTGAACAGGTAGATGTATATACATAATCACTTAATGTGGTGGAGGTGTATACATAATTAGTAAATTAAAGTGTTTATAACATTATGTTCTATATTCCAAAATTAGAGTCTTAAAAGACATTTGTATAACTACGTTTTTTTATGTAAAACTTTTATTTTTACAAACATATATTAACATATATTGAATCAAAAGTAATGACATGTTAAAACTTTGTGTCAGTTTATAGATCAAAAAAAGAAATTTACCTCTAATTTTGAGGCCAAAATGATATGCTGTAATTTAGGTTGAAAATAAAAGCTTACTAGTATCCTTACTTGTTTAATTGTATTCCCGCCATCTTTGTTCGCCGGTGTGTGGTGGTGGTGGTGGTGGTGGTTCCTGTTGAACTCCTCTTTATCCTCGGTATATTTTCTCATAATTTTGCGCGCATCGGAGTCCAGTTTGTTAAGCAAATGGAGTGGTGTGTTTCCATCAATATCTTTTTGAATCAGAAGGCTACTAGCAAATATGTCTGGATATTGCTGTAACACAAATTCAATCGTCCTCGTTCCCGAACAAAACTCCGCCACAAAATGCAACACATTTCTACCGCTTTTATCAATCATACAACAAGAATCTGGACAGGATTCTATTAGTTCTTTCAATGCCGTAAAATTGTTTTGAATTGCTGCTACATGCATAGGAGTTTTGTTACCATATTTTTCTGCTTGGTACGCAACAGATTTGTCCACTTTTAGTAGATCCTCTAGAATTTCAGCACTTGAGTCGGATGCAGCGTAATGAAACGCCGTGCACCCATGTATGTCTGCTTCCTTTATCATAATTGGCTTCCACCGTAATAAATATTTTACACATTCTGAAAGAAATATATTTCAAAGCAAGAGTAATAAGCAGTGACAGACCCACGATTTTAAGCGAGTGGGTGGGTCACAAATATTGTTAAAATAAAATAAAAATGTTATATGAACAAAACCCAAACTTAATTCCATATTAATTAACGTGAAAAATACACAAAGTATCCTAAAATAAAATATTTTATAAAAAAACTTAATTAAATTCAAATAAAATGAACATTTACAAAGTTATTTTCCAACTCTTCATAGATCCCTTCAAAATATTGATTATAACGACGGTTTTTTTGTCAGTATAGTATACAAAGCTGACGATATAGTTATGGCGACGGTTCGAATCGTTATTATAGCTCAAAAAATCGTCGTTATAGTCGGATCGCTTTTGATTTGCTGTTCAAGGTTTACTGGAGATGGATACCGATTGTATAATGATATATCATCGTCAACAGAAACAAAAATATATATTTAATATAAGTGAACATACAAGCATTAAGCCAATTGATAACTTATCCATAAAAAAAATTCATTGATGAAATAACCTCTCATTAACGTTAGCAAGTGCTACAGTAGAATTAATGCCAATATAGTGTATTTAGTATTTAACACGCGAAATTGTTGAAATATACATACTTGTATGCAAGTAAACATAATAACATGGCTCGGATATATAGCCTTATTAATTATTGTACTTTTAGATTACAAATTTAAAAACATTTACCAAAACATAAAATTGGCTAAAACTTTTTGGATTTGCTATTTTTAGAATTAATAATTAGATTAATATATTTTTGAAACTATAAAATTAAATTATATGTACTTTCTTATAGCTATAATCTATTAACATATATTTTTTCAAAACTAGTACCAAAATTAGTTTTAAAAATGGTCAACTTGAACATAAAAAAAGCCAAAATCAAACATTTATGTCAAGATGGGAATAGTATTATTTATTTTTTAATATGATTAATTAAGAAATGCTATTACATTTTTAAAGAGAAAGGCAAAAGGGGAATATTGAGCAATAGTAATGTAAGGAATACTTAACCAATAAACCAAACTCTTGTCAACCACTGAGATTTAATTCTTGTCTACGTATAAGAAAAATCCTACATGGAATCTATATATGGCAATATAGTTAGTTAACTATTGGGTCAACCTATATTAATTAGAACCAAATAAGTTGGTTAATTATTTTATTTATTTAAGTTGGTTAAAGTTTAGAACCATATTTTTATAAAAAAATATAGGTCCAAAGTTGTTAATCATTTTTCGAACCATATTTCATTCCAAATTAAAACCAAAAATATTTCTTTACACCCCAGATTCAGAATTTTTTGATTTAAAAAAATAATATTATGTGATTATGTATACACCCCAACCTCACCCTCACCTTCACTCCCAAAAAAATTCAATGAGTATGTATACAACCCCCACCCCAACACCCACCTCACCCCACCCACCGACCCCGACCCCGACCCCGACCCCGACCCCGACCCCGACCCCGACACCTCTCAAAGAAATAATATTACTGATTATGTATATAACCTCCACCCCGCCCACCCCACCCACCCCATAAAAAAAATAATATTTACTGATTATATATATACCCCCACCCCCACCGTAGCACCACCCCGCCCACCCCACCCCACCCCACCCCACCCCCAACCCCCAATCCCCAATCCCACCCCTACCCTCTCAAAAAAATAATATTTACTAATTATGTATATACCCCCCTCCCCCCTCCCCCCTCCCCCCTCCCTTCAAAAAAATAATATTTATTTATTATGTATATACCCCCACGCCCCACCCCACCCCCACCCCCACCCCCACCCCACCCCCACGTACCATCCCCCAATCCCCAATCTGAAAAAAAATTATTTACTGATTATGTAAACACTCTCATCCCCTCCAAAAAAAAATATTTAGTGATTATTATACTCTCACCCCTAAAAAAATTTAATATTCATTGATTGTGTATACACACCCATTCCTACTCTAAAAAAAATATTCAGTGATTAAGTATACAACCCCGCTCCCACCCAAAAAATAATAATATTCAGTGATTATGTATATATTTTTCACCCCCATCCCACCCTCCACCCCCAAAAAAAATATTCAGTGATTAATTGATTATGTATACCCTTCCACCTCCCCACCCCCACCCCCACCCCCAACTCTCAACCCCCCCCCCCCCCAAATAAAATAAAATATTTAGTTATTATGTATACATGATATATCTAATTAATAATAATTTATTTAATTGGATCATAATAAATGTAAGTTTAAAATATGTGTCGACCTATTTTTAAACAATAACTATATGGTTCCAACCTAAACAATACATATTAAAAATAATTAATATGGTTTTAATTCTTAAATATAATTATAACCATATTTTATAAACTAAAACCAACTCATAACTATATTTTACCGGATCTAATGGAATCTGCAACTCTTCTAACCGGAAGTGGTTAATAAAAGTTTATTTTGGGGTAAGTTGATCAATTAACCAATAAAATACTGATACACAGACAAAGTTGTATGTATATCAGTATTTTATTGACTAATTAACTAACTTACTAAAATAATAACTACATGCTAACAGGATCCCTTCTAACCACATAATGTACAACGCATTGGACTCTGAGCCAAAAATGAGTTACAGATTTTTGCTTGTGTATTTAGTATTTAATACTTGAAATTCCAACTTTGCCCCTAAATTAGAAAGTAAAAAAAAGTGACTGCAATTGACCACACAGGATCCACTGTGGGTCGCCCACCGGTAATATGTGCAGTTAAGCCTTCATATTTAAAGTATTTAGAAAAGAGTGGTGCTAGAGACACAAATTATTTTATAAATTGCTGATGTGACATACTCCACGTTAATCTATTGATCAATAAATTGTTTAATGTAGTCTTCGGTCCCGCACAATATGCTGATGTGGAGTATGCCACATCAGCAGTTTGTAAAATATTTATAAAATAGTTTGTGTCTCTAACATTATTCTTTAGAAAATAATGTGTCTTAAGTAAAAAATTATTGTATAGACCATATTACCATATTTTTAATAATATAAAAGACTTCCGCTAAATGTCGGACTAGAAATGAGCAATGCTACGCAGACAGGTTAATTGGACAGGAATATTGGACCGGCCACTTTTTTTTTTTTTTTTTTTTTTTTTTTTTTTTTAGTGACTCTTAAAAAATGTATAGTATTTATTCCAACAGGAATTTTTATAAAAAATAGTGTTTTAAGTGTAATTTGGATACATATACAAATACAGGATTATACAGTCTGTATAATCCTGTATTTGTATATGTATCCAAATTACACTTAAAACACTATTTTTATAAAAATTCCTGTTGGAATAAATACTATACATTTTTTAAGAGTCACTAAAAAAAAAAAAAAAAAAAAAAAAAAAAAAAAAAAGTGGCCGGTCCAATATTCCTGTCCAATATTCCGGTCCGTGTAGAGTTATTCACTAGAAAATGGTGCAACGGCTGCATTTTGTTTTCTTGTGAAAAGTATAAGGTGTATTTAATTTAAAATATAATTTAGAATATAAATTAATTTTAAAATTAAAAATTAAGAAAAAAATTTGGAATTTAACTAATATAATTATTGAATCCATTTATACCAGCTGCATCATCAACTATTCACACACAACTACATTGTTATCCATATTAAAACAAAAATCTAGTATTCAACTTGCGCCTAACCACATTGTCAATTTATTAAATCTTAAAAATCAAAATAAACCTAGAAATTTTAAATTTTAGTATACAAACAATTATAATTGTTAATATAAACTAACTAAAGAAAAGTATTAATTGTCTGTGTGTTATTTTCAAACTTAAAACTAATTCATATCTTTTTGAACTTTTAGAAATTTCTCAAATTGATTTTAAAAGAGTAGTACCAATTGTCACATGTTGTTTTCAAAACATAAATTGATTCATATGTACTTAAACTTTTAGAATTTTTTCAAATTGAAATTAAAAGATCAAAATGTATCTATTTAAGTAGTAAATATTCTACGTACCTTTCTCGTGATTAATAATTGCAGCATGCAATGCTGTTTTGCCATCAGGACCACCATAAGGTGGTGGGATGCGAATGTCACAAATAGCCCTTACCAAGTCAAGATGTCCTCTATAAGCTGCCATATACAGTGGTGTCTCACCAGCCTTATTTGGAGTATGTAGTGAATTCTCGCCGGGATCTTCTTCTAATAACACTTTTACCACGTCAAAATGATTATATCGCACCGCCTCGTGCAACGCCGTGTTTCCTTGCCCATCTGCCGTGGTCAACATCACCTTTACAGACGATGAATCGGGCCCATTTTCGAGATCTTTATCAAGGAGAAGCACTTGTGATAGTCTTTTCTCCTTGTCGACGAGTGCTTTAACAACAAGGGAATGTCCTTCCCTTGCTGCGAGGTAAAGCGCAGTTTCACGTCTTGAATTTGTGTTGTACAATAGAGATGGATGCATTAATAGAGTTTCTTCCACAAATTCTCTTTTGCCTGATTGGGATGCAACATGAAGGACACTATTTTTGTCTGGGGTTAGTTGATCCACAACAACAAGGGTTCTCTCCTTTTCCCTAAGGACACTAATATTACCCCGAATGGCTGCTCTATACAATTCAATATCCATGTTTTCAATTATTAATGACTTATACTAATTAATTCCTTAATTATCTCTTCATGCATGCATATATATAGTGGAGTGGATGCATCTCTAGCTCTCCCCAATCAAGTCATTGCTGCCTTGTAAGTTGTAACCTTTCAGAAAAGTAAAAAGAGAATAGTAATATATTCTTGATCACTTATTCTAATTGTATTATTAATATTCTTATAACTCCCTCTATCTCACAAAAAAATGTCTCATTTACAAAAACCTTTTATTATGTAGTAGTATAAAATGGCAAAATGTCATTCTCATGCATGTTTGTTGTCCTAAATTCACTATCACATGAATACCATATATACTAATAAATTATTGTTTTTATGAGTAAATATGGAACAAAAATACACAATATTAATAAATTTTACAAATAACTCTTTTTGTCGAAAGGAAGTAGAATCATTTGGTCAGTTGATAACATCAAGCGTTCTCTCATTTTTCCAAGGACTAGTCCAAATCTGCTATCACATTTATTGTCTCATCTCGATCACATGTAAGAAATTATTTACATGTATATTTTATTTACATATTTAAAGTTATAAGTATAAATGAATTTTTTTTTTTTGACATTAGTACATAGAATGGGACAACAAAATGAGACTGGTGATTATCTGAATTGACTAACGGCACTAATATCACCCGAAGTAGCAGCCCTATACAAGCCAGTAACCATATTTGAATATTTATGTATTGTACTTCTTACTTCCTCATGAATGCAGGGATTATATTATTGCTATATATGTAGTGGAACTGTGGAAGTACCTGAAGCCAAATTCAAGAAGGCCAAATCTATTCTCCAACTTATTCTTTTATATTAATTTTGTCCCAGTTCATATATTATTGCCATGTATTAGTTATTTATTTTTTACAGTTACTTTTATAAATACAGATAAATAAGAATTAAGTGGCATTCAATTTGTGAGATTGGACATAAAATTATACAAAATTTGAGACAATTGATCTGAATTTAATTTCAAGTCATATTCTTGCCGTGTAACTCTGCCTGAAAGGGAAAAGAGAAAAACAAAATTGAAAATACTTGGCTTGTTCTACTAATGTTCTTGTTCTCTTCTAGCGTCTCATATAATTTCCCACATATAGTTGGACAGGGTTGGACTATGCCAACTTTAAAATTAATAGCAAAAAAAAAGAGTTAATTATTCTTGACTTGTTATAATTGTTCTACTAATGTTCTTGTTCTCTTCCAGCGTCGTAGACAATTACTTCCACAGTTGGAAAAAGAGAAGACTAACTTAAGAGAAAAACAAAGTGTCATACAAGGGAACAATATTAAATCACATTAAATAAGAAAAATAAAAATTAAAAAAAGATCTAGGGGCCGGGAGGATTTTTCCAAAAATGAAAAGGAATGTGACACCTTCAAAATTGGGGTCCCTTAAACCTCGGTCTGGTGTGTGACAGTACTTCACATTTATAAGTTCTAACTAATTATATTTAATTTAATAACAATAATTAAATATAATCATTACAATATATACTTACATTTCCTCAAGTAATTAACCTTTGAATAAGTACAAACAGTATTTTTGATTAAAACTTACAACTTTACTCTATTCCAGAGCCACAATTTTTATACATTACCTTACAACTCATGATCATATACATAATGATCTATTTTATTACATTAATGATATGTACCAACCTCGCACTCATATACCTAAATGATTAGCACATTATAGTGGTACCTATCCGGTTAATTAAATTGGTATTCTAACATTGTTGGAAATGGGATTTGAAATATTAAATATTAGAGCATTTTGAGGCTCAATTAAATGAGGGACCCACATTTCGAAAATGTCGAGTCTTTGCACCAATGTGTTCTCGTTCATGAGGAGTATAACTTGGTATATTTATATGTTCAAATCCATTAAGAATTGAATGAGAAAATTGACTCCAAAGTCGCATACTTGAAATTGTAAATTGCATAAGTCCCACATAGGGCATTAGAAGAAAAAAAGGAAGAACATATATATGAGATGTTTGCTTAATGGGAAGCACCCCAAGGGCCACCCCACTTTTATGTAAGAGAGAGGACCTAGCCAAGGCATGATTAAAATCCACACACGCCGTTGTTCGGTTGGGCCAAGCTTCGGGTTGCTGGTCATGATATATATATTTTTTAGACAATTTATTTAATATTTTATCAGATTTTGTTAAAATAAATTATCACGATACTACGTAGTTTTGCCTATTTGCCGCGCCAACGAAAATAAATTGCACCAACGGGAATATACCAACCGTGGATATTTTCTATAAATAATTGATGTGGGCGCCTAAAACAGATATAAAAAAATTTTCTCTGCTCTGCACATAATTTTTTCCCGGTCCTTCCCTTCTACAGAAATTCCGTTATGTTCTGCTCCTTTCCGTTGCAGTATACTTCCCGTCCCGTTCCTGTTCTTTTTCTGTTCCCGTTGCTGTAATAAATTGTGTTTCCTGTTTCTGAAACATAATTGTACAGTAAGTTCTTTGTGTTTTCTGCATTATTAGTTAATACAGTTCAGTACATAACATAAAGTTGTGTTCGTAGTGTTCTTAATTTTGAAGTGTGTTCTTAATTTTGAAGTGCTTCTAATTAAGAACTGAAAATCCGTTTTATCTTGGAAAGCAATTATTCATTTAATCCTTTAGCACCAGTGTGGGAATAAATTTGCTTTAAGGAGACTTTGTGAATTCAAAGGACTCGGATTTATTTGTTAATATTTGACACTTTATAATTCTGTTTTATAATATATATATTTTAAATAATACTATATATATTAGGGAATACAAACATTTCATTACAACCTATACCATTTGGTAACATTGTTTACCCCCCCCCCCCAAAAAAAAAAAGGATTTATCAGAATATTTATGAATCATGTGATATTCAATAAGCATTCCCAATTCCTTGATCTTTATCGGGACTCAGATGTCTCGCATATAGCTGAAAGCATTTATTTAAGCAAGAGTGAGCACGACGACAACAAGTTTAACAGTTAGCGTATAACATATAGTTCACATTTTTCATACGTATTCTATATTATATCCATGTATCACAGTTGCAGTTATATGCAAATTGGATATTTAGTACATACATCATATAATTCGTATGTAATACTCCCTTCGTCCCAAATTAACTGCTCAATTTTGACTTTTTTAAGTCAAATTGACTATTTTTAGAATTAATAATTAAGCATATATAAATATATTTCTAAAATTATAAAAATTAGGATTAGTAATAAATTGTATATACTTTCTTTTGGTTATAATCTCTTCACCTATATTTTAGTAAAAATAGTAAAAAGATTAATTTTAAAAATGGTCAATTTGACTTTAAAAAGTCAAAACTGAGCAGTTAATTTGGGACGGAGGGAGTATATGTTTCACCTACCAGACATGATTCACTTTATCATACTTTTTATTTCACTGTATAAAGCTCAAGACGGACGATTCAACTGAATATAACAGTTAACAACAGTTTATAACATATTATAGCATAACAACACATTAGCACATAGCCACATTTCACACATAAGAGCAAGTTCTGAAAAATTTGTCTATACCGGAGTTTTACCATTACATTAACTTCTGCGTTCACTGTATGTGAGATCAACAATGCACATTATCAATCAAAACTTCACTCTAACTGTTAATCTTACTTTAAAATCTTATCTTAACTTATTATTTTTTGTACTGTCTTTATAGACATTTGACTGTGTTATCTAAATAACTCAGTTCTATATCCAACTTCGTCACCACACGAGCTTGATAACTTATATATCACACCATATAACTTACCACACTTGGTTAACTACCTACCATCTAGGTTTATAGAATTTAGATTAGGTCCATAACTTTTTATTCAATTATTTGTTCATACACAGTCATTTATTTAGTTAACATAATTATGACTTCAAGTTATAATGTTAAAATTCACAATTTAATAATAACCATAACTTTTATTTAATTTCTTTTTCAAGCATATAATGTATTAGTTTCAATACTCCAATACACTACCTTATGTATAATCATACATGAGACATATCACAATTAGTTATTCATAACAATATAACTACGCTCCTACAATCTTTGATTCACGTACACAATTAGTTATTCATAACAATATAATTACGCTCCTACAATCTTTGATTCACGTACATTGATGTTTTATTAAACTAACTTTTTTTTTTAAACTTGGGGTTTAATCTACTTTACCCCAATATTTGATTGAATCATTACCTTGGTGGTCAATTACTACACCATTAGGATTACATAACAGTTACAACGTCAACACATACATCATAAATAACCAAACTGAAAATCTTCCCTTTTGAAAATTTTAGTTTTTTCTAACTTCTTAATTTTCAAGGCCACTTTGGGGTTTTTATAATTTTCTACATTGCCTCATTTGATTCCAAGTTTGGACAGAGATTTAGACCATATGACATAGTATTTAATACATCCTTTAGTTGGCTGAAAACCTTACGTTAAGGTTCCCAAAACAGTTGCTCAAAAAGCTAGCTCGGAGCAGTTACGTTGCTGCAGAAAATGTAGCAACTGTGATTTTTTGGGATCGTTTGGGGATTTTTAACTTGTTCGTTATAACCCCGATTGCTATCCTCCTTGGACCTAAATGTAGTCCTTACTACATAGTATTTTACAAAAATAAAGCCTGTATCAAAACAATTTATTAAGACCCAATTACACAGCCTTGAATTTGTCTGTTCATAATAATTTTCAGACTTAGAAATTTTTTTCTAGATTCTGCAGAATTTCTGATTTTGATTTACATAATCCTTACATTTACATACGCCGCATAACCTATGTAATATAAATAGAAATTATTACATAGTTTAACACATAATGTGATCCATGAATTTCAACCGAAATTTATATATTCCAATATTCACAACTTAATGTTAAGTTATTAACCATGTTGGTTTTCATGTTCTAATTATAGATTTATCATACATTATAACATATATATATATATATATATATATATATATATATATTTACTAAATTTAATTATTTAAATACTCAAAGTCAAAAATATGAATCAAAATGAAAGTCGGTGTTACGATTGGAGCTAAAAACGAAATGCCGCAGGCAGCTGGACAGCCAGCACGCGACTGCGCCTAGTGTGTCCAGATTTGCAGCCACAACTTATTTTCTCGCGTACTTTACAATTTCATAACCTAAAATCTATATGCCCAATTGAATCCAACTTTTAATATGTTCTAAATGGTATGTCATAGTATTTTATTAAAATAATACTTGATTAAAACAAGTATTCTAAGGCATTGATTTAGAGGCTCAAAATGCCTAGAAATCTGTAGATTTTGCCCAGAAATCTGCAGTTTTTGCTTAGCGTCGTGCCTACTTTGGAATTTTGTAACTTGCAATATACATATTTGATTGCTCTCAAATTTTAATATGTTATACTTGGTACTACATATTATTTTATAAAAATATATCACAGCTAAAAAGAACATTTTAAACTGAGTTTGCAAGGGCTTGAAACTGCCCTGCTGTAACAGTTTTCTAGTCGTGCCTACTTGGTTCAATCTTCACAAATTCGTTTTTAAACCCACTTTGACTTACCCAAGCAGATTGGTTTACTTTATATAATATATATAAACACTTCCTTTTTCACAACCTTGACCAATTCTTAATTTTTAAGCTTGACAACCTCTGAGAAGCATAATATCGAACATGCTCTTTGCGTTGCTTAAAAAGACAGATTTCATAGACATTTAAGTGGAGTCTGGCCCAGAAATTCCACCATTATCACTCCACATAGAGTACACAACATCCCACTTTATCAATTCACAACCCAACATAGCAGTTATATATCAATATACACATATGTATTTACTTACTTTCTCTAGCTCATGCTTGGCTTAGCTCTCTCTCACTCATTACATCAGTTGATGACCCCTATATGCCCCCCCTTCCCCTACACAGCCCCTATCAAACCCCTATACGGCCCCTAACTGAAGCCTTCTATTATCAGCCTAGCTACTCATAATTAATTAAGCCAACTATCAGGGCCGGTCCTGAGTTTTTAAGAGCTTAAAGCGACAACAAAAAAATAGACTTTTTGCTAATTACTATTAAGATAGACATAAAAAAATTTAAGAAATTTTTCTGAACAATAAAGCATAAATACGAAAGAATACCAAATATAATAACCGACTATTTCAATATTTTTAAAGCATCATTTAGATATCACATTATCACTAAGTCCGCTATTGAGATTTGGGTCTATTTCATTGGATAATTTTTTTGTAGACCTTTAAATTTAAAGTGACGTGAACTGGGCTCTTTTATTTGAATATATATATAACAAAAATACCTATTAGGGACCTTAAATTTTTATTAATTTTAGTGGGCCTAAAGCCCGGGCACCTTGAGCTTGCTGCCAACTATGAAATCACTCGGGTCATCCCTCCCCCTTTAGGCTGCCGGCATGGCTGATTAACAAGGCTGAGAATTTGGCTTTTGTTTGGGTCTTAGGCAACAGCTTGGGCTCATAAGCGTACATGGAGCGGTTGGTTTAATTAAAACATAGGCTTGCATTTCACATATGGCTTATTTAATATTAGTATTCTTTTATAATACGTTATCAGCACGAATTACTCTTTACTTTCGTCTTGAAGATAATCATATTTAATTTGAAGGAGAAAATATATATGTTTATCTATTATATATATATATATATATATATGGATACAGTTTTTTTTAGCATAACATACTGCATGATATTCAAGATTAGAGTTTGTTGTACTTGTCGGAAATATATGCACATAATAAATATCTATCCAATAAAACTACTATTCTAGTTTAGGTGATGATTACAATCTAATGTTGCTGGTTAGCAACTTTGCCAATATCATATCACTTGGATGATTATTCAACTGTTGGGATGTTTTTTTTGGCATGGAAGCATATTTGAAAATTATATTTTAATATTTTAAGTCTATTTAAATGCTATAACATGCACACACATATATTGTTCTCTCATTTCCGTTATTCAACATCATTCTTTATATTATATGACTAAATATATATTGTATGCTTGTATAATTTTTATAAACAGATGTTCATGCACATGTGGATAGTTATAATAAACTAAATTTCTAATGATTTTTGATATTTTTTGTATGAAGTTACAATGACAAATCTTGTCAAACTTGAGTTCGTGGCACGTAGTATTATGGGTAAGAATTATTTGTCATGAATCTTTGATGCTGAAATTCATCTTGATGCCATGGGTCATGGAGACACCATTAAAGATGGTAATGAAACATCTAGCCATAACAAGGCAAAGGCCATGATTTTCTTACGCCATCATCTCCATGAGGAGTTGAAGTTAGAGTATCTCACAATAAAAGTTCATCTTATTCTTTGAATTTTTTTGAAAGAAAGATATGACAGTCATAAGACAGTTATTCTTCCAAAAGCTCGCAATGATTGGATATATTTACGATTGCACGAATTTAAATCACTAAGTGAATATAATTCTACAATGTTTAAAATCAGTTCTAAATTGAAATTATATGGAGATAATATCACCGAAGAAGATATGTTAGAAAAAAACATTTTTACTTTTCATGCCTTGAATGTGCTCCTGCAGCAGCAATATAGAGAACAAGGTTTTAAGATATACTCTGAACTGATTTCACGTCTCCTTGTGGCTGAACAAAATAATGAGCTTTTAATGAAAAATCATGAATCACGACCGACTGGTTCAGCTCCATTCCTTGAAGTGAATGTTATAAGATATAATAATAATTATGGTCGTGGTCGTGACCATGGACAAGGACAGTTTAATTACCGCAACTATGATGGTCGTAATTTGTCAAATTCTAACAGACCTTCAAAGAATGAGGAGAAACAAGAAAGGGGGAAGAATATAAATAACAAAGATACCAAGAAGGAAGAAATATATGTTATCGGTGTGGCATGAAAGGACACTGGTTTCGTACCTGTCGTACTGCCAAACACCTTGTTGATTTATATCAATCCTCACTAAAAGGAAAAGAGAAGAACATAGAAATAAATTTTTCTCATCCACATCAAGATAATGATGATATTTATTTTGATCCTTTGGATACGACACACCTTGACGTTGCATATTTCTTTGAACAAGTTAATAATTAATTCAGAATTATGTTGATGTATTTTGTTTTCTTCCTTTCATGTTGTTTTATTTAATGTAATGGATTTTGCTAATAATATTATGTCTTATTATGAAATTATTATATATTTATTTATTTTCGTGAAGAAAATATAGATTTGAGTCATGCTATAAAGGAGCCTAATATCAGCAGTGGAGATATATGCTTAGCAGATAGTGCAACGACACATACCATTCTTAGACATAAGCAATATTTTTTAAATCTAAGAATGATGAAAGGAAAAGTGAATACAATATCAGGTTCAGTAGACTTGATTGAAGGCTCTGGAAGAAAATTTATTGTTGATAATGCTTTGTTTCCACTAAATCAATGAGGAATCTGCTAAGTTTTAAAGATATACGACTTAACGGGAACCATATTGAGACAACCAATGACAATGGTATAGAATATCTTTACATCGTATCAAATGTCTCTACCGGGAAAAAAATATTAGAAAAATTACCAGTTTGTACTACACAAGTATTAGTACAATTGAAGTCAATGTAATAACGAACCAGAAGTTCAATGAACCAAATAATTTTATTATTTGGCATGACCGATTGGGCCATCCTGGATCAATAATGATGCGAAGAATTATTGAGAATTCACATGGTCATCCATTAAAGAACTAGAATATTCTTCAATTTAAGGAATTCTCGTGTGCTGCTTGTTCTCAAGGAAAATTGGTCATTAGACCATTACCAACTAAAGTTCGGATTGAATCCCCAAGATTTCTAGAACATATTCAAGGGAATATTTGTGGGCCTATTCACCCACCAAGTGGATCATATAGATATTTTATGGTTTTAATAGATGTATCTACAAGATGGTCACATGCGTGTTTATTATCAACTCACAACTTGGCGTTTGTGAGATTACTTGCTCAAATTATTAGATTACGAGCACAATTTCCGGATCATACAATCAAGACTATTAATCTTGACAATGCTAGTGAATTCACATCCCAAACATTTAAAGATTATTACATGTCACTTGGGATAAACAATGAACATCATGTTACCCATGTTCATACTCAGAATGGTCTTGCTGAATCATTTATTAAATGCCTCCAGTTAATTGCAAGACCATTGCTCATGAGAACAAAACTTCCTATCTCTGTTTGGGGGTACGCTATTTTACATGCAGCAACACTTATTCGCATTAGGCCACCATTATATCACAAATTCTCCCAATTACAATTCATTTTTGATCATGAGCCAAATATTTCCCATCTAAGAATACTTGGTTGTGCGGTATATGTTCCAATTTATCCGCCAAAATGTGCAAAGATGGGTCCTCAAAGGAGGCTGAGAATATATATTGGGTTTGAGTCCCCATCAATAATTAAATATCTTGAACCCTTAATAGGTGATTCATTTACGACACGATTTGACGACTGTCATTTTGATGAGATTATGTTCCCAGCATTAGGGGGAGAAATTAAACATTTGGATAAAGATATTACATGGAATGCATTGTCATTATCTAATTTTGATCCCCGTACAAAACAATGAGAATAAGAAGTTAGAAAGATACTTCGTTTACAAGATATTGCAAATCAGCTACCGAATGCATTCACTGACTTAAAAGGAGTAACCAAATCTAATATACTAGCTATAAATGCTCCAGCTCGGATTAAAGTCCCAGTAGGACAATCTGCAAAAATTATAGCAAAGATTCTAAGGCACGCCAGAAACGTGGTAGACCAATTGGTTCAAAAGACAAAAATCCTTGAAAAAGAAAAGAAGTAAATAAACAAGTTGGCAATATTGAGGAGGAAAATATTCATGAGAATATAGACATAACTAATCATAATACCCTAGAAGAGGTTCAGGTACCTGAAAACAGTAAAGATGAGGAGATCTCGATAGTTATGTCTCTACAAAGAAAAGATGGAACCGAAGTGAGATAGTTGTTGACAATATTTTTTCATATAATATATCTCTTGATATCATTAATGAAAATGAGGATCTTGAGCCTAATTATATCGAAGAATGTAGATGCAGAAATGTTGGCCAAAATGGAAAGAAGTAATCCAGGCAGGATTAAATTCACTTGCAAAACGTGAAGTTTTTGGACCTGTAGTCTAAACACCTGAAGAAATAAAGCTAGTTGGATACAAATGAGTCTTTGTACGAAAAATAAATGAGAAAAATAAAATCGTAAGATATAAGGCACTATTTGTGCCACAAGGGTTTTCACAAAGACTTGCCATTGATTACGATGAAATATATTCTCTTGTGGTAAATGCAATTACATTTTGGTATCTTATTAGCCTAGCAAGTCATGAAAAAATCGACATGTGTCTAATGGATGTTGTTACAACCTATTTATATGGGTCAATTGATAATTATTTTTATATGAAAATCCATGAAGGATTTTAAATGCCAGATGCATATAATTCAAATCCCTGGGAAGTTTACTCAATCAAGTTACAAAGGTCCCTATATGGGTTAAAGCAATCAGAACGCATGTGGTATAATCGTATTAGTGAATATTTATTAAAGGAAAGATATAATAATAACCCTATATGCCCATGTGTTTTTATAAAGAAGTCGGAATCCAATTTTGCTATCATTTCTATGTATGTTGATGATTTAAATATTATTGGAACTCATAGAGAAATACCAAAGACAATGAATTATTTAAAGAAGGAATTTGAGATGAAAGATTTGGGAAAAATAAAATTGTGTCTTGGCTTGCAGATCGAGCATTTAACAAATGGAATTCTTATTCATCATTCAACTTACACAAAGAAGGTCCTTAAAAGATTTTATATGGATAAAGCACATCCATTGAGTACCCCAATGGTTGTTAGATCACTTGATGTGAAAAAGGTTTTAAAACTCATGAGGATAATGAAGAATTACTTTGTCCTGAAGTACCATACCCCAGTGCAATTGGTGTGCTAATGTATCTTGATAATAATATATGACCTGATATAGCATTCTCTGTGAATTTACTAGCAAGATATAGTTCTTCTCCTACCCGTAGACATTGGAATGGGGTTAAACATATTTTTTGTTACCTACGAGGAACTATGGATATGGGCTTATTTTATTCAAATAATGATAATCATTAATTAGTTAGATATGTTGATGCAAGATATTTATCTGATCCACATAAAGGTTGATCTCAAATAAGTTATCTCTTTATGTGTGGTGATACTGCTATATCATGGAGATCTACAAAGAAAAAATTAGTTGCCATTTCATCTAATCATGCTGAAATACTTAGAATTCATGAAGCAAGTCGAGAATGTGTGTGGCAGAGATCAATGACTCAACATATTCGTGAAATATGTGGTTTATCATCTAGCAAAGGAACTCCAACCATTCTATATGAAGACAATGCTACATATATATCTAAATTAAAAGGAGGATACATCAAAAGAGATAAAACAAAGCACATCTCATCGAAATTCTTTTTCACATACGACCTTGATAAGTGTGGTGACATTAATGTTCAGCGAATTCGCTCAAAAGATACTCTATGTGACGCCCCCAAAATAGGTCCAATCCACCCAACCTATTCTGAGTCACCAATAACATGGTACAGAAACAACTGCAATTTTATTACTACAATTGTTGTGCAAAATACAACAACACACATACTGTGAGTTTTAATACAAATATTGTAACGTATATAATACGACAATATTCATACTCAAATTATTACATGCCATATAAAGTACAACAGCAAATATTTCAAGTCTCCAAAGGGACACGAGAAGAATTTTGTTCTCTTCTTTTTAATGCGGTGCACTTTTGACGCTTCTAGGTTGAGTTCGCCTCACCCTAATGTTGTTCACCAAAATCAATTATTAAGTGACGTATAAAATACGGCACACACATCTTAGGTCCTCAATACAATTATATATTGTAGGTCATGCCATTTTATAACGTATTGAGAAACTTGGATAGTCTCGGACCATTACACTATTCCCCTGTTATCCCCGCTCGACCCAGCTACACTTTTTTTTTACCTGAAAGGAATTGTGAAACAAAAAGGTGAGCACAACTAGCTCAGTAAAGAATATCATGACTAAAGATAATTACATTATCAATAGACTTCATCAGTAATAAATCAGAGATTTAGAACATATGGTAGATGATAAAAATTTTAACCATAGTTGCAGCGGAACAAGAAATCCATTTGAAGAGTCAAATAGACCATAAAGTCTATTATCTTCTCCACATTAAAAGTCCACCAACAATGTTTTATCCTTATAACATCAATCAACAGTTCATTTCCACAATCAAATGAATAACTCATAATCATAATTGTGATTCTAAATTCCTCTTCGCATCCAAGACGAAGATAATTTTCATCACCTATCTTTACCTGAAACATCAAAGATCATGGTTATACCAAATCACAGTTCCTATTCATAATCATACTAATAAATTCATCTTTGCACCGCGGCCAAAGATATTCATCAACAGTTCATCTTTGCACTATATGCCAAAGATATTCAACAACAAGTCATCTTTGCACTATGGGCCAAAGATATTCAACAACAGGTCATCTTTACACTACGGACCAAAGATATTCATCAATAATTGATCTTTGCACTACATGCCTAAGATATTCATATCTCAAAGAAATACATAATCATTTCAGAATTTATATAAACCATAATTATAACCATATGTGTTGATTAATTCACCTTTGCACTTAAGCTAAATATATTCAATTATAAGTTCAATGGTCATGATCATACCAGTCAACAATTCAACTTTTCACTACTGGTCAAATAGACCCTATAGTCAGGATCATACCAATAATCTACCCATCTTTACACTCAAGTCAAAGAAAAATATCATCATTAGGGTTATAAGAATGTTATATATGATAATAAAAATAATATAATCACATATAGATTTAATCTCAAGAGTAAGATTCATAAATCAATGATCTCATAACACCTTAATCAAAATGTTATAAATCACTTAATAATCTCATAATCTAATATTATTAATATTACCACAATATTTTAATCATTTCTTAAACTTATAAACAATTTATTTTAATTGTTTACACTTTACTAATAAATACATTTAATTATCTTAAAATATCAAACTCATAAGATTTCATCACCAATAACCAAAACCCTCATAAAAAATCTGCATATACCTTATATAGGATTCTCAAGCCATAAAATCCTATTTTCCAAATTTCTTACTTCACATAACATATTTAATTCATTTACTCATAACTAGACCATTTTCATGAAAAATACCAAATCAGTCAAAAAATATTTTTTTTCTTGGATTTAGCATAATATTTTCCCATATTGAACATATATTTTTCTCAGAATTTTAAAAATTCATTTACTATTTTTCATATGGCCAAAACCGTCGAATATTTAAACATTTATCATAAATTGTACTTTTATCCAAAAATTTCAAAATTCACAGGGTATACTGATATTATATAGATATACTCCCAATAAAAATTTCATCAATTTTGGAGTTAACCACAAGGAGTTATAAAGGTTTACTTTTAAAATAGTATTTTCTCATAAAATCCATAACTCCTAATCTATACATCCAAAAATCGCCATTTTTGGACACAATCTATAAAACTCATCAAATTATCATTTTAATTTTTTCCAAAATTTTTGAAGGTTCAGAAAAATTTCGAAATTGAAAAACATAATAACCTTTACATACTAACGACAATATCCCTTACTATCCCTTACCTCAAAAGAGCAGTACTTCTGACTGAAATAACGCTGAACGAACTTGCACCGTATAGCAATACTCAAGATATCAAAATACTCAAAAGAATACACTCGATAATATAGAGAGAGAAGTAGAGAGAAAACTTTAGTTTCTGGTGTGATTTTCAATTCTAACCTAAGCACCCTATTTATAGAAAAATACTTAGAACACCAAAGTAGAAAATTGAATATAATAATATATTTATAACCAAGTTTTCCTTAGCCCACCACATCAAAAACACATTTTCCACACAAATACACAAAAAATGCAAAACATGTTTTAAACAATTTTTGTAACAAAAATCAATTTAGACTCAATAATCCGGAACTTTAATAATTCATAATAAATAGCCCTTTTATCAGAAAAATTCAAACCTTATGTCCAGTGCATAGGAAATTTCATTCTCTACAACTTTGCAGAAGAAAGTTTTTCCAAATTCTAAACAGAAATTGACCGAAATCCATAAACGGATGATTTTACAGGCTATAATCAAATTTCAGTCAAAATTTGTGTCCACCAACATGTTTAACATGTGTTAAACATTTTTTGTAACACACAAAACATGTGTTTAGCATTTATAGTAACAAAAATACTCTTCCTCCTCATTTATTCATATATCACACATTCATTGTAAAAATATCACCATTATTATATTACTGTAATATAATAATATATTTTATCAGAAAAGATAAAATATCAATTTTCAACAATTGTCACATTAAATATTTTCTCCATCTATAACCACATAAAATGAATATTTTTCTTATCATATAAATCAATAATTAATTATTAAAAATTTTCTCCATCTATAACCACATAAAATGAATATTTTTCTTATCATATAAATCAATAATTAATTATTCAAAAATAATATTACAGAATCACAATACTGACAACCAAGAAGTTCTCAAGAAAGAGGTGGCTTTCCAATAAGGATTTCTCCTTACTGGCGCGCAATTAGATGACCAAACCTCTCCTTAGACAGAACTTTCTAGACATTGCCAATAATGTTATCTAATAATATTATTCGGATAATATGAATTATTGCTCCAATAATAAAAAATATTGTGCAGTGACAATTAAAACAACAATAATATAAACTATCAACGCAGCAATTATTGAATCAATAAAATAAAATATTGAACAGTAATTACTATAACAATTATTTAGTAATGCCTTCTTACGAAAAAAAAAATATCATGCTTCGTAAATAGTATTCGTGAATAGTAACTCGTGAATAGTAACTTGTGAATAGTAACTATAAAAAAAATTGAATACTTTTATTTCATAAAAATTGGGGTCTTACAATCTCCCCTCCTTATGAAATTTCGTCCCCGAAATTTACGTACCTAGTATTTCAAAGAGTTGAGAATACATTGCCTTCATTTCAGATTTTCATCTTCCCTATTATCATGATTTCTCAAATGCTCATCTCTTGTATTTCAGATATCATTCTAGAATACAGCTTCAAAATAAAGGTTAATTGACATATCACAATTTGTCAACTTAAGTAAGAAAATTCAGCTTAGGTAGGACACACTAGCGAAGGATTTACTCATCTCTCCCCTCCTAGTTCTAATCCCGGATTTCTGCTAGAGATCATATCCCTAAGCTCTGATACCAACTGTGACGCACCCAAAAAAGGTCCAATCCACCCAACCTATTCTGAGTCACCAATAACATGGTACAGAAACAACTACAACTTTATTACTACAATTGTCGTGCAAAATACAACAACACATATACTGTGAGTTTTAATACAAATATTGTAACGTATATAATACGACAATATTCATACTCAAATTATTACATGCCATATAAAGTACATCAGCAAATATTTCAAGTCTCCAAAGGGACACGAGAAGAATTCTGTTCTCTTCTTTTTAATGCGGCGCACTTTTGACGCTTCTAGGTTGAGTTCGTCTCACCCTAATGTTGTTCACCAAAATCAATTATTAAGTGACGTATAAAATACGACACACACATCTTAGGTCCTCAATACAATTATATATTGCAATTCATGCAATTTTATAACGTATTAAGAAACTTGGATAGTCTCGGACCATTACACTATTCCCCTGTTATCCCCGCTCGACCCAACTACACTTTTTTTTTACCTGAAAGGAATTGTGAAACAAAAGGGTTAGCACAACTAGCCCAGTAAAGAATATCATGACTAAAGATAATTACATTATCAATAGACTTCATCAGTAATAAATCAGAGATTTAAAACATATAGTAGATGATAAAATTTTTAACCATAGTTGCAGCGGAACGAGCAATCCCTTTGAAGAGTCAAATAGACCATAAAGTCTATTATCGTCACCACATTAAAAGTCCACCAACAATGTTTTATCCCTGTAACATCAATCAACAGTTCATTTCCACAATCAAATGAATAACTCATAATCATAATTGTGATTCTAAATTCCTCTTCGCATCCAAGACGAAGATAATTTTCATCACCTGTCTTTACCTGAAACAACAAAGATCATGGTTATACCAAATCACAGTTCCTATTCATAATCATACTAATAAATTCATCTTTGCACCACGACCAAATATATTCATCAACAGTTCATCTTTGCACTACATGCCAATGATATTTAACAACAAGTCATCTTTGCACTATGGGCCAAAGATATTCAACAACGGGTCATCTTTGCACAACGAACCAAAGATATTCATGAATAATTGATCTTTGCACTACAGGCCAAAGATATTCATATCTCAAAGAAATATATAATCATTTCAGAATTTATATAAACCATAATTATAACCATATGTGTTGATCAATTCACCTTTGCACTTAAGCTAAAGATATTCAATTATAAATTCAATGGTCATGATCATACCAGTCAACAATTCAACTTTGAACTACTGGCCAAAGAGAATCTATAGTCGCGATCATACCAATAATCTACCCATCTTTACACTCAAGTCAAAGAGAAATATTATCATTAGGGTTATAAGAATGTTATATATGATAATAAAAATTATATAATCACATATAAATTTAATCTCAAGAGTAAGATTCATAAATCAATGATCTCATAACACCTTAATCAAAATATTATAAATCACTTAATAATCTCATAATCTAATATTATTAATATTACCACAATATTTTAATCATTTCTTAAACTTATAAACAATTTATTTTAATTGTTTACACTTTACTAATAAATGCATTTAATCATCTTAAAATGTCAAACTCATAAGATTTCATCACCAATAACCAAAACCCTCATAAAAAATCTGCATATACCTTATATAGGATTCTCAAGCCATAAAATTCTATTTTCCAATTTTTTTACTTCACATAATATATTTAATTCATTTACACATAACTAGACCATTTTCATGAAAAATACCAAATCAGTCCCAAAAATATTTCTTTTCTGGGATGTAGCATAATATTTTCCCATATTGAACATATATTTTTCTCAGAATTTTAAAAATTCATTTACTATTTTTCATATGGCCAAAACCGTCGAATATTTAAACATTTATCTTAAATTGTACTTTTATCCAAAAATTTTGAAATTCACAGGGTATACTGATATTATATAGATGTATTCCCAATAAAAATTTCATCAATTTTGGAGTTAAACCACAAGGAGTTATAAGGGTTTACTTTTAAAATAGTATTTTCTCATAAAATCCATAACTCCTAATCTATACATCCAAAAATTGCCATTTTTGGACACAATCTATAAAACTCATCAAATTATCATTTCAAATTTTTTCAGAATTTTTGAAGGTTCAGAAAAATTTCAAAATTGAAAAACATAATAACATTTACATACTAACGACAATATCCCTTAATATCCCTTACCTCAAAAGAGCAGTACTTCTGACTGAAATAACGCTGAACGAACTTGCACCATATAGCAATACACAAGATATCAAAATACTCAAAAGAATACACTCAATAATATAGAGAGAGAAGTAGAGAGAAAACTTCAGTTTCTAGTGTGATTTTCAATTCTAATCTAAGCACCCTATTTATAGGAAAATGCTTAGAACACCAAAGTAGAAAATTGAATATAATAATATATTTATAACCAAATTTTCCTTAGCCCACCTCATCAAAAACATATTTTCCACACAAATGCACCAAAAATGCAAAACATGTTTTAAACAATTTTGGAACAAAAATCAATTCAGACTCAATAATACGGAACTTCAATAATTCATAATAAATAGCCCTTTTATCAGAAAAATTCGAACCTTATGTCCATTCCATAGGAAATTTCATTCATTACAACTTTGAAGAAGAAAGTTTTTCCAAATTCCAAACAGAAATTGACCAAAATCCACAAACGGACGATTTTACAGGCTATAATCAAATTTCAGTCAAAATTTGTGTCCACTAACATGTTTAACATGTGTTAAACTTTTTTTGTAACACACAAAACACGTGTTTAGCCTTTATAGTAACAAAAATACTCTTCCTCTTCATTTATTCATATAGCACACATTCATTGTAAAAATATCACCATTATTATATCATTGTAATATAATAATATATTTTATCAAAAAAGATAAAATATTAATTTTCAACAATTGTCACATTAAAAATTTTCTCCATCTATAACCACATAAAATGAATATTTTTTCTTATCATATAAATCAATAATTAATTATTCACAAATAATATTACAGAATCACAATACTGACAACCAGGAAGTTCCCAGGAAAGAGGGGGCTTTCCAATAAAGATTTCTCCTTACTGGCGCGCAATTAGATGACCAAAACTCTCCTTAGACAGAACTTTCCAGACATTGCCAATAATGTTATCTAATAATATTATTCGGATAATATGAATTATTGCTCTGATAATAGAAAATATTGTGCAGTGACAATTAAAACAACAATAATATAAACTATCAACGCAACAATTATTGAATCAATAAAATAAAATATTGAACAGTAATTACTGTAACAATTATTGAGTAATGCCTTCTTACGAAATTTTTTTTATCATGCTTCGTAAATAGTAACTCGTGAATAGTAACTCGTGAATAGTAACTCATGAATACTAACTATAAAAAAAAATTGAATACTTTTATTTCATAAAATTCGGGATCTTACAATCTAACAGATTTTTTTCACCAAAGCATTACCAACTACAACGTTTGAAGGAATGCGTCACAATATTAGAATGTGATAGCTGAAGGACTTAAGGATACATTGTGACACCCCAAATCTGGGTACTCCATTCACACAAGATTTGGTGTTCACTATCCAAAACAATCACATCCAACTAACCTTAATCTAGGATAAAGACATAAATTAAATATCTTAAACAATAATCCTCCCCATTAAAGGGTTACATCACTTAAAACAAATCCCAAATAATCTAACATTAAATTATTACACAAGTCTGCGAAATACATCATATAATTAAATAAGTCTTATAACAAAGATTCCATTAAATAAAATCAAACAAATCTTCATCATTTGGACATCTTGCTCTTGCGCTTGATAGTAAACGGCTCGTCAACTTTCTCAACTATGGCTGCAAGGTTATATGCAAGAGTGAGCAAACAATTGCTCACAAATATAATGATGGCAATTACAATATCATAGGAGTAAACAATGAATACTGAATAATAAAGAACTTGTTCTTTGAATCAAGATTAGAAAACAAGTTCGAGAGTTATATCTGAGGGTCTTAGGACTATGAACTATGTCCTAGGTTACTAAGTATTTCTACTTCAACCTTTAACAGTCGTTAGACTATACGGACCTTTCCTTTCGTACTTAGGTGGATTTGTAAAGCCCCCAAATTCAGGTACTTGAAACCCGAATTCAGTGCTTCACGATACCATTTTTATGAGCAGAATAATACTAATACTAATAATAATAATATAAATATTAAACTTAATTAAATAACTATCAAAGTCTAGCTCCCAAATACTTAACCTTTAATCATTCCTTACAGTACATGATAATAAATATATAACATTATCTTAATAATATTAAACTATTACATAAGATAACATTGAAATCATTCAGCAACCTTTCCCTTTCCCTTATTTCTAGCAGAGCCTTCAGATTGCTCACACTTAGTTGAAAACATTTAAATTAAGAAAGGATGAACATTTGAGTGCCCAGCAAGTAATAACAATTATATATATATATATATATAAGAGTTGAAAGAATTTAAATATTTTCTTTATACTACTCTTCTACAACAAATCAATAGTTGTGAAGTAATCTGAACCGATAATAATAACACAACAACCCTCTTTCAAATTTTTTAAACTACGTACTGACTATAGATAGGGTTAAGGAGACATACTATAAACATTGTTTTCATTTTCAAAAAGGTTAAACAGAACTTCATCTGTAAACTGTCATAACTTATGGGCACGGGGGTGATCAGCCCGTTGTACCCTGTATTGATCAACACTGCATGCAAGAACGATAGGATTGTTCACTCTGTCCGCCTTGGACGCATAAAAGTTTTCCCGTGTAAGGGATGTTCATACTTGTCGGGGTTCCAAACCAAAGAAATTTGGTTGGATAATAATAAGGTTTTATCTTGTTCAACAATAATCTATAATTAAATATATATGTATACGGGTAATTAACAAAGGTGTATCAACATGTGATTAAATGCAATGATTACCCAAGTGGGGACACTTGTATAACCATTTATAGAAATTAACGAACAGAATATATATCTGAATTACCATATACTAACATGTTGATAATCAATGAGCGTATATAATATAGGGTTAATAATCTGTACAGTAATAATATAATTTTGAAACATTCTTACTCATGTCCATTGCATAAAGAAAATACAAAGGTAGGATACTTGCCTGATGCGCTGCTTAGAATACGCAACTTAATTTAATCTTTTATATCACGACCTATCATTAATCAGATCATTCGTTGGATTAGAACAATATATTATAACATATAGTACTGCATTTCATAGTCAGCACATAATCTAATCACATTTTCACACATGTTCAACAGTCATTGCATCACAAACAAACATTAATACAGTCAAAATATCTAAGTCCAGATCAATTTCTGAAATATGTCGGTGTACCGACAGCTTTATCGGGTAATTATCGAGTCTAAGACTCTATTCCAACGTTCAATATCTGTAAGTATCAGTCAAATTATTTTAAATGACTTAATAAATATTTATTAGTTTATCATGAATTTTTAAACACCGAAATCATTATTAAATGATTCAAATATCAAATAATTCTATTATCATTTAATTATTATTAAATTATTAGTAATACTTTTATTCATTTACCAATAGTATTAATATTTTATTCATTTACTAATATTATTAATCTTGATATTATTTAATTCACCTCTTAGTATTATTAGTTTGCTAATAATACTTTTATTCGCTTACTAATACTATTAACATCTTAATAATATGTTAATACTTTACTAATATTATTAATCCTCTTAATAATATTTTAATCATGCATTAATATTATTACTTTAATAATATCTTACTTATAATACTTTTATTCATTTACCAATAGTATTAATATTTTATTCATTTACTAATATTATTAATCATTTAATAATATTTTATTCATTTACTAATGTTATTACATTTTTAATAACATTTTATTTAATCTCGAATATTATTATTTACTTAATAATATTTTAATCATTCAATAATACTTTAATTTAATATTATTAATCTTTTAATAATATTTTAGTCTAAGATTAATATTTTAACTATTTAATAATACTTTAATCATTTATTAATATTTTAAATCAAATATGATTAACAATTTAATAATATTTTAATAAAGTTTTAATCTTAATATTTTTATTTACTTAGCAATATCATATTCTAATATTATTAATATCATAATAACATTTTAATAATTTATTAGATCAATAAACAATTTATTTTAATTATTCACCCTTTATAAAACAATTTATTTAATATCCATAAAATGTCATAAATAATATTTCTTATTATAAATTACCAAAATGCCCTAAAATAGTCATAATATTATATATTAGGAGTATAAAAGCATAAAAATCACATTGTTCTTATTAAAGACATCATTTAACTATTTATTTCCTTTTATTCATAACTTAATCATTTTTAGAATAATAGCAAACTGATTCCAAAAATTCTCATCTTCTAGATTTTGACAGAATAGGAACCCACAAGGATCCCCAAAGTTTTCTGGAATTTTAGAAAATGATTTACTAATTTTAAAGTGCCCAAAACACTCGGATCTTGCTTCATTTTTCATACATTGAGTTTTGCTCAGAAACATCTAAAATTTTCAGGGGATGCTCTCCTGAAATATATGAAGCTACTGTAAAAATGTCGGAATTTTCCAGTGTATACACAGTGAGATATTCGAAGGTAAATATTTAGGAGTCCTTTACGGAAATAGCCATTACGCACAATCTATAAATCGAAATGCGTTCGTTCTTTTTCGTACACGTAGATAACTTCTTAAGGTACTTCTGTTATTTTTCCCAAATTTTTAAGAGACATGAAACTATCCGAAATAGTCCCAAGAAAAATGGGACAGAAGCTATTTTAAGGTTTTTGAACCCTTAACATTCCAAGTGGACTGTTTTGGGGAAATCTGATCCAAAGGATTCAAAACTTGCTAGATTTGTGTTCTATTACTTGGGTTTACTAGATAACTCATGTATCTAGTAGCCCCCCTTCGACGGATCACAAATCCAAGTTGTAAAACTTGAGTTATACAAGATTTAGTGGAAGAAAACAAGAGTTTTCACCCTTAGAGAACATATGCTCATATTCTTCCTCTAAGCCTTTGATCTAACACTCAAGATACTTAGTTCCATACACGATGATATGTAGGACTAGGGTATCTTGAGTATTTGTTCTTAACCCCAACAAAACTCAAGCAAAAAAAACAATGTAGAAGATGAAGATGAAGGTTAGGTTATACCTTGATTTAATGGCAACCTTCCTTGATCTACCAAAGTAAGTGATTAACTTAGGATGCATGAACAAACTAGCACTCCTCTCTCTATCTCTATATATATATGGCCGAACCTCTCTCTCTTTTCTCTCTCTTGAAGTTGCTAGCTTGGGAGAAAAATTAGAAGAAGAAGAATGAGAGAAATACAAAATGATCTAGCAAATGAATGGGGTGATTAACTATTATCCCCCATACTTTTATTGTCCCTTAGATAAAAGACTTCACCTTATCTCTTCCAAATGAGTCTAATCATGTGATTAAAGGTGCTTAATAGATTTGCAACCAATGAGAGCTTGACAACCATGTACTTGTGTGTATGAGTTGCTAATTATGGACAATGTTGAGCTTAATTAGTTGCCTTAAAAGGCCTAATAGGGCCAGCTATATAAATGCCCACTAATTCCTTCATTTAGCTTTTATTTTAATGCATAAATTAGATAAATCAAAGGTCTAAAATACCCTTAATCAAGTGGACTAAGTTTGGGCTTGTATTTTATTTCTTTTGGGCTTCTCCTTTAATTGTTTTGGGCCATGTAATAAACATATTCTAATAATTTTAATATATGCTACCCAAACTGTTTATTTAGGGTTTCCATTCCCAATCTTATGAAATTTAATTACTTATACATGTGACTTTAGCTCATAACCTAATTAGGTTTACTAAAAATATGTTTAAAATTATTAGTCACTTGAAATAACGAGATTATCCACATAAGTTAGTATACATATTAAATACTAACCTTTCCTTATTACCATAACCCTTAGGTTATTTAATTGTCTCACCTAATGTATAATTAGGTTACGAAGCTTTCATTTATGGTATAATATAAAATAAAATTAGTTCCTAAAATTTGTAATTAGGGTTTCACACAGTAATACAAGGGTTTGTCACATACACCATAATTGACCAACCCTTATTGGTTCACATATACAGTACATATTTATAGCACTGAAAAATCAAAATATAATTATTATAATAATTCTAAAAATCATTTCATATATTATATAAATAATATATGATTATATTTTCATGGAAAATAATTAATAAAAATATTTCTACTATAAAATTAAATATTATAATAATATAATTTATAACAATCAATAATTCTTAAATAAAATTATTTAAAATCATTCATGTAATAAATATATCACATAAATACAAACACACATTATCTTGGCACATATTCCCCATAGTTATTTTAATAAATACAAAAAAAAATTATACGCAAAATTTCTAATTTATTTGTACAGAAAATATTGGGTTGTTACAGGATCAACCCTTCGTACCATGTATTGTGCAAAAACATCTAAATGCTAACGCATACATAATCCCCTATATTAGGGTTGTTCATCTCAGTTTGACTTAGGAATTCCGCACTAAAAAGAGTTTAGTTTGGATTAACTTAACAATGGTTCTAGAATTTTAGGACTCTCAACAACTATAGTTTAGTCAATTCAATGGAGGTTTACTAGTTATTCGAAGTTCGATACAACAATTAGATATTGAGTAACAATATTTAAAATCAAGAATGGAATCAAAACAATATATAGTTGAATAGAACATTGTATATCCAATAGTATATCTTCAAAGGAATTAGATAGTCTCGTTTGGAATAATAAACATTTCAAACTTTGAATTAATAAGAAACAATGATTAGAAACTTGCTTAATATGAATAAACAACTTGAGCCATCCCAATCACACAATATCAAGTTCAAGATTAGGAAATTTGCTTAGTGAAACATAAGATTTAGATACTTGCATAACAATAATAAACAAGATAGGATAAAGATCTTGCATTACATAAAGAAATAAGGTTTAGGAACTTGCCTTGTTCGTAAGCTACACAATTATAACATATGTTTACCAAATACCCTACATATACCATTGAAATTACAATACCGATTATTTAAGCTAACATTAACCCTATAGGTTTAATCCTTACTCAGGTTCATCTCGTTATTCTATCTCATAGTCCAATCATTGACACCATTTCCAGGTCTGAAATTGTAACGACCCCAAAAATTTTTACAACTCAACTCTCGACCTTGGTCGTTATTGATACATCTGTAGTCTAACGTTACATCATTAAACGATGTTAAACTTAATAAAATGCAAAATAATTTAAACTTTCCTATCTTCTTCTTTTATTTTCCCTATATCACAACCTTTATCATCTATATGTCTTTGAATCTTATACAATCCATGATTCACTTTATCATAGTTAATATATATATACTTACATCTCAAATCGATATCCTTTATATATTGGATAACTCAAACTTTAACTTTGTAACTCAACAATTATTAAACATCATAAACCATCAAGTACATATCTCAAAACCTTAAACATGGATTAAAAGAATAACAACTATAGCTAAAGTATTTAATCTTCATGCATTGCATCTGATCCATATCAGTCAAGTAGCACATAGCATTACCTTGAAACCTTAAGCTATAAAAATGGTTATTTGCAAGGTTGAGCTCGACAACCTAGCAAATTTAACAGTTTTCATGCAACACATAGCACATAAATAACATGTTCATCTTATACATCATAAACATTTGTCTAAACACATTATACATGTTGTAAATCACATATCAAATAAAGATTAAGTTCCATAACCCAATCAGCATTCCTTACTCAACCAATGTAATCATAAATTGACTTTAACATTTGATACTTGCAACATAAATCATATATCATGTTTTCTTTTTGCAATACAGATTTAAAAAAATCCATCATCAAGTTCACATAACAATTAGGAACTGAAAGACTTGCCTTGATCGTTGTTTACCAATAACAGTTTAACAACTTACAGCTATCTGCATTTCACGTGCACTACACAATTATATAATCATACACATCAACTATTAGTCACATAGCAATGCATAGTAGTTGTAATATAAACTTTACTCTACAACCTATAACCCTTCCTATTAATCAATACATAATGTTCAATTTGATTGTGTTAACTTTTGACTTATATCTCACTATATTTCTTCTTAGGTCATACCCGAAATTCATTCAAGTGTTCAAGTCTTGCTAGGACTCCTTATTGGTTTTATATTAACCACATTCCATATCTTATAATGTTCACTTCAATTGAATTAAAACACTTTTTAAGTTCATTAACACTTTTCGCGGCGTTTTGACATTCATTCATCACACGCCCGATTCGTCTCTCCTACGTATGCTTAGTATGCTTATACAACTTATCTAATACATCATTTATTAATGTTAGGCATCATTATATTTACTAAAATTCATATTTTATAACTTAGAACAACATATTTTATCATCAGTAGCACTACACTTGCATATGTGAATGCCCGACGCCCTACGATTGCCTCCGAATACACATCAGTCCCAAAGATAACAATTTTTACCCCTTTTACTGACCTGAAATTGAAATACTTAAAGAACAAACGTTGTAGGTCTATTCGTCCTCGTTTCGGATCATCTTGAATCACCTTAATCGGAGTCCGTATGAAAACGTTATGGCCATTTTACTACAGGATGTCAAAACAATCCAACTTGACAGCTGTTCCAGAGTTGCAGCGCCCCAAATAGGCTTGGGGGCAGCGCTGCAGTGTCCCCCTAGCAGAAAGGTGAGCAATTGTTTTCTAGTTTTACTGTTCTTGCAAATTTTTATCTCTTTCTCCTTCCAACCTTTATAACTCGAGTTATACACATCCAATTGAGTATATTTTCGACTCTATGGACTCGTAATTCATAGAACTACAACATACCAAAGAATCAAAAATTTAAAGAAACTTTAACTAACCTAAAACTCATGTTCATACTAGTTTTACATGTTTTAACATGTTTAGCGTAATCATTCATCACAAATTCAATTCCTAACCAAATCAATCCGTTTAACCTTCATTGTTTTCATTTTCAACGTATTAACAACATCTACCATCAATTTAAAGTTTCCATCATGAATTCATCATCAATTTTAGTCTCAAAATAGACCAAAACATATATATTACAACAAAACTCTAATTCCTCCTCTTTAACATGTTTTTTGATTTTGATTACTCTAAAACCATTCATAGAGGTTATATATCACATTATACATATCCAAACACATATATATACAACATCTTTTTACATCATCAAACCGAAATAGCTTTTTATGTGAAAAACTTAAAACTATAAATTATAGCTTTAGAACTAGAGTATACCTTTGATTCTTCCTAATCTTAGTTATATGATGAAGAATATATGTTTAATCCCATCCTTGCTTTTCCTTGATTCCTCAGTTTTCTTCTCAATTTCCACATAGAACATCTTTATTTCCCTTACCCTCTATAAACTTAGTTTTTCTAAAACTGAAAAGTAAGGCTTATGAGTTTTAACGTAACATTTATTTGGCTTAATAAAACATTAAGAGAAAAGTTTCCAGCAGTATTGGTTTCTCAAAGGTCACTAGGCCATGTTTTGGCCAATTCCAAATAGGCTCCAATCCATTTATTTTAATGACTCCCTTATTATATGATCCATTTATCACACCCATTAACCAATTCTCATACTTTAAACTAAACTAAATTAAATCTTACTCTTTACTTAGCCCACACAATATTTACCTAGCTAATAAAATAATTTTATTTAATAAATCATTAATCCTCTAATTTAATTATTTAATTAAATTAGAATACTTCCATTTAGCCAATATAACAAATTACTAAATCTCTAATTTAATTATTTATTTAAATTAGAATATTCTCATTCCATCAATATTATCACACTTTCATTAAATTATTCCACTTTACACAACAAGCCATTAATCCACTAATTTAATTATTTAATTAAATTAGAATATTACTGTGACGCCCCCAAAATAGGTATACATCACCCATCTTGTGTTGCCAAATACATGATACAAAATTAAAATACAACTTAATTATACAACTGTCGTGTAAAGTACGACAAGAGATATGCTGGGAGTTTCAACACGAATATTGTCTTCTAGACAATATACAAACTCAAATTCAATAATATTATATTTATTATCACACTATTTCACAGAATAGTGAGGACTACTAAAGTCATTTATCCTGGACCATCACTCCAGTCCCCGACTCGTCCCAGCTACATTCTCATTTTCTGAAGAGAACAATGAAAAAAAGGGTGAGCTCAACTAACCCAGTAAGAAATATTAAGACTAAAATAATGCAGAATAAATTATCGTTAGCCTTCAACAGTGTTAAACTGATACAATATAACAAACATCAAGTTTAACTGCAGCGGAACAAGCAATCCATTAGAAGAGTCAAGTAGAGAATAAAATCTACTATCTTCTATGATTTAAAAGGTTTTTCATCACTTTTATTGCTGAGACTCAGCTTAATAAATAATCCACATCATCAAATCATCCCTGCACTATAGGCCAAGGATATTCTTTAGTATCACGACCACGAATTATTCATGCACTATCGGCCAAAGATAATCTGGTTTTCATCAACGGTCCTAATCATGTCATAAAATAATTCATCTTTGCACTCTTTGCCGAAGAGAATCCATAGCCATAATCATACCAAAAAATGTCCATCAATGCACTACAGGCCAATGATGATTTTTTTCACATTATTTGTAACATTACGGTCACGATTACAGCGAATAATCCCTGGTCATAATCATACCAAGTCCATCTATGCACTACAGGCCACATATGACTTTCAACATAATATACACACGAGGATGATGACAATGACATAATAATTCAATAAAACAAGTTCAAGAATTAATTTATCCAAGAACCAATAACGTCTAAATTGTCAACGTGATACTTCTTTGTAGAGTAAAATTCAAGAATGCTCAGAATATACTGGATGAAGCACACATATCAAGGATATTCTACTAATTTTATGGAGTATAGAAGTCAAAACTTTAACCAACTGAATATAATAAAGAATGAAATAACAAAAGAAATCACCAGGCATGCGATAGACCGCACAGACAGGTTATTCCAACAGAATAACGAATAACGGAACCAGGTCATGCGTAAACGCACAGACAGGATGTTCTAACAGAATGATTAAGAACGGAATCAGGTCATTCGTAAAGCACAGACATGATGTTCCAACAGAATGATAAAGAACGGAATAATAACTGAAATCACCAGGCATACGGTACTTCATATAGACAAGTTATTCCAACATAATAATAAAGAATAAAATAACAGAAGAATTTCACCAAGTATAGGGTAGCCCGCGTATACAGGTTATTCCAACAGAATAATAAAGAATAAAATAACAGAAGTTCTCTTCATGAATAAGAAAGAAAGAATACCCCTTACGAGTACAACAAATAATATCCCTTACCTTAGAAAGAAGAGTACTGAATATAGAAGTAGTGAAGTAGCAGAACACTTTTCTTCTTTCTCTCTATAGTTTCTCTCTCTAGAGTTTCTGTGAATTCGTAAGAAATAATGAAGGAATGAGCTTCTATTTATAGAAGAATGGACTGCATAGTCACTAATTCATGAATGGTCCAGATTGATTTACTTTAAACGGACGGTCTAGATTTAAAACAAAATCTTTTAAATAAAATATAATATATTCTATTTATAATTTAATAAAATGAATAACTTTATAAAAGTATTCTGTTTTATATAAAAAGATTTTACTATACAAAACACTATGCAGGCACTATGCAACACTATGCATAATAAAATATAATATATTCTAATTATTGTCTAATAAAACAAATAACTTTATAAAAGTATTCTGTTTTATATAAAAAAATATTACTATGCAAAATACTATGCATAATACTATGCATAATAGAATATAATATATTCTATTTATAGTCTAATAAAACGAATAACTTTATAAAAGTATTCTGTTTTATATAAAAAGCTTTTCTATTTTATTACATTAATAATACTAATAAAACAAAACTGAGTGTCTTATCACGTAAGTATCAATAATCAATATGCAACCACGCGTATTACTGTACTTTTACTACAGAGTAGTTCAACAGTATTAACGGTAAAACTTCCGCTGTTATTTTCATAAAATATTTTTGTCATTTTCTCAATCCGACAATAATTTCATTGTGGGGTCCACCAATGATTGTACCATCGTACAAATATTCCCCGATAAAAAGAATATTCCCCGACCAATCGAATATTATACAACAACTTGCATACTTTGCAAAATTTATAAATATTAACCACAACTATAACATTATATCAAATCCACACCATAATATTCAAAAAAATATTTTGAGAAATTTAAATCTTTATTAATAAAATTTGGGGTCTCACAATCTCCCCTCCTAATGGAATTTTGCCCTCAAAATTTACGTACGTACCTGGTATGAAGAGGATACCTTGACTTCATTTCAGATTCTAACTCTTGAGGTATAACCTTTGAGTGTTGAATATAATCCTTCTTATCCAAGATTTTAACACGTATCTCCTTATACGTTAAATCGTCCGCTATCTCGTCCGGTTCTAAATTAATAATGTGGTTCGGGTCGTCCCCATATTTACGTAACATCGATACGTTAAAACATTATGAACACGCGACATACTTGACAGTAAAACGAGTCTATAAGCCACAGTTCCTATTTCATCGAGGGTTTCAAATGGGCCAATTAAATCGAGGGTTGAGATTTCCCCTCCCTCGATTCTTGCTTCTAGAATAACGCCCTCTTGAACCTTCTTCTTGACATTCATCAGCTCCGGGTGTGTAGCTTGAGCGGCTTTAACTTTATCGATTAAAGTCGATTCTACTCATATATTCGTTATCTTCACGTGGGTTCGTATATTCGTACTTGTAACCGCATATAATCTTCTACTCAACGCGTTAGCTACCATGTTTACTCTTCCTACGATGGTATTGAATGGTACGATCGTAATCTTCAATAGCTCGAGTCAACGTCTTTGGCGCATGTTACGTTTATTTTAGTTGAAAAAATATTTGAGGGTTTAAGAAATGGGTTTTGTACCGGGTTCAATATAAAATTCGATTTCATGCTCTAGGGGTAGGCTAAGAAGTTTTCAAAAATACGTCAGGAAATTTATTAACAATAGAAATATCATTCAAAACTGTGACCCTCGTCCATGACTTGGATAGTACGTCACATTAATACCTATCAACTTGATATCGTCATTCAAGACGTCACCTACAGAAAGTCTGGCTTCGGTGCATTCCACACAAGGAAGTCAACAACGAAAGGACCGGGGCTCTTTACTTATGGCTTGATATGACAATGATTGACTTTAGTGGTTTGGTTGCTTGAAATCGCATAATAGGTTGGTTAGGAATATGTAAGCTAACAACCTTACGAAAAGCATGATGAGTAGTTAACCAATCGATTCCTAAAATCGCATCAAAGGCAAGTATTTTCAAAGTGATAAGATTGATAGGTAACGTGAAAGTGTCAATTTGAATTAAACAAGATTTATAAATAGTGGATGTAACGAAGGTTTCTCCCAACTAAGTTTAAACAGATATATCAAAGTCTAACTTCTCTAGAGTTAACTTCAAACATTGAACACAACTAGGTGAAATAAAAGAGTGAGTAGGATCGGTATCTAACACGGTATAGACTTCGCAAGAGTTTATGATTAACTTACCCGTGATAATTTTATTCAGGTTCCTCGTCAAAAAAAACGCTCTCTCTTAAACTACCGGCTTTGGCTTGTCTGGGACATCCTTTGGCATCACTATCCCAGTTGGACTTGACTTCACCATACGACAAAATTGAGCTAGGTGACCTTCTCTTCCGTAATTAAAACATGCTTTGGATTGCTGCGTATAGTTTGGACGGATGTGTCCCTCCTGTCCCCATTTGAAACATACGACCGATGGTCGTTCTTCTTCCTTTGAAACGGGTGCTGGTGCTGATGTCTTTCCATCATTATTAAATCTTCTATTCTTAAAATCTCCACTCCTATTATCTTGCCATGATTACCACCGAAGTGGTTACCATTCTTGGCATGATAATTTCCCCCATGATGGTTATCATTGTTCCGATGGCCGTTGTCATCGGTATGATTATTATTGTGTTGTTACTCGTTACCTTTTGGTTGTGTTGACTCATTATTACGCTCCAATAACTGAGCCCTATTCACAATATCTGAATATAAACAAAGTTTGTGAGAAATGGGTATTGACGTATATCGGGTTTCAAACCTCTCAGAAACATTCGCGTCATTCTCTCCTCATTATCGACCAAATGGGATGCAAACTGGGATAACTTCGTAAATTTAGCCTCTTATCGCGACACGGTCATATTGTTTTGCTCTAACTTGATGAACTCCACCTCCTTCATGTGATGAATACTTTCGGGATAGTACTTGTCGTTGAACAATTCTTGGAACTTCTCCCAAGACATCTTGAGTGCGTCAGGCTGGGTACATTTTACAGATTCCCACCAGTAATCTGACTCTTCACGCAACATAAAGGTGGCAAAGGGAACCTTTTGCTCCTCGGAGCATCCCAAGACATCAAATATCTAGGTGATCTGCTTTAACCACGTCTCTGCCTTAAGTGACTCTGGCTTTCCCAAAAACTCTGGTGGTCCTAGCTCTTTAAACTGTTTAGCGGTGACCAGCCGTGGGTTGCCATTGTTTCCATCTGCATTTTGAATAGGAACCGCTCTCGCCTGATGTTGCATGAATTGCATAAAGCCTCTGAACATCCCATCGTTCACCATTTCATCGGTTTTATTGTTTACTTGAGGATTATTGTCTTCCTGTTGCACCTTATCTTGGGTATTGATCGTTGGTGACTCAATGGTCTCATGTGCTTCATTGCTGATCTCAACATTTTCAGATGCCATTTTCAAACACTTTCACAAAATAAGGGTTAATTAACATATCACATATTATCCCTATACTCTGACCGATCAATTAAATACCAAATAAACTTAGGTAGGTCAAACTAGCGAAGGAATTCCCCGTCTCTCCCGTCCTAGTTCTTGTCTCACATCTCAGCCGGGGATCATATCCCTAAGCTTTGATACCAACTGTGACGCCCCCAAAATAGGTATACATCACCCATCTTGAGTCGCCAAATACATGGTACAAAATTCAAATACAACTTAATTATATAACTGTCGTGTAAAGTACGACAAGACATATGTTTGGAGTTTTAACACGAATATTGTCTTCTTGACATTATACAAACTCAAATTCAATATTATTACATTTATTATCACACTATTTCACAGAATAATGAGGACTACTAAAGTCATTTATCTTGGACCATCACTCCAGTCCCTGACTCGTCCCAGCTACGTTCTCATTTCCTGAAGAGAACAGTGAAAGAAAGGGTGAGCTCAACTAACCCAGTAAGAAATATTATGACTAAGATAATGCAAAATAAATTATCGTTAGCCTTCAACAGTGTTAAATTGATACAATATAACAAACATCAAGTTTAACTGCAGCGGAACAAGCAATCCATTAGAAGAGTTAAGTAGAAAATAAAATCTATTATATTCTATGATTTAAAAGGTTTTCATCACTTTTATCACTGAGACTCAGCTTAATAAATAATCCACATCATCAAATCATCCCTGCACTATAGGCCAAGGATATTCGTTAGTATCATGACCACGAATTATTCATGCACTACGGGCCAAAGATAATAGTGTTTTCATCAACGGTCCTGATCATGCCATAAAATAATTCATCTTTGCACCCTTGGCCGAAGAGAATCCATAGCCATAATCATACCAAAAAATGTTCATTAATGCACTACGGGCCAATGAGGATTTTTTTCACATCATTTGTAACATTACGGTGATGATTACACCGAATAATCCCTGGTCATAATCATACCAAGTCCATTTATGCACTACATGCCACAAATTACTTTTAACATAATATAAATATGAGGATGATGACAATGACATAATAATTCAATAAAACAAGTTCAAGAATTAATTTATCCAGGAACCAATAACGTCCAAATTGTAAACATGATACTTCTTTGTAGAGTAAAATTCAAGAATGCTCAGAAGAATATTTCCATGAAAAGATACTGGATGAAGCGCAAATATCAAGGATATTCTACTAATTTCATGGAGTATATAAGTCAAAACTTTAACCAACTGAATATAATAAAGAATGGAATAACAAAAGAAATCACCTGGCATGCGATAGACCGCATAGACAGGTTATTCCAACAGAATAATGAATAATGGAACCATGTCATGCGTAAACGCACAGACATGATGTTCTAACAGAATGATAAATAATGGAACCAGGTCATGCGTAAAACACATACATGATGTTCCAACAGAATAATAAAGAACGAAACCAGGTCATGCGTAAAGCACAGATAGGATGTTCCAACAGAATGATAAAGAACGGAATAATAACAGAAATCACCAGGCATACGGTACTTCACGTAGACAGGTTATTCTAACATAATAATAAAGAATGGAATAACAGAAGAATTTCACCAAGTATAGGGTAGCCTGCGTATACAGGTTATTCCAACAGAATAATAAAGAATAAAATAACAGAAGTTCTCTTCATGAATAAGAAAGAAAGAATACCCCTTACGAGTACAACAAATAATATCTCTTACCTTAGAAAGAAGAGTACTGGATATAGAAGTAGTGAAGTAGCAGAATACTTTTCTTCTTTCTCTCTATAGTTTCTCTCTCTAGAGTTTCAGTGAATTCGTAAGAAATAATGAAGGAATGAGCTTCTATTTATAGAAGAATAGACTACATAGTAACTAATTCATGAACGGTCCAGATTGATTTACTTTAAACGGACGGTCCAAATTTAAAATAAAATCTTTTAAATAAAATATAATATATTCTATTTATAATCTAATAAAACGAATAACTTTATAAAAGTATTCTGTTTTATATAAAAAGATTTTACTATGCAAAACACTATGCAGGCACTATGCAATACTATGCATAATAAAATATAATATATTCTAATTAATGTCTAATAAAACAAATAACTTTATAAAAGTATTCTGTTTTATATAAATAAATATTACTATGCATAATAGAATATAATATATTCTATTTATAGTCTAATAAAATGGATAACTTTATAAAAGTATTCTGTTTTATATAAAAAGTTTTTCTGTTTTATTACATTAATAATACTAATAAAACAAAACTGCGTGACTTATCACGTAAGCATCAATAATCAATATGCAACCATGCGTATTACTGTACTTTTACTACCGAGTAGTTCAACAGTATTAACGGTAAAACTTCCGCCGTTATTTTCATAAAATATTTTTTGTCATTTTCTCAATCCGACAATAATTCTGTTGTGGGGTCCACCAATGATTGTACCGTCGTACGAATATTCCCCGATAAAAAGAATATTCCCCGACCAATCGAATAGTATACAACAACTTGCATACTTTGCAAAATTTATAAATATTACCCACAACTATAACATTATATGAAATCCACACCATAATATTCAAAAAAATATTTCGAGAAATTTAAATCTTTATTAATAAAATTTGGGGTCTCACAATCTCCCCACCTTATGAAATTTCGCCCTCGAAATTTACTTATGTACCTGGTATGATGAGGATACCTTGACTTCATTTCAGATTCTAACTCTTGAGGTATAACCTTTGAGTGTCGAATATAATCCTTCTTATCCAAGATTTTAACACGTATCTCCTCATACGTTAAATCGTCCGCTATCTCGTCCGGTTCTAAATTAATAACGTGGTTCGGGTCGTCCCCATATTTACGTAACGTCGATACGTTAAAAATGTTATGAACATGCGATATACTTGGCGGTAATTCTCTTCACTTCCATTTAATAGTTTAATCAACTATTAAATCTCATATATATTTAATTTCTTCACACCAAAACACATAATTCAAAATATATACATCTCATAATAATAATTTTAATTATTAAATTCTTATTTTAATAACTTATGAAAATTCAGATTGTCACAAAAATCATACATTTAGTAAATCATTGTCACGCTTAAATAACATCTCAAGACTTAATCAATAACAAGTTAAATTTTTCTAAGTCATTATCTTTTGAATCTAAAATCATCAAATACATGCTTACAATCTGTTATTGAACTTTATTACATGTTTAATACGTTATCATGCATCTTAGACTAGGTTAAGCTAACATGTCATGGACTGAAAACTAAAAAAAATTTTATTTCTGCTCAGGAAACGGCGCAACTGCGCTGCCCCAAGCCTTGGCACCGGCGCAGTTGCGCTGGTGCTCAATACTCAGAATGTTCAGCAGGCGCAGATGTGCCGTTTCTACATTTGGTACTGGCGCAGCTGCATCAGTACGCAGACAGAAACTGCAGACTGCTTAACTTAGTTATTTGCTTAATTTTTGTATAACAATTCTGGGGACATAATGTTGTTAAGGATGAAAGAATGTGACGAATGTATTTATTGAGTCGTGATTCTAGGGACAATTCTTTTAAAGAGAGAATGATGTAACGAGCGAGAATTTTATATTTAATTTTAAAAATATTTATTGAATTAAATATATATTTGAATTGATTTATTTATTGAGATAAATAAATATTTGATAAAATTATTATGCACTAATTTAGTTAAAGTGTGTTATGATAATTAAATTAATGTATGATAATTTTATGATTTGTAGATTTAATTTAATGAGATAATTAAATTAAATGAATTATTAAATAAGTATAATGTTGTTCTAATTTAATTTAATAATTAAATTAGAGATTAATTAGTCTGTAAAATAAAATTATAATTTATTATGGAAATTATAATTATATGGTAAATGAATAATTTAATTTAAGAGTTTTATTGATTTAATTGTTTAAAGGTGTGACAAATAAAACTATAGGATACATGAATTATTAAAATAAACTAAAGTGCGATATTTGAGAGTAGCCAAACACGGCCTTGTGTCTCTTGGTGTTTGTAACAACTGAAACGATTGGTTTTTTACCTGACGACTTAAGATTGCACGATGGTATGTCAGTGTTAATGTTGGTGGGTTTACGTGTTTTTTAAGGCTAAGAACAGAGAGTGTGGAGAAGAAGGGAAAACACAGAGAGAGCTAGAGAGAAAATTGAGAGTTCTCTGAGAATTGGGAGGTTCATCTATTATGCTTGTGAGATTTATTTATTTCCTTTTATTTTTAGGTAGATAGATGTAATTTTGTGGTAAAGTGAACACCAGATCTGTGAGATTGAAGTACCCGAATTTGGGGGTGTCACATACATTAATGAGGGGGAGCTAATACGCGTTGCACTTTTTTTTTCTTAACCAAGGTTTTTTTTCCATTGAATTTTTCCTGATAAGATTTTTAATGAGACAATTTTCAATGCATATGGCTTCACAATAGACATCCAAGGGGGAGTGTTATAAAATTATATTATATATGGATGTCTAGATTCATTCCTCCTATTTTTATTATAATAACCTTTAAGCTTTGAAACTCCTATGTCTTTAAGTTTTGAAATTCATGACCTTTGAGTTTTGAAACCTCCAAATATTGATGTTCATGTACCTATAAATAGATGTATTGTAAAGAGAATCATACACATAAAAAATATAATGAGAATGCTTTCTCTTTTCCTCTAATCATCTTTGTTCTTAATATTAGTATTCTTTTATAGTACAATGTAACATATTAACTTGGTTCCCTATTAAAATAAATATGGAATATAGTTTCATGTTTAATGAGTTTAATAATCATAACTTAACTAATCACCTTCATAAGTTACTGTAATGAACATGAATCGTAAATGCATGAATATAATGTACCAAAAAATATGTAGTTTCTAATGGAATAGGTAACAAAGCTACTTTGCCACCAATTGCTACTAAATCATCGCCCCCCCCAAGTTAAACGGGTGCTTGTTGTTGCACCAGGTGCTAAAGCATGGGTGTTTTGTATCCATTGAGCAAAGACGGGTTGTGATTGGATAGCGATATCTGAAAACATATCTTTATAAATAATTAAAAATATTTATCGAATAAATAAATATTTTAGTTAGGATATTTATGGAATAATTTATCTAAGTGTGTTGACATTAAGTAAATTGATGTTAGATAATTTTATAAGGTGCATATTTTATTACGTTAATGTGTTGGTAGTTTCCTAATTTAATTTAATAATTAAATTAAAAGATAAGTGAATTGTTAAATAATTATAATATAGTGAAATGGTAATGCTCTAATTTAATTTAATAATTAAATTAGAGAATTAATAATTTGTTAAATATAATTATAATTATATTGGCTAAATAGATATTATAATTTTATTAATAAGGTTTAATTAGATTTAATAATGAATTAAGTTTAATTTAATTGGTTAATAGGTGTGACATATATGAACCATATGGTAAGAAGGATTATAAAAATAAATTAAAAGGAGTTTTGGGTGCTAGCCAAACATGGCCTAGTGACCCTTTGTTTTTTTACTGATAAAACTCTTTTGTATTTTTTTAACTGATGCGCTTTATATTATATTCCATTAGTTTAGTTTCACGTATAGTATTCCCAAGTTTTAGAACACCGAGAGAAGAAGGGAGCCTTAGAGAGAAGTTGAGAGAGAATATAAGTTATTTGTAAATTGAGAGAGGTTTGAGAATCAAAGAAGGAAGAAGCAAGAAGATTGTTCAAGTTTACTTTAACATCTAGCTAATCAAAGGTAAGCAATCTATTTCTAAAAATTCTTAGTTTATTTCTAAAACTTCTTCTCTATAATTGGTTTTGATGGTTAATTTGTTGAGAAATTGGTTACATGTGTTATTGGAATTACTTAGTCTAATATATGTTGTTTATAAATAGTTTTTGGAGTATCAAATTCATGAAAAACATGCTTAAGATGAAGAGTTTGGTTTTTGGCCTAATATATGTATTTTGGTCTATTTTGAGACTAAAATAGGCTAAGAATTCATGTTATAATCTGTAAATTGATGGTTTTTTGTGTTAATACTTTGAAATACTAAAAAAACGAAAGTTAAATGGATCAATTTGGTTGAGAAATGAATTCATGAGAGTTGAATTCACTAAATGTGTTGAAATATGAAAATAGAACATGAACTTTGATTTTTGAGTCCTTGGATTGGTTGTTAGAGTTATTTATGTTGTTAGAATCCATTTATATATGTGGGGCCTTGTTTTTACAAAATTTATTACATATATGTTTGCTTAATTTGTTGTTTGGGTGAGGAAATTGGGTGTTTTTGGGATAATCTGTGTTCTTCGTGAAGTAGCAAAATCTGGGTCTGCAATGCAGTGCCACAACGCCTCTGTGAAGGTTTGTCTACGCTCCACAGCACCGACCCCAGGTTTAAGAATCTCGCCGCAGCGCCTGTTCTTTATTGTTTGTGCAGCGTTGACGTGCCAGTTGGCAGATTGGCCCAAAAATGAGATTTTGAGTGTATGATCCTAGGGTTGTTTATATAACCTTAATGAACGATTGTAATGAAATGTAAAACATGTTGTAAAACTTAGTAACACGTTATTAATTGGCAATTAAGTTATATAAGACTTAAGCTTGATGTTCATGAGGTTTAGTAATGTTGTTTAAGTGTTAAGCCTTATGTTATATGCTAGGAAAGGTTTCAAGGTTCATAGCTTAAAGTTGGAATCTTGGAGCTTCACGGAATTGGTTTTTGTAATATGCATAGGTTGTGAACAGTGAAGGAAAGTAATTGAGAGAGCATTTGTTTGTTAGTCTACATTTTTAAACAAGTGGTTCTTATGGAAAATAAATTGTGAATATGGATGTATTATTGGGATGTATTTTGAATGGTATTATTGGGATGTATTTTGAATGGTTGATACATTTTGGCTTTAAATTTAAATGAGAATTTAGACCTTTTAGCTATATATTATGGCATTAGCAGATTGCAGGTGCACTGATAATATAGGTGAACCACAACTTTTTTTCTTTTTTATTCCAATTCAATCTACAACATTTTAAAAAAGTTGTGTAAATGTGCCTAAACGTTGTCTGATATACTAAACAACAATATTTTTATCCAGAAAACGTTGTGGAATCATACATTCTTCAACGTTTTTAAGTATTTGCTAATATTTGGATAACAAATCTACAACGTTTTTCCCTAAAAAATGTTGTGTATTGTGCTTAACTACAACGTTTTAAAAACGTTGTGTAAGGGTGCCAAATAGCTAACACCCTTAACCACGACGTTTTTCTAACTTAAACCACAACGTTTTTTTCGCGTTGTCTATTTACTGTTTTGTAGTAGTGTAAGTTATATAAGACTTAAGCATGATGTTCGTGAGGTTTAGTAATGTTGTTTATGTGCTAAGCCTTATGTTATATGCTAGCTAGGAAAGGTTTCAAGGTTCATGGTTTGTGATTAGTATAGTCAACTAAAGCTAAAGATTATAAACTTAGTTAGGATAACTAAGTTAAGTGAAATAGAAATTAAACCATTAACGTTAGTTGTAATATAACTAATTGGTGTGGTGATCCTAAATGATATGTGTAGGATACTTGCAGAACGTGTGTTATAATTGTGTAGCAAGCGCACGAAGAAAGTTTCTAAACCCTACCTTTTCATTGAGCAAATTTTCTAACCTTTACTTTTTATAATTCAAGTGAGGTTTCTTATCATGATCAATGCCTATATTTTGATTAAGCTTTCTATTCTTTCGAAAGCATGCTTTAATGTATGATATTTATTCATTTGAAATCATTGTATCCTATTATTGTTGAAACCCCACTTCATGAGATTACTTTGCTATTGTTATCAAACTATTAAATGGTCAGTGGACCCTTATTAATTTGGCTAGTCCATAGTTGATGAGCGTTCTAAAGACTTAACATTTCTTTGAAGCTTGTTCAAACCAAACTTTCTTTGGTGCGAATTCTAATGTTAAAACTGAGTTGAATGATGAGTAGGTTTTTATCCTACGATTTATCCTTATTTAGCTTGATATATTGTTAGTTTTTGAGTATTTCATGTTGCTTTTGATGGATTTTTGCTCTTGTTACAGGATATTAAGGTGAAAACATCAAAATACTGGCATTGGAAGAAATCTCAAGCGATTCTGGACATAATGCATAACCGGCGCGGGGCGTGCCGTGAATACAAAGGAAATGGCATGGGGCGCGCGACATGGGGATAAGTTTCTGTTGTACTAGCGCAGGTCGCGCCGCTTCAATGAAGGACCCAGCGCGGGACGCGCTGGTCGGGCATGATGGTTGCTGAGTTATTTTATTTTGCATGCTACTGAGTTGTGTTGGGAGCTATAACTTCTTTATGTAATAAGGTCATGTTAGGAGTGTATCAAGGAGGTTATTTCATATTAATTGGGATTCTTTGCTTAAAAACTTGTTGGGTTTAACTAGGAGTTTGATTTTTATTATTATTCCTATGGGATGACTTTGACATGGATTAGAATTGGATTTGGTTCAACTGAAGTGAATGAACTTGTGCTGAAAATGATTGGGTATATTAAGTACCTTTATAGGTTGGGTTTCCAATCACTCCGAAAGCCCAAACTGATCTTGTTTTGCAATATTTGAATAACAACTACTCTCAATTTGTTATAAATTATCTTATGAATGATATTGAGAAACCGATTACTGAGTTGTTGAACATGTTAAGAACTGCCGAGAACAATATGAAAAAGGCAGGACTCGTTCCCATAATGATGGTGCAAAAGGGGAATGCTAAGGGAAATTGGAAAGGTAAGAAAAAGATAGGATCTAAATCTGATGCCAAACCCAATTCAAAAACAAATAGGCTTTAAAACCTAAAGGTGGAGTGGCTAAAGAAGGTGATTGTCACTTCTGTGGAAAACCTGGGCACTGGAAGAGAAATTGTCACGCTTATTTGGAAGAAGTGAAGAAAAGGAAAGGAAGTGCGACTTCTGATTCAGGTATATATGTTATAGAAGTCAACTTGTCTACTTCTACATCATGGATATTGGATACTGGATGTGGTTCTCACATTTGCGTTAATGTGAAAGAACTCCGAAGGAGTAGGACTTTGAAAAGAGGAGAGGTTGACCTGCGAGTTGGGAATTAAGCAAAAGTTGTTGCACTAGCCGTAGGAACATATCATTTATCTTTGCCCACTGGGCTAGTATTAGAATTAGAGGATTATTATTATGTGTCTGCTATAAGCAAAAACATTATTTTTGTTTCTTGCTTGGAGAAGAAAGGTTTTTCATTTATAATAAAGAACAACTGTTGTTCGTTTTACTTAAATGATATATGCTATGGTGTTGCATAATTGTTTAACGGTCTTTATATTCTTGATTTAGAAATACCTATCTATAACATAAATACAAAACGATTTAAATCAAATGATTCAAATCTGACATATCTCTGGCACTGTCGTTTAGGCCATATAAATGAGAAACGCATATCCAAGCTCCATAAAGACGGGTTTTTGAATTCATTTGATTTTGAATCATATGAGAAATGTGAGTCTTGTTTATTAGGCAATTAAGATGACTAAAGCCCCTTTCACCGGACACAGTGAATGGGTTAGCGATGTATTGAGACTTATACATAGTAATGTATGTGGACCCATGAGTTCATTAGCAAGAGATAGGTTTTATTACTTCATTACATTTACCGACGACTTTAGTAGATATGGATATGTATATCTTATTGGGAGTTGTCGTTTACACTCTAAAATTAACCTCACTTTCATTTTACAAATTCAAACAAATAGCACAGTAGTAAGCAAGGATCGATCCCACATAGAGTGCTTTATTTTATATTTATTATATTATTTTGATAGAAAATAAAGATGGGGAGTTTTTGAAAATTGTTTTTAAACTAATAGAACAAGAATTAATGATGAAATTAACCAAATAAATAAAAACTTCAGTTCTGGAGTTCAGTTTCACCAAGTACATCAATTAATTAATCAAGTTATTATTATTTTCCCTACAATAAAACTATTAGCCCTAGATAACAATAACCTCTGCTATCCGAAATTCTCCTTAGATTTTCACTGTATGAAATAAGCTCTTTACCAGATTCTAACTCGCATACAACATAGAACAAGCTCTCTAGATTTAATATGATAGAAGCATTAAGAAATAGAGAATTAGGCTAATCCCAGCAACAAACACATAAGCTCAATTTGTTTAACTTGTTTTATGATAATCTTAGTAATACACAAAAGCTTATCCATAATTAGTATTACCAAGTTGCTACTTATGATGAAGACAAATATCAATTACACGTAATACCAATCTTAATCTAGCATATGATAATGATCAAATTAACTCAATTGGCCATATTAAATCAATTAGATCAATTAACATACAATCAATGAAAATAGATTATCAGAAGAAATTTCACACAAGAAGGAATAAATAATAATACTCAATTAATCAATTACTTGTAACAAGGATTCACCTCCCTTTAGAACTGAATAAAAAGAACTAGCCTGACATGCTCTTGAGTCTGCACTCCAATAGATGATAGTTGATAATTTAATTAATAAAACCCTAACTATCATCCTCTATTTATAGTGCTAGACAGAGTCCTAAATCCTATGAGAATTAGAAATCCAAATCCTAAAAGGAATTACAAATCATAACTAGTTTCCATAAAGAAATAGAATTCAATTTAGAAATAAATCTTAGTCTAAAGGAAATTGTAAAGCTAATAGAAATATCAATCCAATTCCATGTAGCAGTTTGCCAAAATTTGCATTTAGAAAATTTTCAAAAATCAAAGATTTCCCAATTTTTCCACTCAAATTTGCTGGGGCGAATTTCTATTTTCTGCTGCGACATCCTTTGGTAAAATGAGCATAACTTTTGATCCGGAAAGAGTTACGAGGCCGGCTACCTATAAAAATGAAGATATCGATAAGATCTACAACTTTCATTCTTTTAGATTGGATAGATTCCGGTTGTATCAAGGTCGAAATCAGGCTCCAAGTAAATGATATGCAAATTTCAACTTCCAAACTTTGAGGTTCAACTTCTGTTTGGTAAAAAGATCATAACTTTTTCATATGAAATCTGATTGAGACGATTCAAGATGTTCCGAAAAGCTTAGGAAGAGATCTACAATAAAATCCAAGTCCCAAGTCAAGACCATGTATCCAACTTAATGCTAAAAACCCTGCAATTTTCTCTTTTTCTCATTTTAGCTCCAATTCTTTCTGAAATCATTAAACACATTAATAATCTCATATACACATGAAACATGGAATAAAACTAAACATAAAGGAATCAAAATAAATGAATAATATGCATTTATCAAATTCCCCCACACTTAGCCTTTACACGTCCTCGTGTAAACCAAAAGTTTGATTTCTAAAAAAATTCTATTAAACCATCATATCAAAAGATTTCAAGATACAAATCATGACTTTTAACACTAACTCACTGAAATCTAATAAATGTCTCATCATTTAACTCACAATGAACAACCTTACCATTTCACCAACGAACTTCATCAAACCAACCTGTAACCACAAAAGAAACTTTCCTACAGTCCACATACTTACTCAACTTGGTTATTATGGAACAAAAACTGTGTACACTGACTCACAACCAAGAACAAATTTTCCTTGCTTTGTAATTTTTTTCATAGAATCTTTTCTTTAGCACATATGAATGTATTTTCATGTTTTTTCTCGTATATTCTTTTTTTCTTTTCTTGACATGTGTAATGTCTCCTTTTCTTAGGCTTTTCAGAGTTACCCATTAGCGAACTTTCCACCAACGACTCCCAAACCAGATGATCTTAGGGCGCTAGGTGTAGAGACACCCCTAAGGCTTACTTATTTAAGTAACAAAGGCCACAAAAGTTGACTAGTCAAGCTACTTTTATCCATCACACTTTTCAGCGTGACTACCAATGCATCCCGAGGCTTAGATACCCAGTTATTTCGCACAATGGACAGTGAAGCAGATTTTCAATTTTCATTTTTTTCCTTCTCTTTTTTTTTCATTCATCATTTTTTTCCACATGGTTCTGCAACAATATAAGCAAGTTAAACAGTTGTAAATCATGAAATCAGTGCACATAGACAACTCCACAAATAATGTAGCCAAATAAACATGCTTCTCATATTCAAGTACTCATGTATCACAAATTCAATTCAAATCAATTACTATAGATCATGACTTAGTTGTTATCATTCATTAAAAAATTAAGCATCAATTAGATTCTAAAATTTAGCATTAATTTTTAATCTTTGACTTTAATCTTTTTAACACTTAGCCAAATAGAATCATGAAACCAGAATTTTCAAAAATTGTCAAAAGCATTAATTTTTTCAAATTCCCCATCAAAATCGGATAAATATCCCCTAATAAAATAAAAACATAAATTGTCCCCCCACAATCAAACCTTACATTGTCCTCAATGTAAGAAAATCATGCAAAAAAGAAAAAAACTAGCAACTAACATGCAAAAACTAAAAAGTAAAGGAATAGAAAAATCAAATCTGGAATCTTGGGTTACCTCCCAAGCAGCTGCCCTTGTTTATTGTCATTGGCTTGACATCATCTTTCTCATTCTCTGTAATTGAACTTGTGAACTTCAAGTGGACTGGTAACAACTTCAATTCTTCATTAAGAGCATCTTTTAGATCATGATTTTGCTCCATTCTAGCCCTCAAATCCTTCTCGTATAATTGTATTTGATCAAAAGATTCTTGCACTATAGAGTCAACAACATTAGTAGAAAAAACAAAATCAACAATACCAAGATACATTTTAGTCTCATATGTGCTGAACTGGACATGTGCATCATCCAATTCCATAGTTAAGATCCTATAATGTGTATCATGTAGTGTTTTTGTTACTTGCAACGCTGTATCACCTATATCCTCTTTGTAAAGATCTGTAAAACTTATCCAATTGTTCTCCTCTTCCTTTTGTTCATCCTTTTCATACTTTGAATACCTGATTTCTTCTTCAAATTTAGTAGTAGCCTCAAGCACTTCCAACTGGTTTCCACTAGTAAACTCCTCATCATCTTTAAGTTTTTGTTCCCTATTCGCCATTTCTTCCAGGAATTTTTCATTAGACTCTGTATACCACGTTTAATTCTTTCTAACTTTCAAATTCCTTATTAGAAATTGTGGAAAAGGTAGTTTCGGTTCATAAGCTGAAAGAGTTGAAAATTTGTGCTTGAGTACATCACTGCTGCCTTTTTCACTATTGTCGAACTTGCTTTGTATTGAATTTCCTTGCTGTTGATCCTCTGCACCACATCTCAATTTTATGGCACTTATATTTTCAACAGTTTGAGAAAATGACCTTCCTACTGTTGTTGCAAGCTAACCAACTTGGTCCCATAGATCTTGAACAGAAGTTTTTGTCTCTTACTGGAATTGTTGTGTTTGACTCATGAACTGTTGTGTTTGGTTCATGAATGCCTTAAACATATCCTCCAAATAGATGTCCCAAAATTGACAGGTACTTGTTGGTTCTTTGTGTGGTACTGAGGTTGAGCTTCCTGAAAACATTGAGTATTCCTTGCAGCCATTTATCGAACTATAGCAGTTAATTCAGAAATTTGTTGCTCAATATTACAAGTGTTCACCTCTTTTACCCTTTGTGATACATAAGTGATCTTAGTACCATATTGTTGTGAGTTGGCTGCCATGGTTGTAATTAAGTTCTTTGCAGCGTCTGGAGTTTTATCCACCAGTGCTCCTCCACTAGCCGCATCGATCATACTTCTTTCCATTGGTAGCAACCCCTCAGAAAAGTACTGGATCAAGTGATGGTCATCAATTCTGTGAGGCGGATAGCTTGGACACAACTTCTTGAACCTTTCCCAATACTCGTAGAGAGTTTCTCCATTGAACTGCCTGATTCCACATATCTCCTTCCTTGTATCGGCAATTCTTGATGCAGGGAAATACCTCTCCAAGAATAACCTTTGCATATCAGTCCATGATCGTATTGATCCTGATGGTAGATAGTATAACCAGTTTTTAGCCAAATCCGTTAAGGAGAATGGAAAAAGTCTAAGCTTGATTTGCTCCTCTGTCACTCCTTGTGATTTCATCGTGGAACAAACCACATGGAACTCCTTTAGATGCTTATATGAATTTTCACCTATAAGACCACGAAAAATAGGCAAAAGACGAATTAGTCCAGAGTTAAGTTCAAAAGCAACATCTAAAGTAGGATACTCAATACAAAAAGATGGTTTAGTCAGATCAAGAGTAGCCAGTTCTTTCAAAGTTCTGTTGTTGTGTGGCACCGCCATCTCTTCTACTTCAAGTGATGGGACAAGAGTTTCTTTTGTATCTGCAATTTTCTCTATCTCTTAAACAAAATTTTAGTCAATAATGTTAGAGGATAAAAACAAAAAGAAAATAATAAAAATAAAAGAAAACAAAGAATAAACAAAAACAAATAACACTCCCCGGAAACAGCGCCAAAATTTGGGACCTGTCGTTTACACTCCTAAATTAACCTCACTTTTATTTTACAAATTCAAACAATTAGCATAGTAGTAAGCAAGGATCGATCCCACAAAGAGTGATTTTTGTTTTATATTTATTCTATTATTTTGATAGAAAATAAAGATGGGGGTTTTTGAAAATTGTTTTTAAACTAAGAGAACAAGAATTAATGATGAAATTAACCAAATAAATAAAAACTTCAGTTCTGCAGTTCAGTTTCACCAATTACATCAATCAATTAATCAAGTTATTATTATTTTCCCTTCAATGAAACTATTATCCCTAGATAACAATAAGATCTGCTATTCGAAATTCTCCTTAGATTTTTATTGAATGAAACAAGCTCTTCACCAGATTCTAACTCGCATACAACCTAGAACAAGCTCTCTAGATTTAATATGATAGAAGCATTAAGAAATAGAGAATTAGGCTAATCCAAGCAACAAACATATAAGCTCAATTTGTTTAACTTGTTTTCTGATAATCTTAGTAATACAGAAAAGCTTGTCCACAATTAGTATTACCAAGTTGCTACTTATGATGAAGACAGATATCAATTACACGTAATGCCAATCTTAATCTAGCATATAATAATGATCAAATTAACTCAATTGGCCATATTAAATCAATTAGATCAATTAGCATGCAATCAATGAAAATAGATTACCAGAAGAAATTTCACACAAGAAGGAATAAATAATAATACTCAATTAATCAATTACTTGTAACAAGGGTTCACCTCCTTTTAGAACTGAAGAAAAAGAACTAGCCTGACATGCTCTTGAGTCTGCACTCCAATAAATGATAGTTGATAATTGAATTAATAAAACTCTAACTAGCATCCTCTATTTATAGTGCTAGACAGAGTCCTAAATCCTATGGGAATTAGAAATCCAAATCCTATAAGGAATTACAAATCATAACTAGTTTCCATATATAAATAGAATTTAATTTAAAAATAAATTTTAGTCTAAAGGAAATTCTAAAGCTAATAGAAATATCAATCCAATTCCATGTAGAAGTCTGCCAAAATCTGCATTTTGAAATTTTCCAAAAATCTAAAATTTCCCCATTTTTCCGCTCAAATTTGCTGGGGCGAATTTCCATTTTCTGCTGCGACGTCCTTTAGTAAAACGAGCATAACATTATATAGGTAGTGCTCGTAGATATACTCAGCAAGTGGATGTACACAACCCTGTCTTATGATAACACGAAGCAATCCATTAGAAGAGTCAAATAGACCATAAGGTCTATTATCTTCTCTATGTTAAAAATCCACCAATAATGTTTTATCCATGTAAAATAAATCAACAGTTCTTGTCAACAATCATATGAATAACTCATAATCATAATTGTGGTTCTAAATTCCTCTTCGCAACTAGGACGAAGATAATTCTCATCACCTATCTTCACCTGAAACATCAAAAATCATGGTTATACCAAATCAAAATTCCTGCTCATAATCATACTAATAAATTTATCTTTGCAGCACGGCCAAAGATATTCATTAACAATTCATCTTTGCACTACATGCTAAAGACATACAACTGTATTTTAGAAGAGTCAAGTAGAACATGATATCTATTATCTTCTACGCATTTAAAAGTGTATAATAAATATTTAATCACTGAGACTCAGCTTAATAAATAATCCACATCATCGAATCACCCCTGCACTACGGCCAAGGATATTCGTTAATATCACATCCGTGAATTTATATTTCATCGCTGAGACTCAACTCGATAATCAATCCATATCACTGAATTATCAATGCACTACGGCCAAAGATATTCATTATTATCACATTCATGAATTTATATTTCATCGCTGAGACTCAGCTCAATAATTAATCCACATCATCGAATCATCCCTGCACTACAGGCCAAAGATATTCATTAGTATCACGACCACGAATTATCCATGCACTACGGGCCAAAGATAATCATGTTTTCATCAACGGTCCTGATCATGCCATAAAACAATTCATCTTTGCACCCTTGGCCAAAGAGAATCCATAGCCATAATCATACCAAAAACTGTTCATCAATGCACTACGGGCCAATGAGGACTTTTTCCACATCATTTATAACATTACAGTCATGATTATACTGAATGATCTCTGGTCATAATCATACCAAGTCCATCTATGCACTACATGCCACATATGACTTTCAACACAATATAAGTATAAGGATGATGACAATGATATAAGAATCAATCAAATGAGATAAAGGATAAATATTAAACATTTATAATACAATTTATCCATCGTTCAATAATAACCAAATGTTATCAATCACTTAATAATCTCATAATCTAATATCATTAATATTATAACAATATTTTAATCATTTCTTAAACTTATAAACAATTTATTTCAATTGTTTACACTTTATCAAATAATACATTTAATCACTCAAAAATGTCATACTCATAAGATTTCATAATCAATGATCAAATCCCTCATCAAAATCTGCATATACCCTATATAGGATTCTCAAGCCATAATATCCTATTTTCCAATTTTATTATTTCACATAACATATTTAATTCATTTACTCATAACTATTTCATTTTTATGAAAAATACCAAATCAGTCCCAAAAATATTTTTTTTCTGGGATTTAGCAGAATATAATCCCATCTTGAACATATATTTTTCTCAGAATTTTTAAAATTCATTTACTATTTTTCATATGGATAAAACTGCCGAATATTTAGACATTTATCATAAATTGTACTTTTGTCCAAAAATTCCGAAATTTACAGGGTATACTCTTGTTATATACATGTACTCCCAATAAAAATTTCACCAATTTTAGAGTTAACCACAAGGAGTTATAAGAGTTTACTTTTAAAATAGTCTTTTCCCATAAAATCCATAACTCTTAATCTATACATCCAAAAATCGCCATTTTGGACACAATTTAGAAAACTCATTAAATTATCATTTCAAATTTTTTCAAAATTTTTGAGGGTCAAAAAAATTACGAATCTGCCCCTGGCAGAAACCCCTTTTTAATGAAAATACTATTCGCATGAATACGAAGGATCATTCACCATGCATGTGGTAATCCATATAGACAGGTTATTCCAACAGAATAATAAAGAATGGAATAATAGAAGGATTCACCATGCGTGCGATAGACTGCACCGACAGGTTATTCCCAACAGAATAATAAATAATGGAACCAGGTCTGGCGTAAACGCACAGATAGGATATTCTGACAGAATAATAAATAATGGAACCAGGTCCGGCGTAAACGCACAGACAGGATATTCTGACAGGATAATAAAGAACGGAATATTAGAAGAATTTCACCATGTATACGGTACTTCGCATAAACATGTTATTCCAACATAATAATAAAGAATGGAATAATAGAAGAATTTCACCAAGTATAAGGTAGTCCGCATATACAGGTTATTCCAACAGAATAATAAATAATAATAATATCCTTTACGAGTACGATAATTATATCACATACGATTACAACAAATAATATCCCCTACCTTAAAAAGAAAAGTATTCTGACTGGTAGGGAGGGAATATACTTGAAGAAAACTTGCACTACGCTCAAAGCTTTCTTAAACTCTAAAGAAATACACTCAAGATTATAGAAGAAAAACTCTCTTTATAGTTTCTCTCTCTATAGTTTCAGTGAATTTGTAAGAAATAATGAAGGAATGAACTTCTATTTATAGAAAAATGGACTGCATAGTAACTAACTCATGAACGATCCAGATTGATTTACTTTAATCTGACGGTCCATATTTAAAGCAAAATCTTTTAAATAAAATATAATATATTCTATTTATAATCTAATAAAACGAATAACTTTATAAAAGATTTTACTATGCAAATACTATGCATAATAAAATATAATATATTCTAATTATTGACTAATAAAAAAGATAACTTTATAAAAGTATTTTGTTTTATATAAAAAATTTTTACTATACAAAACACTATGCACAATAGAATATAATATATTCTATTTGTAGAATAACTTTATAAAAGTAATCTGTTTTATATAAAAAGCTTTTCTATTTTATTACATTAATAATATCAATAAAACAAAACTGAGTGACTTATCACATAAGCATCAATAATCAATACCGTGCTATTTACCAAAATAGAAAAAAAAATTGAATACTTTTATTTCATAAAATTCGGGGTCTCACACCATGCATCCAACTTAATGCTAAAAACCCTGCAATTTTCCCTTTTTCCTCATTTCAGCTCCAATTCTTTCTTAAATCATTAAACACATTAATAAGCTCATATACACATGAAACATGGAATAAAACTAAACATAAAGGAATCAAAATAAATGAATAATATGCATTTATCACTTATGAGACACAAATCTGAATCCTTTGAAAAGTTCAAGGAATTCAAAAATGAAGTTCAAAACCAATTTGGCAAAAGCATAAAAGTCCTTCAATCAGATCGAGGAGGTGAATACTTAAGCTAAGACTTTGATGACCTTCTAAAGGAGTGTGGTATTATATCACAACTCACTCCACCTGGAATACCACAATAGAATGGTGTATCTGAGAAGAGTAATCGCACCTTGTTGGACATAGTACAATCAATAATGAGTCATGTAGATCTTCCAATAAGCTTATGGGGTCATGCCCTAGAGACGGCTGCATTCACACTTAACCGTGTTCCTACAAAAATGGTTCAGTGACACCATATGAGATGTGGACTAGGAAACGTCCTAGTATGTCATTCATGAAGATTTGGGGCTGCGAGGCGTTTGTAAAACGTCAGGATTCTGACAAGCTCAGACCCAAATCTGACAAATGTAATTTTGTGGGATATCCAAAGGAAACAAAAGGATATTATTTCTACAAACCTTCTGAGAACAAAGTGTTTATTGCTCGAACTGGTATTTTTCTAGAAAGAGAATTTGTCTCTAAAGGAAACAGTGGGAGGAAAATAGAACTTCAAGAAATTCGAGAACCACAAAATATCATTGAACCTGAATTGGAACGTGAGTAGGAACCATAAGATATTGTGGAAAGTGAACCTGCTCAAATTACACAAGGCATTCTTAGATATGGTAGGACACGCCAAGTACCCGAGAGATATTATGGATATCTTGTGACTTAAAATGGCGATGTGATGCTCATAGATCAAGATGAGCCTGCTTCCTACCAAGAAGCTATGAATGGACCAAATTCTGACAAATGACTTGAAGCCATGAAATCTGAGATGGACTCCATGTATACTAACCAAGTATGGACTCTGGTTGATCCACCCGAAGGGATAAGACCAATCGGGTGCAAGTGGATTTTTAAGAAGAAAACCGACATAGATGGTAACGTATAAACCTATAAAGGTCTACTAGTAGCAAAAAGGTTTCAAACAAGTTCAAGGTGTTGACTATGATGAAACCTTCTCTCCAGTGGCAATGGTTAAATCCATCAGAATATTACTTGCTATTGCGGCCTTTTATGATTACAAAATCTGGCAGATGGATGTCAAAACTGCTTTTTAACGGAAATCTCCTTGAGGATGTGTACATGATACAACCTGAGGGTTTTGTCACTCTAAAGGATGCTAGAAAGGTGTGTAAACTGCAGCGATCCATTTATAGATTAAAGCAAGCCTCTCAGAGTTGGAATCTTCAATTTGATAAAGCAATCAAAGAGTTTGGCTTTATAAAAAATGAAGATGAACCTTGTGTATATAAGAAGGTTAGTGGGAGTCACATTGTATTCCTAGTATTATATGTTAATGACATATTAATTATTGGGAATGACATACCTTCCTTACATGTTGTAAAAATATGGTTAGGAAAATGTTTCTCCATGAAAGATTTGGGCGATGCTGCCTACATTTTTGGTATCAGGATCTATAGAGATAGATCGAGAAAAATGTTCGGCCTAAGTCAAATTACATATATTGATAAAGTGATAAAACGGTTTAGCATGCAAGAGGCAAAAAGAGGACACTTACCTGTGACTCATGGTATAAAGATCTCTAAGCCCCAATATCTTAAATCACAAGATGATGAGGAGCGTATGAGAAAGATCCCTTATGCTTCGACAATTGGATCTATCATGTATGCAATGATATGTACTCGTTCGGATGTCTCGTATACTTTGAGCATGACGAGCAAATACCAGTCGAATCCAGGTGAAAGTCACTGGACAACAGTCAAGAATATATCCTCAAATACCTAAAAAGGACTAAGGATTCATTCTTGGTATATGGAGGTGAAGACGAACTGGCAGTAAAGGATTACACAGATGCTAGTTTCCAGACTAACAATGATGACTATAAGTCTCAGTCAGGTTTTGTGTTTTGCCTTAATTGTGGTGCTGTTAGCTGGAAGAGTTCGAAGCAAGAGACAGTAGCCGATTCTACAACAAAGGCTGAGTATATTGATGCTTCTAGTGCGACCGAGGAGGCTGTATGGATTAAAAAGTTCGTCACTAAACTTGGTGTTGTTCCAACCATTGTTGATCCAGTTAAGCTATACTGTGATAATAATGGAGCCATTGCACATGTTTAGGAACCCAGATCTCACCAACGATCAAAGCATATACTTAGGCGGTACCATCTCATCCGTGAAATCACTGATAGATGAGATATACATATAGAAAGAGTGCCAACAGATGATAATGTTGCAGACCCACTGAACAAGGCTTTGTCGCAACAAAAACATGACAGTCACACTAGTTTCATGGGTATTAGATACATGAGTGATTGACTCTAGTGAAAGTGGGAGATTATTAGAGTTTATGCCCCAGAGGCCAATTATTTGATATAATTGTTTAACATTTCGATATTATATTTGATTGAATAAATGAATGATTTTATTATTATTTTATTTACTGCATTATATAAATGTTAACATAATAAAATTCCTTAGAATAATTATACAAATTATATAGTTTCAAGTATGTGACTTGAACATGAGATTATATAATTACAATTAGTATCATTGCTCTTAAATGTCCCTAGTCGAGTATCATATATTGTTGATGGGACAACAATGATGCATTGAGACTAATATGTGGATTGACTGATGACCAAATCTCATTGGTCATAAATATATGAGATATTAAGTTAATGCATAGGTACATGTTAGAGAACGATGTACTGGACAAACCCACCATGAGAATTCTACGTGGAACAATATGCAAAGTGTTATTAGCGATTCTCATTGTGACAATGATGTAATGGTCCTCCGACCTGAAATCACTATATTACTACACGAGAATTTATGTACTTTGATATCATCAAAGGTCAACTTTAATAGGGTGGACTATAAAGGTGATTATTGGGTACATCATGAATCGTGTGAGGAATATGAGTGATCTAGATGGAATTTAACCCTCCTATTTATTAGGGGTGATATCCATAGGCCTCTTGATTGAGTAGGACTATGAAATGCATGACCATGCTCAAATAGTGATTTATTTCATATAGTCTACTCATTGATCAAGAAAAACTCAGATTAAATTATGAAGAATATGACGCATTCCATGACTCGAGTTCAATCTAGGATATTAAGGTTAAAGGGATTAAATTACATTAAAACATTGGTCACGAAAAGGTTGCATCGAATCATCGATCTTATTATTACTTGGGTAGCGGTGATGCATTACTAGATGCCGCTCACTGTTTATAATTTTATAATATGATTTTAAAATTATTACCAACGTAATAATAACCTATAGGGTCACACACATAAAAAGTAATAAAATGGAATTAAATTATAAATATTTAAATATGTCAATATGATTGATATTATTTAAATTACGAATTTAAATTAATAGGATAATTTATATATATATATATGGGTATATTAATTAAGTAAGATTTAATTAAGGTGTGTAAATATATATATATATATATATATATATATATATATATATTCAGATTTTATTTTAATTAAATTAGGTTTTTGATTAATTTCTTTTTAACCGCTATATATATGATATGTAGCAGCCATATTAGGGATCATCATTAATCTAAAAACCCTAGCCGCTCTTAGAGAGAGACTAGAAAAAAGTTTTTGAAAATCATGTTCCTTTGGTGGCTAGTACAACAAATCTCTTTATTGCAGAATCGTGCGACGGTTCACGTGCGTTCGTGTGGATACCATAGAGACGTAGTTTCGTGAGGGAATGCGTTGGAGATTCGAAGCTTTTCAGAGGCTTTTTCATAATCGGTATAATCTCTTAAAACACTGAATTAATGTCTGTTTCGCATGGATCCTGTTTTAGGATTTCAAAATTGCACTTTAAATTGTTTAATTTCCTCTGCATTTTATATGCTGAAACCCAATAAAAGGCAAGGGCAAGGGCATGATGAATAAAAAAATGATGTTTATTTTATTTTATTTTATTTTCATGTAGCTTATGTAATGAGACTTAGTTATTATTATGTTTTTATTCTGCAAACGATGTAATAATTAAATGTTAGATGACCTGGTATTTTATTTATGTAACCTTTTAATGGGATGATGGTTTATGAAGTTTATTATTATCCTTTATTATGGGTAGTTAATTATGATTGTGTTGGACAGTGAGCATAAAATATGATGGAATGAAGTACCTGGATTTGTGGGGGTGTCACAGTTACTCGATCTTGGCCTATAATCAAATTATGAAATAATTTCCATTAATTTTATGCTACATGAAATTTAATTAGATTAAGTAATTAAATCTCATGTCCTTGCTTTTGTTACTTATTAAAATCAATTAATGACATTAATTAAGTCACAACACTAAAAATACTCGTTTAGTTAATCAATCAACAAGCAATTCAGTTCATTAATCCAACTTGGGCTACCGAATGGAATGGTTAGTCCAACCCCTTTTGGGCCTCACTTACCTCATATATTGGTCTTGGTTTATTAAACCCAACATTGACTTGCTAAAAATAACCAAGTTGACTACTATCAATATCCTCTCCCGAAAATGATTGGGCTTAGGTTTTCAATTATTAACATGGGTTTAATAAATTTTAGGATTAATTACATATTTTAGTACATTTTTAGAAATAATTACAATAATGCTACATCCATAAAATAATTACAAAAGTAATATACTTTCCCATATTTATTTACAATATTAGTGCAATTAGGATTCCTTAATTTAGGGAATTAGTATGCAATTAGGATTCCTTAATTTAGGGGATTAGTTTGCATGATCTCGAATTCAACTAGTGTGGCTGAGGTTTTCTTCAGGATTGATATTAAGTTTGACTTGATGTACTCCAAGCGTGCTTTTGTGCACTAGTATGTTGGTGAGGGTATGGAAGAAGGAGAATTTTCGAAGGCAAGATAGGACTTGGTTGCACTGGAAAAGGACTACGAGGATGCGGGGCTAGAGACTTCTGAAGGTGATGAAGATGATGGTGAGGAATACTAGTGTTGCTTGTCTCAGTCTTTAGGATTGCAGTTTCTATTATTACTTTTTGTCAATTTTGTTGAGCCAATGGACTCATTGGTGGGAACTGAAGTAGTTCGTTCTTAAGCATGGTTAAAATGGTTATGCTAGTTAGGATTTAGTTACCTGATTTATATTTGTTTGAAATAAGTTTAGATATATGAATCAGGTTACCAACATGTTTGGTCGGAAATGATATTTAATTGGCAAATTGTTGTCGGTTCTGTAATTGGATTATGTGGAGCTGCATTTGGAAGTGTAGGCGGTGTTGGTGGTGGTGGCATATTTGTTCCAATGCTTATCTTGATTATTGGATTTGATCCAAAATCAGCAAATGATAGAAGAGATTGGTAACCAAACCTTCATACCAAGGTAATCAAACCTTCATACAAAGGTTACCAATCCACCTCCACACCTGCAGTTTTTTTATAGTGCAGTTGGTAACCAAACCTTCATACTAAGGTAACCAAACCATCATACCAAGGTAACCAATCAACCTTCACACCTTCAGTTTTTTCATAGTGAAGTTGGTAACCAAACCTTCACACCAAGGTAACCAAACCTTCATACCAAGGAAACCAATCCACATCCACACCTGTAGTTTTTTTATAGTGCAGTTGGTAGTCAAACATTCATACCAAGGTAACCAATTCAGTGTTATTAGGTTACCAATTTATTTTGAATGTGATGCAGTTGGCAGCCAAACATTCATGCAGTGGGTAGCCAAACCTTCATACCAAGGTAACCAATTCAATTTTATTATGTTACCAATTTATTTTGAATGTGATGCAGTTGGTAGCCAAAGCTTTATGTAGTTGGTTGCCAAACTTTCAGATCAAAGTAACCAATTTATACTGTAATAGGTGTGGAGGTAGATTGGTTACCTTGGTACAAAGGTTTGGTTATCAACATTACATTACACATCACTCTCTTATCTCTCTTTTTCCTATGTAGTGTTCTTATTTTCCTTTGAACATGAAATTAGAATTGGAATTTCCAGAATCTAACCGTTACATAGTACTGGACATATCGATTTGCTTTAGAGATTATTTACCACAATTTGTCAGGAATAAGCATGTGAATGTTATTCCTATTTACATATGATTTGATTATGATATATATGAATGAATATGCAAGTATGCCTGCATTAAGAAAAGTTGTAAAGTCCTTTGATAGATAATAGAAACTTATGTACAAGGACTTAGAATTAATTGATCAAATATGTTAGGTTGATCCTACATAAGCAAAATAGCTTTGTAAAGTCCTTAAAAAGAAATGATGTACAAGGACTATAAACATAGAAAGATCAAGCATGTTAGGTTGATCTTCTGATGTAATAGATAGGCTTGTCTGATCGTTGAGCACTGCACCAAAAATTATAGTCTGCCATGAGAGTCAAGGTAACTCGAGAGCTGTCAAGGCAGAATCGTAGCCTGCAAGATAGTAGTCTTGGAGTTCGTAGACTGTCAGGAAAGACGAAGAGAGGATCGTAATATGTCTTGGAGAACTTCCTCAGGGCCGTAGTCTGATGAGGAAGTCATATTCAGAATCGTACAGACAGCCTGCCTACGAGCAGAACGAGTATCTGTCGGAGCCAAGTCAGAGATTTTAGACTAAACTCAGGATCGTAAAGTCTACTAATCATATCAAAGGCAGAGATCGTAGTCGAGCAAGATTAGATAAAGACATCGAGCACAAAGACAGAAATCGTAGAGTGTCAAGATCTGATCTCGGAGTCGTATTGTCTGTACAGTCGAAGCTGAATCGTAGAGAGCAGAACTACGACCTCAATCGTTGTGCTCACAATGCCAAGGCAGAATCGTAGAGCAAATATGATTCTCAATAAATAAGAACTCCTAGAATATCCAAAGGAATAAAGTCTCTAGATTGGCACTGCAAAGATACAACCCATCTAAAGGAAACCAGAGAGCACTCAACGAATGGCATGCAAGCTAACAGAAGATCTAAGTACCAACCCAATCAGCATCAAGATTGAGTTATGAAGCCATTCAAGATGAAGTCTTCCACAAGGAGATCAGAAGAAGACTTCAGTAACTGACGAAGGAAAGTCAGCAAGTGCAGTAGCAGTCAAGAAGACAGAAGACAACGATCTTGGAAGCTACCAGGATCGTAATGTTTGCCAAACAAAGAAAAAATGGATGAAGTGCATACAGAGATACTGGAAAGCTTCTGAAGAACAAGGCTAAAGTGATTAAGCATTGGGTCAGTCCATTGATGATAAGTGAACGAGAGATCACAAGGAGAAAGTGAGCTAGACACGCCACAAATCTGAAGTGTCTTGTTATTCAGAAGGGGCCATAACAAAGAAGTCAAGTTATCAGTATCTGAGAACTGTTGAGGCAAACAGAAGTGTTGAAACACTGCATAAAAAAAAGAAGAGGTGTTCTACATTGAAGATCCAATCAACACTCTTCAAGATTGTAGTGTTGTCTCTACCATTCAACAAGACACTACGATCAGGTCCTTGAAGACATCCGTCAGAATCGTAGAGTTCGAATAGCTGAAGACTAAAGCATTGGTAATGGTTCAATCTGAAAGATTATATTTGGACAAAAGCTTATTGAGAGCATCGATGCAAAAGGACAACCTCTGATCAAGAAATCAGAAGGAGGAAATAAAGTCTTTGATCTGCCCAAGACATTAAAGTGACATCTCTGACGGGGTAGGTGAAACAGTAGACTGCAGTGTCAGAAAAGTATGACATATTACATCAGCAGTCTACCTCAGTCAACTCGAGATCTGTGAAGATTTTTTAATAGCTTTTAACGGCTACTTTCCGACAGAAGGATTGGGAAGAAATATAAATCAGCAAGAGCTTCAAAGATCAAAAGTTGCTGGAGTTGTCGAGTTTGGAGAAAAGGTGGACTGTTCTAAACCATGTGAGAGAGTGAGTCCGAAAGCTCACTCCACGATCCACCAAGAACACTTAGAGTCAAACAAAGAAAGAAGTAGAAGTGAGAGTTCTACAATATAGAAGTGAGAGTTCTACTATATGAAGAGTGTTCTGAACTGCCGAGAGAAAGAAGAGCATTATGTCATCTTGATGTCCATCATGGGAAGACTCTAAGTACCATAGAGAAGAGCTTACAATCATCTAAGCAAGTCCATCATGAGAAGGCATCAAATATCAATAAGGGAGATCACAAACGTCATCATGGTGGCAAGCATGAGAAAGTTTTCAAGTACCTAGCAGAAGAGCTTACAGTCATCTTAGAAACCCATCATGTGCAGCCATCACGTATCAAGAGTAATGATCTTCAAGGCAGTTTATCAAGGGATCATCAGAGGAGGTTGAGTAACTGAAGAAGTTGAGCATCATGCAACACTCAACTGTACTTTAAGGATGATCACGCCAAGATGCTAAGTACAAAAGATGTTCAAAGCATAAAGACATCTTAGCAGCTCAGCACCAACTCCAACAAATAAACAAACAACTCAACAAGAAGCCAGGGCCTGAGGGGTCCTTGTCTGGAGGGACTAAATGAAGTTCCAAGCCTGCTGGGCTGGAAGAGTTCCTAGGGAACTAGAGAAGTTCTTAGGCTACTTGCCTTGAAGAGTTCTTAGTGATCTGAAGTTCCAAGGTTGTTGGCCTTGAAGGAATCTTAGTGATTCAGGTTGCTGCCATTCCTTAGTGGAAATCCTGCTAGTTGAAATCAGAAGAGTGTATTAGGAGCTTGAGTCTGTGAACCACTTAAAACCCCTTGTGTCTTTTACTTTAAGTCATTTACATTATATCTGTTAACTGCTATAACTGCTATATATGTTCTAACTGCTTACAGCCGAACTAACTCTACGAACAATGTATGTATGATTATGAATATATCAATGAAGGAGATCTTTTACTTATTTCACTGTGCTTGAAAAGTTTCTTATGTTTTTCATATGCCAATTTAATAGCAATACAAAATGAAAGAGAAAAGAATTTTGAAATTATAAAGGATCTATTCACCCCCCCTTCTAGATCTATTGTGCCTACTAGGAACTAACAATTGGTATCAGAGCAGGTTTTCATGCCATATTCAAAAGCTAATTGCTTTGAGTCTGATCCCAGGCACAAACATTGTTCTAAAACTTAGTTTAGTAGTAAGTCACTTGTTATATGCAGATGAGCTCACACGTTAAAAATATTGTGTACAGGTAAATGTGTATATACACCTGAAGCTGCTCAGATTGGTCCATATTCTCGAGTATTATATCAACAAGACCAATCCCTGCCTGTAGTCAATCTTGTAGTCTGAAGACCAGATGAGTTAGCCCAAGAGATATCAACAACACATAGTCAAGCATCCACCAGCCTGAAAGATGAAAAAGGCCATACATGCTAAGAAATGCTTATCCAGATATGAAAGAAGTTCTTCTCAAACATGTGTCTGGCCAACCAGCAGCTGGGTGCAAACTTTGTGAACTGAAGGATGTCAAAGAACTAAAGATGCTGAGATTCTCAGGCTACATCTTCAAGACTATGACTGATTCATTAAAGGCCAACAAGATCAATAAGCTGTCAGGAGCAAATGTGAAGCTATGCACATCAATGCCTAAACTCAGTATATTAAAGATAAATAATTGTTAAGAAACTGACAATAAAAAGGTACGGTTCCTCACTATTATAAACGTGTACATCATAAATGCACCTTCTTATGAACTATAACAGTATTCTGTCAAGGAGTCATAATCTACCTAAAAAGGTGAAGAGAGAAAGTACCCTGAGGATGGAAACTCAAATGCCTATAAACTTTCTCTCCATCCAAGTTTTAGGTTGAAGATGACATCTTGAAGGAAATCTGAAATGGGTCATAAGAGTATCACAGGCCTAATTAATTCTATGTGAAGTAATCTTTGCTGGTTGGTTAGTATGTATATACAAACCTATGTTCTAAGTGTTTGACAACACACAGAGTAAGATCAGTTCTACAAGAGTATCATGATGATGTGTAGAAAATGATCACCTCCATGAATCAACTAGATACTCCTAAATCGTAGAATTGATTCTCACTCTGTGAACACTTAAACCTTGTGAACATAACCCTGCAAATGATGAAACAATCAAAGAAAAAGAGTGTGTTTCTTAAAATGATGAATCTTACACACACTCACCATCATGCATCTCAAAATATATTATCTAAAACTAGATGCATGCATGAATATGACCGTTGGTGATAAATGTGATGATTATCTAAATATGAGGAACAAGGGTTTAGAAAACTAACCTAACAGGACCCATTTAATTTTGGGTACCAAAAATAGAAATATATTTAACCTGCAGGTACTTGGTCCGTCTGACCACACTAAGGAATGTTGAAGCAAAAGACTTTAGTTAAGAAGACTCAACCAGCAGAAGGCTAAGGAATGTTCAGAAATGGTTCTGATAAAATTCCTATATGTCCAAGCCTATCCTTGAAGACACGCTAAGCTAACCTGAATGAAGTTTACATGGCTGCTAATCTGTATATGGAAGTAGGCCATGCAACCAAAGATGAAAAGGGTCTTATATGCTCAAATTAGGAGAAGCATGTTATATGAGAAGAATCCTCAAAGAAGCTCACATCAGAAGATCATTGAGCATCAGTCAAGAGGAACTCATTACGGGAGCAAAATTTTACACGCACAAGACTATCAAAGAAGACTACGTTCGTAGTGCTGTCAAATGATCGTAGAGTGATCAGTCCTGAAAATATCCATGCCTACGATACAAGGAGATCTAACTGATAATTATGATTCCAGTCAGAAGGAGATATGCAAGGTTGCCTTTGAATGAACCTAAAGTAAAGGGAATCACATATATCTAGGAAGTCAGCATCAACCATGGGGAGAAGTGATTTGTTAAGGAACAACATCACTGAGATATATTATGAAGTAATGTACCATCTACAGATTCCCAAAACTTTGTGACTGATGAACGAAATGAAGATCCATAGTCAGTAGGAAGGTCTCAAAATGTACTACTGATAACCTATCAGCCACCCAACTCAAAATCGTGGAGTGCTCATGATCAAACATCTGATCGTAGTGTAAGAGCAGGAGGACACCACGATTATAGAAAATGCAATTGTCAAAAGTTGGTAAAGGACCTCCCCACCAGAAAAGGTCAAATGAGATATCATTGCAAATCACTTCTAAAGTATTTCATCTGGAAAATGCCTCAGGGACAAACCTGACCCTTAGCTCACTCTAAGAGGTTAGTCCTTCCTGAGCTATCTTGACCCTTAGTCAGTCAACGATCGCAGAGTCGAAGTTATAGAGAACTACACGATCGTAGTGCAACCTCAGCGATCGTAGAAGCAGACTCGACGATCACAGCCCTACTAGAGTATAATCCAGCTCATGAGGAGCTCTGAAAAACTTAACAATTGCTCAACCTTTCAGATGAAGAGTAGAGATGTACAAATACAGGTGGGAAAGATATTGTGCAAACGCACATTAAGTCTTAAGTGCCCAAACTGGCTTGGGGTATATCGGTGGTAAAGCTATGAAGTTTCAAAATGAGGACTAATTTCAAAACCATCCACTACAACATCTCTCAAAATTTGATCGTTGAGTCAACAAAGGAAAACGTAGATTTCATAGCTGCCTTACCGTGCTACTCTATGAACCAAAGAGGTCAACGGTCAATCCACGTCAATTAAACGTCTACTCTTCTGAAAGAAATATCTAACTGAAATGTTATGGGGCGTTACAGATCATTACTGGACATCGTGCAACCAATGGTTGGTTGACACATCACTGATTTTGCAGAGTTAGAAGGAACTGCCATTAAGATAAATTCAAAACATGCAACCAATTATCAGAAAACATCAAACATTTCTCCCTCCCATTTTTAAAACCTAGAGCCAAAATCAGTTAACTCTCCAAAGTCCTACCTAAATAACATCCATACCTCATAACTCCTCTGAATCAAATACCCACATATTTGAACTCTTCAAATGGCAGAATAACGAGTTATAACAGGAATCCAACTCGACTTCAAAAAGTTTGAAGAATCAGAAACAAAGTTCAAGGATATACTTGAGCTCATAAAGAAGGCTAGGTTCTCTGAGTGCTTGGAGGTAGACACTCTAGTTTACACAGAGCCAGTAAAGTAGTTCTACTCGAATACTTCGATAAATTCTGGGCTTCTGACCACGAAGGTGAAAGGATCAAGTCTGAAGATAAGAGCTTCAGACATCAATCAATGCCTAGGGTTTCCCAACCAAGGTCTGATAAACTTGGATGAAGTAGACATTGAAGAAGGAAAGAGGCTAATGCGGTACCAGAGGAACCCTAATTTAAAGGACATGAGGAAGAAGGAGTTTCTAGAGGAATACGAGTTCCTTGCTGAAATAGTTGGAAAATGCATACTATGTAAGGACACTGCACACGACACAGTGCTTGATCAACAGTTAAAGATCATGTCTACTATAGTCTTGAAGAAACGAATTAACTTTGGAGTTATCCTATTTGATCAAATATCCAAATAGATAGAAAAGGCTGAATTGAAGAAGTCTACAGAAAAACCACTTACAAAAGTGTTTCATGGATGACTACTGAGCATTGTACTGAAGAAGAAATTGGGTAACAAAATCAAGGATGATGAGGGAGAACCTCTAAATATTCACAAAGTAATGTCTCTACATTTGTTTATAAATTAGAAGAAAACCCCAAAGGAGAATAGAAGGCTGACAACTAGGAGCACCAATAAGGCCTCTGCAAAGAAGAGGAAGGCATAAGAGGTAGAAAACTCTGAGTCTGATGACTCTATACTAGCAGCAACCACACTAGCCAGAAAGAAATCCAGAGGTGTGAAGAAAACCAAGGTCGCATCAAGAAGTAGAAGTCTCTCCTACAAAGACAAGAATGAAGAAGAAAAAGTCCTAACTGCTGAAACCACAAAGAGGAAAAGTAGCAGATTACTTTAAGGGCCATCCAGCAAGAAAGCTAAGGTGATAATCAAACCAGCCTCAGTTTCCCAAAATAGTACATCTGATGAAGAGGAGGATGTAGAATCAGAAGAAGAAAAGGCAACTGACAATCTCAAGGCTGAGTCCCTACAGACCAAATCCAGCAGTGAAGGTGAAGCTGGATTAATGAATGAAAATGCAACATCTGCTGATGAAGAAGAATGCTTAAGCCCTGTGGCTAATCCTCAGAGCAGTCACTCTGTTGATGAAGAAGAGATTCAAGATGACCAAACTCAATCCCCAAATGCAACTGCCCCAACAATCCTAGATGATAGGTCAAATGATGTTGTTTCTAAAGAAGAAGAACATGCCCCTTCCAATCCTGAAAGCTCCCATGACGGCTCAAAAGGTGATGAGTCCAAAGGAGAAGGGTCTATCCCTATCAGTGCTAAACCTCAAGGAAGTTTGTATGATGATCCAAAGGCTTCAGAGTCTGAAGAGGAAGAAGAATCTGAAACTCCTATAGCTAAACTTCTAACTAGAAGGAGGAGCTACAGACTGCAAGCCAAATTTTCCTCCAAAAAGAGAAGTGATCACTCCAATGATGTCATTGAATTAAGTGATGATGAGTCTGTATCACAGGAAGTAAGTGCTAAAGATGAATCTAGTAATGAAGAAGATGAATCAAAGGAAGATCTTACTGAAAAAGGAACTGGAAATGAAATGAAGCAAGAAAGATTCACTGTTAGAAATGATCAAGATGGTTCAGGCTCTGAAAGAGAAGAAATGGAGAATGAATCCAATTCTGAAAATCAGGAATCAGAGGAACCAGAATTCTATCAAGTCTTCTCTCCAGCAAAATTCACCAGGAGAATAGTGGTAGAAGTCTCGAATGAACCACTAGAAACACCACCAGAAAGATGGGTGAACTATGGAGATGAACAGCTCAAGGTGGTAATGATGACTACCTTTGATATTGTTAAAAACTGAAACAACATGGAGCTAGACTACACGACCATCCTCTAAAATCATGATCACCTGCTAATGAGATGGTTCTTCCAATGGACGACATGGCTAAAAGCACATACTGAAAAGGATGCAAGTTACTTCAGCTGGTGCTACTCTCACTTTCCAAGCATGGAGCTGGTAGCACAAAACTTCCTAAGGGTGAAGAAGTTTGCCACCAAATTGATCGTAAACCAGTCTCACTACAAGGTCTACTGACATGCCGACAATTATTATATCCCCTATGATCGTAGAGTGGACTCTCAAGGTAAAAAAATCATAACCAAGGAGATGATCATAGAGTTTTTCACTCTACTACTGATGGTGTTCAAGATTAGTACCAGAAGCCTCCATCATCTCAAGCACTACTAACCAACATTCCTTCATCCTCAACCAGTGATTGGAACTCAATGATTCTTTAGATTCTCAATACCTTCAAAAATCTGTCCAAGGATGTAGATCGTAGAGTTCAATCTGATGCTCGATAGGAGACTGCTCAACCAGATGATCAAGTATATGTGGAGAAGGAGCTGATAAAAAATTATGGTGAACTAATTGAGAAGATGTCTCTATTTACTGAAGAGTCAAAGAAGCATACAACAACAGAAGATAACTCAGTTCAAGAGAGACTCCAAACAACGATGGCTGATGTATCTCTCAAAATCAGAGAAAGAGATCACATCTATCTAAAGGCCATGAATGATCAGAAGGCAGATGCACTTCAAGCGAAGAGGGCCAATAAAGAGCAGATCCAAGTCCTCTCTGACAAGATTGACAACATGAAGCAGTCTTTCTCAGTGTAACTTGAGCTAGGTCAACAGGAACTCAAGTTTAAAGTTGCTAACTCCTCCTACCTGATGGAGCAGCTTATGTCCAACATGGAGCAACTCTCCCCAATGATTAATGACAAAAAGAGGTGAGAAAAAAAGGTATAGAAAGAGGCAGAACAAGAGGCATTCAAAGAAGGGCAAGAAGAGCAGAAGGAAATGAGAGAAGAAGTCAAAGAAGAAGATAGCAGAAGAAGAGGCAGAGTCGTCATCTGAGGGGGAGCCAAAGAATGATGAGCCTATGTATGCCGAAATTGAGGGGGAGCCAAAAGGAGAAGAGAAGCATACATCTGAGGGGGAGCAAAGCAAAGAAGGAAAGTCATCATCCCAAGGGGAGCAGGAGCGAGCAGGACAAACAGATGAATAGCTTATCAATAGACATCCTGAAAACATACATGGAGCCAAAAGAGGTACATCTCTAACTAGTTAGGTATGTTCTGGATCCAGGATGTAAAATGTCAATGTATTAAAATTCCACATCATTATAAATGACATTCATGATTATCTATTTTAGAAATACAGTTGCTCACTGTATATAAGATTCATTCATAATATGCATATGCACTTATTATTTTTGTCATAATCAAATAGGGGGAGATTGTCAGGAATAAGCATGTGAATGTTATTCCTATTTACATATGATTTGATTATGATATATATGAATGAATATGCAAGTATACTTGTATTAAAAAAAGTTATAAAGTCCTTTGATAGATAATAGAAACATATGTACAAGGACTTAGAATGAATTGATCAAATAAGTTAGGTTGATCCTATATAAGCAAAATAGCTTTGTAAAGTCCTTAAAAAGAAATGATGTACAAGGACTATAAACATAGAAAGATCAAGCATGTTAGGTTGATCTTATGATGTAATAGATAGGCTTGTCTGATCGTCGAGCACTGCACCAGGAATTATAGTCTGCCAAGAGAGTCGAGGTAACTCGAGAGCTGTCAATGCAGAATCGTAGTCTGCAAGATAGTAGTCTTGGAGTTCGTATACTGCCAGGAGAGACGAGGTGAGGATCGTAGTATGTCGAAGAGAACTTCCTCAGGGCCGTAGTCTGCTGAGGAAGTCATGTTTAGAATCGTAGAGACAGCCTACCTACGAGCCGAACGAGTATGACATTATGTGTGACTTGCCTGTGTGGCATTATTTGATTTGTCTATGTGGCATAATTTGACTTGCATGTGTGGTAAGGTATATTCTATTTTATTTTGAGCTCGGTATGAAATAACACCCAGCCATCTGATACAGCCTATTATTTCGTTGTGTTAGCTTTGTTCGTTTTATTTCAGTTCAGTTCAAGTCATTTAATTAAATTAATTATTTCGTTTCATTATTTGTATTCTATATCCGTACTGGGTATTTGGCTTATGCTGTGTTTTTCTTCTGGTAGGTAATCAAGGGGATCAAGGGCAAGTGTGATGAGAGCTCCCTTCATTCCAATGGTTTAGAGATATTCTGTTTAGGCTTGATTTATCAGTTTATTTGAATTGTAACAATTAACTTAGATTATGGTTTGAGTCAGTGTGACATTTATTATAGTTTGTCTTGTGATATTTAAACATTATGAGACCATTCTTTTGTGGCATAAAGCTTTCATTTCGTTTTGATATGTTTTGTGCGTAACTTCTCTTTCTATTTTGGAAAGGGGGTGTTACAGAGTTGGTATCAGAGCTTAGGTTCTTTCTTGTAGAAAACCTATTTAGGTTTGACCTGTGAGTTATGAGTAGACTTCTTGGTTAGGTTTTTGTTGTGTTTGACTTTCGGTTTAGCTATCATATCCACTATATTCGAATTTGTCTCTAATCTGCTTGTTTATATTCGTGATCTCTTTTTTAGATGGCTCATATATCTGCTAGAGTTGCTGGGAGCCGAGGCAACAATAGGGGAAGAGGTGATGGTCAGTCCAATAAGTAACCCAATGATCAGATAAATGCTCAATTGGCTACCTTGGTGAATCAGGCGGTGAATCAGGCTTTACATCAGTTGTTGGCACGGGTTGTACAGGCAATGCTGCAGCCGCCACCTGAAATTCCTGAGCAAGGGAATCCGGGAAATAATGTTCAGTAAGCAAATGGTGAGGAAGGGAATATAGATGGTCTTGATCAGCATGTGGTTCTGATGTATGTATGGTTGGAGAGGTTTCAGAAGTAGAAACCACATGCATTCAGTTCAGCTCTGACTCCAATTGAGGCAGAGAATTGGATTGCTCGCCTAGAGAAGATTTTTGACGTGCTGAGGTGCTCAAATAATTAGAAAGTGTTGCTTGCTGCTTATAAGCTGGTAGGGGATGTACAGAGTTGGTGGAAAGCGGTGAAAACAACAAAGGGTGATGGTTATGCTAAAACACTTGGTTGGGCCGAGTTTTGTGAGGTCTTTTATCAGCAGTACTTCACAACTGCGGATAAAGAAGCCTATGCTAGAGAGTATCTATCGATTCAGCAGAAAAATGATGAGTCCATCACAGATTTCATGACGAAGTTCACTAGGTTGGCAGGCTTTGCGGGAACCTCAGCATGGACCATAGCAGAACAGGCAGAAAAATTTAAGTGGAGGATCCATTACAGGTATCAGCAGCATCTCATTAACACCAAGTTTGCAGATGTGTTGACTGTGGCAAATGCGACCAAAAATATTGAGATGGAATGATAGAACTTTCGGTCTTCTAAACTGGAAGGGAGACGAAAGAGGGACAGAGATGACCAATAGGGTCAAACTTCAGTTCAGCATGGGAGAAATCAGGGTGGTCAATGGAATATGAACCGTGGTGGTCAATAAGGGCAGTGGCGTAGCCAGAATCAAAACAGGGGATATCAGCAGATGCCTCAGCAAAGGTAAAATCATCAGCTGCAGCTACCTTAGAATGGTCAGAATCGTCAATAGTGGCATAATCGTCAGTAGGGGCAAAATCAGGGTTATTATCTGGGACCAGCTGGTGGGGGTAACCCAAATCTTATCCCGATAGCTCCTTGTGCTACTTGTGGGGCTAATCATCCAGGGAGACAGTGCCACAGACTCATAGGTGCATGCTTCTTGTGTAGAAAGATGGGTCATATTACTAGGGATTGTACCGGTCCACATGGTAATGGTGGAGGTGGTGATAATGGTGGCAATGGAGGTCAGTGTCAGGGTGGTCGAGTGTTTGCCATGACGTATAACCAGGCGAAAGGTGCACCAGGTACTGTTTCTGGCACTCTTTTAGTTGGAAATCGGGAGGCGTCTATTTTATTTGATACGGGTTATACTCATTCCGTTGTTGCTCAGTCTTTTGTCCGGCACCTGGGTGTGTCATCTCAGTCTTTAGATTCTGTTATGTCTATTTCTACCTCGATGGGGACTTCTGTTGTTATTTCTGATTTGTATCGAGGGTGTCCGATCAGTTTTGGGGATAAGATTCGTAGGGCTAATCTTCTTTCGATGAGTATGCACGATTTCGATGTCATTCTTGGGATGGACTGGTTGGATAAGCACCAGGCCACTATCGATTGTCGGGAGATGAAGGTTATATTTAGAGATGTGAAGTCTCTAGAATTCGTGTTTCAGGGTTCACAGCCGAGTAGAGTAGTGAAGTTAATTTCAGCTTTGAAGGCTAGAAAGTTGGTGGCAAAGGGTTATGAGGGGTATTTGGCATTTGTGAAAGATACCTCTAAGGGTGAGTCTCATATTGAAGATGTTCCAATTGTTCATGACTTTTTCGATGTGTTTCCTGAGGAGTTGTCAGGGTTTCCACCATAGTGGGAAGTAGAGTTTTCTATTGATCTTGTTCCTGGTATAGAGCCTATTTCAAAGGTGTCATATCGAATGGCACCATTGGAGTTGCAGGAGTTGAAGGAGCAGTTGTAGGAATTGTTAGATTGTGGTGTGATTCGGTTGAGTGTTTCGTCGTGGGGTGCTCCAGTTTTGTTTGTGAAGAAGAATGATGGGTCTATGAGGCCGTGTATACACTACAAGGAGTTTAAAAAGATCACCATCAGGAATCGGTATCCATTGTCGAGGATTGATGACTTGTTTGACCAACTTCAAGGGGCATAGTATTTTTCGAAGATAGACTTGAGGTTGGGCTATCATCAGTTGAGGGTGAGGGATGAGGATATCCCTAAGACGGCCTTTCGTACTCGATAGGGGCATTACGAGTTTCTAGTGATGCCATTCGGGTTGACTAACGCTCCGGTGGTGTTTATGGATTTAATGAATCGGGTGTTCAGGGAGTACTTGGACCAATTTGTTATTGTCTTTATTGATGACATTTTGGTTTACTCCAAGTCTAAGGAAGAACATGAGGAGCATCTTCGTACATTGTTGGGAATTTTTTAGAAAGAGAAATTGTATGCTAAATTCTCTAAATGCGAGTTTTGGTTGGAGCATGTCGCATTTTTGAGATATGTTGTTTCTACTGAAGGCATTAAGGTGGATCATGCGAAGGTTGAGACTATCACTAAATTTCCGAGACCTACTACGGTTGTGACGCCCCCAAAATAAGTATACAACACCCATTCTCAGTCGCCAAATACATGGTACAAAAAGCAAACTACAACATCAATAATACAATTGTCATGCAAAATACGACAACACATACTGTGAGTTTAAATACAAATATTGTCTTCTAGATAATATCCACACTAAAATAAGTCCTCGTTACAATTATTCAAACACTATTTTACAAAAATAGTGAGGACTGCTAAAACATCTTTCTAGAACCATCACTCCATACCCCGACTAGATCTTGTTATGTTCTCACCTCCTGAGAAGAAAAATGGAACAAAAAGGAAAAGGGTGAGCTCAACTAGCCCAGTAAAGAATATTATGACTAAGATAATATACACCAAATTATCATTAGTTTTCAACAGGAAAAAATCTGATAAAATATAATAGACAACAGGTTTTAGATCAACAACTGCAGCGAAAACAGCAATCCATTAGAAGAGTCAAGTAGAGAATGAGTTCTACTATCTTCTAAGATTTAAAAGTCCATCATTAATATTTTATCCCTCTAACAACAATCAATATACATCTTTAATCAAATATTCATCTTTGCACTACAGGCCAAAGATATTCATTTGTATCACCAGTTGGTCATGTTCATCTCAACACCTGTTCATCTTTGCACTACGGGCCAAAGATATTCATCAGTTAATCATTCATCTTTGCACTACAGGCCAAATATATTCAGTAATATCATCATTTAAGACTGAGGATGATGAAAATATTTTTAAAAAAAATGAATCTAGTGAGACAGAAGGACAAATAGTAGGGTTTCGTATAACAGTTTATCCAAGATCAATAATACTTCATAATAACCAATTGTGAAGCAGAATTCAAAAATAAAGATCAAAACATGGATTCAATCAAAGATAGTAACCATAATAGACATCTTGGACAAAAAAGAAAAATTTTATTTTTTGGTGAATAGTGTCGTATACGTGAATAGTACCATATACGTGAATAGTACCATATACGTGAATAGTACCAATATTTTGGCATAATTATATTGAAAGAAATAATATCATTTACGAAGAAAATAACATCCCTTACCTCAAAATAACCGTACTTCTGACTGAATTTTAGATATAGTGCTGACAGAAACTTGCACTGAATAACAACTCTCAAAGTATAAAAATACTCAAAAAAATACGCTCGATAATCTAGAGAGAAAGAAAACTTGTTTCTGGTGTGATTTTCAATTCTAACTTTGCCCTCTATTTATAGGAGAATGTTAGCACGCTGAAACAGACTTGACCTGCTACCTGATGGCTTTACCTGCTACTATTGCCACCCACCACATTTGAAATTCAATTTGAGCACATTTCTCACCAACCAAAAGTGGGGTCCACCAATTCTAGAATTTTCCACCAAAATGATAAATTCCGAAACTTCAACAATTTCTGAGTCAGTCACCTCTTAAAATTCATAAAAAAATCATGCCTTTATTTTTAACTGTTCAAACTTTGTGGACATATACTCAACTTATATATGTATAACATATCCAAAAATCACAACGATCCATCGGTCGGATTAAAAATTATAACTCACTCAATATATCTCAAGAACACTGGTTTGATTTTTTAATACCTCCATTCCGACAAAATACTGATAAAACACCTCAACATTAATTCCTTCATTTATAACCACATAAACAAATCCATCATTTAAATCTGCATCAAATAAATATTTCCTTATCATATAAATCAATAATTAATTATTCACAAATAATATTACAGAATCACATTTATGACAACCAGGCAGTTCCCAGGAAAGAGGGGGCTTTCCGATAAGAATTTCTCCTTACTGGCGCGCAATTAGATGACAAAACCTCTCATTGACCGAACTTTCTAGACATTACCAATAATTTTATCTCATAATATTATTCAAATAATATGAATTATTGATCCGATAATGGAAAATATTGTGCAGTGACAATTATTGAAATAACAATAATATAAATATCAACGCAGCAATTATTGAACCAATTAAATATTGAACAGTAATTACTGTAAAAATTATTGAGTAGTGCTTTCTTACGTTAGAATCAATAATTCAAAAATAATGTGCAAAAACCGTGTGCTACTGTGTAACCATGTGTATTACTGTATTTTAACCACCGAGTATTCCAACAGTGATAACGGTAAGAACTACATTGTTATTTGTAAAAACTCAAATTTGTCATTTTCTTCATCCGAGCATTATCCGTTATGGGGCCCACAAATGGTTGCGCTGTCGTATGAATATTCCCCGACAACAATGAATATTTTATAACCACTTGCTTATTTTGCAAAATTTGCACATTTCACCCATAACCAAAGTATTATATCAAATTAACACCTTATTATTCACAATAATAATTAGAGGAAATTCGATTTTATTTATAATAAGTTGGGGTCTTACAACCTCCCCTCCTTATAAAATTTCATCCTCGAAATTGACGTACGTACCTGGTATTTCAAAAAGATGAGGATACCTCACTTTCATTTCTGATTCCAACTCCCAGGTCATTTCTTCAATAGCATGGTTCCTCCACAAAACCTTAACTTGTGGTATAACCTTAGTGCGTAGGACATGCTCTTTCCTATCCAAGATCTTAACAGGTACTTCCTCGTACGTTAAATCTTCGGCTATCTCATCCGGTTCTAACTCAATAATGTGGTTCGGGTCTTTCACATATTTACGAAGCATAGATATGTGAAAAACATTATGAACACGAGACATGCTTGGAGGCAACGTGAGTCTATAGGCTACATTTCCTATTCAGTCAAGAATCTCAAATGGACCAACAAATCGTGGATTGAGGTTTCCTCTCTTCCCAAATCTTGTAACTCCTTTCCGTGGAGCAATACGTAACAGTGCATGATCTCCAATATTAAATTCCACGTCCTTTCGATGAAGATCAGCATAACTCTTTTGTCGATCTTGTGAGGTTTGAATACGTTGTCGAATTAATTGGATCTTTTCTGTAGTCATGCGTACTAATTCTGGTCCCAACAACGTTGCTTCTCCCGCCTCATCCCAGCATACTGGAGAACGACACTTTCGTCCTTACAACGTCTCGAATGGAGCCATGCCTATACTTGCTTGATAACTGTTGTTGTAGAAGAATTCTACCAGTGACAAATACTTATCCCAACTTCCTTTAAAATCTAGGACACAGAGTCTTAATAGATCTTCAAGAGTTTGAATAGTCCTCTCTAATTGTCCGTCCGTTTGAGGATGATATGCTGAACTGAATCGTAAATCTGTGCCCATAGCTTTCTGCAAGCTAACCCAAAATCTTGAAGTGAATCTTGGGTCACGATCCGAAACTATGGATACTGGCATGCCATGCAATCTAACAATCTCATTCACGTACATACGAGCAAGACGTTCAAGGGAATAAGTCTCACGTATCGGCAAGAAATGAGCAGACTTGGTTAATCTATCAACAATAACCCAAATCACATCTATGCCTTGAGAAACTTTGGGAAGACCTGTAAAAAAAACCATAGTAATGTGTTCCCACTTCCATTCCGGAATCTCAAGTGATTGCAATGGACCTTTTGGCACTTGATGCTCCGCCTTTACTCGTTGACAAGTTAAACACCTCGAGATAAACTCCACGATCTCTCTCTTCATATTGTTCCACCAAAATGTATGCCAAAGATCATGATACATTTGTGTACTCCCAAGATGGATTGCAAACAGGGTTTTGTGTGCCTCCATCATGATTCTATGCTTCAAGTCAGAATCGTTAAGAATGCAAAGTCTAGAGTTGACTCAAAGTATTCCTTCTTCATCGATTCTTGCTTCTGTAATAGCACCTTCTTGCACTTTCTTCTTCATACGCATCAGCTCCATGTCCGTAGCTTGAGCAGCTTTAACTTTATCGATTAAAGTCGATTCTACTCGTATGTTTGATATCATCATGTGGGTACTTGGAGCCTTTATCTCTATCTACATCATTTGTAAGTCATACAAAATGGACCTTTGTGTTAACAACATTGCACTCGTACCCGCATATGATCTTCTACTCAATGCGTCAGCTACCGTGTTTGCTTTTCCATAATGATATTGGATGGTATGATCGTAATCTTTCAACAGCTCGAGCCAACGTCGTTGCCGCATATTGAGTTCCTTTTGGGTGAAGAAATATTTGAGGCTTTTATGATCTGTATAGATCTCCTCTTTCTCCCCATACAGGCAGTGTCTCCAAATCTTCAACGCGAAAATGACTGCTGTCAACTCCAAATCATGAGTAGGATAATTCCTCTCATATTCTTTAAGTTGTCGCGAGGCATAGACTATGACTTTCCCATGTTTCATGAGAACACATCCTAACCCTTTGCCTGAAGCATCGCTATAGATAACAAATCCATCTGAACCATATGGTATTGTCAGAACAGGTGCCGAAATGAGTCTTCTCTTGAGTTCTTGAAAACTCTTCTCATAATCCTCGCTCCAATCGAATTTTATATCTTTACGAGTCATCTGAGTTAACAGAGTAGCGATTCGAGAAAATCCTTCCACGAATCTCCGATAGTAACCAGCTAAGCCCAAAAAGCTACGTACTTCGGTCACAAACTTTGGTTGCTTCCAACTTTGTATGGCTTCAATCTTCGCTGGGTCGACAAATACTCCATGTTTTGACACCACGTGCCCAAGGAATGCTACTTCCTCAAGCCAGAACTTGCATTTCTTCAGCTTGGCATACAACTTGTTATCATGAAGCCTTTGCAATACCAGCTACAAATGGTGCTCTTGATCTTCACGGCTTTTGGAATAGATGAGGATGTCATCAATAAAGACAACAACGAACTGATCCAAATATTATTTAAACACACGTTTCATCATATCCATGAAAGTAGCAGGAGCATTAGTCAATCCAAAAGACATGACTAAGAATTCATAATTCCCGTACTGAGTTCTGAAGGCAGTCTTTGGAATATCCTCAGTTTTAATCTTCAGCTGATGATATCTAGAACGAAGGTCGATCTTTGAAAAGAATTGTGCTCCTTGTAACTGGTCAAACAGGTCATCAATGCGAGGTAGCGGATACCTATTCTTGATGGTGACATGGTTCAATTCTCGGTAGTCAATACAAAGTCGCATACTCCCGTCTTTTTTCTTTACGAATAAAACAGGAGCACCCCAAGGAGATGTACTAGGAAGAATGAAACCGATGTCTAATAATTCCTGTAGTTGGACTTTTAACTCCTGAAGTTCAATAGGAGCCATTCGATATGGGGTTTTAGAAATGGGTTTTGTACCCGGTTCAAGGTCAATAAAGAATTCAACATCATGTTCTAAGGGTAGATCGGGAAGTTATTCAGGAAATACATCAGGAAATTCACTAACAACAGAAATATTATTCAAATCTGACTTGTCTTTGTTCAAATCCATAACATGGGCTAAGAAAGCTTGACATCCGTTTTTTAATAAATGAATAACTTTATGGCTTGATATTACAGTGACTGATTTTTGTGGATTAGTTGTTTGAATTCATATGACAGATTGGTTAGGAATATGAAAACTAACAACCTTACGAAAACAATCAATTTTGGCATGATGAGTAGTTAACCAATCAATTCCTAAAATAACATCAAAACCAAGTATCTTTAAAGAGATAAGATCCACAGGTAATGTGATGGTGCCAACTTGGATTAAGCAAGATTTATAAAAAGTGGTCGTAACGAAAGTTTCTCGTAACGGAGTCTCCACCGATAAATCAAAGTCTAATTTCTCCGGAGTCAAGTTTAAACGTTAAGCACAAGCAGGGGAGATAAAAGAATGTATAGAACCGGTATATAGTAAGGTATAAACTTTGCAAGAGTTTATGATAAGCTTACCCGAGATCACCTCGTTCGAGTTCCTTGCGTTTTGGTCAGTCATGACAAACGCTCTTCCAGGAACTGCTGATTTTGACTTATCCGGGACAGCCTTTGGAGTCACCATCCCCGTTGAACTTGGTTTCGCAACTAGACAATCTCTAGCTATATGACCTTCCTTTCCACAATTATAACACACCTTGGATTGTTGTGGGCAGTTTGGGCTGATGTGTCCCTATTTCTCGCATTTGTAACAAACGACCGGTGCTCATTCTCCTCCCCTAGAAACAGTTGATGTTTGTGCTGACGTCTTCACATTATCATTGTTGTACCTTCCCTTTTTTAAATCTCCTCCCGGCTCGCTCCTTCTATTTTCACGGCCACGATTACCACCAGAGTGGTTACCGTTTTTGTCCGAATGTTTTCATCCCTGCTAGTTTTCATTAATTCGATGACCGCTACCACCGGTATGACCCTGTTGTATTCCCTTGGTTGAACATACTCATTATCTTGCTCTAATAATTGAGCCCTGTTTACAACATCTGAATATAAAGAAAATTTATGAGAGATAAGATATTGCCGAATCTCGGGTTTTAGACCTCTCAGAAACATCCTTGTCATTCGTTCATCATTCTCTACCAAATGAGGTGCAAACTTGGATAACTCTACAAATTTTGCCTCGTACTGGGACACCGTCATGTTGTTTTGTTCCAGTCTAATAAACTCCACCTCCTTCATATGACGAATACTTTCAGGAAAGTACTTGTCATTGAATAGTTTCTAAAACGTTTCCCAAGACATGTTGAGTGCGACAGGCTGGGTACACTTCACAGACTCCCACCAGTAATCTGCCTTACTGCAGAACATAAAGGTGGCGAATGGAACCTTTTGTTCCACCGTGCATCCCAAGACATCTAATATCTTGGTAATTTGCTTGACCCACGTTTCTGCCTTGATCGGATCCAGTTTTCCAATAAATTCTGGTGGTCCCAACTCCTTGAACTGCTTAGCTGTGACAAGCCACACATTAATATCATTTCCACCCGTATTTTGTGCACGAGTCTCCCTCGTCTGATTTTGCATGAATTGCAAAAAACTTCTAAACATCCCATCATTCATCGTTTGCTCGGTAATGTTGTTTACAGGAGGAATATTGCCTTCCTGTTATACGTTCTCTTGGTTTGTGACTAAAGGTTGTTCCACAGTCTTATACACTCCAATATTAACGTTCTCAGCAGCCATTCTTAAATGATGCCATAAATCAAGGATTAATTAAACAAATTAACATATCACATAATATCCCTATATTATAACCGACCAACAAATAAGCTTAGATAAGACACACTAGCGAAGGATTTACTCATCTCTCCCCTCTTAGTTCTATTTCCCGATCTCCGCAAGAGACCATATCCCTAAGCTATGATACCAACTATTACGCCCCCAAAATAGGTATACAACACCCATTCTTAGTCGCCAAATACATGGTACAAAAAAAAAACTACAACTTCAATAATACAATTGTCGTGCAAAATACGACAACACATATTGTGAGTTTAAATACAAATATTGTCATCTAGACAATATTCACACTCAAATAAGTCCTCATTAGAATTATTCAAACACTATTTTACAGAAATAGTGAGGACTGCTAAACATCTTTCTAGAACCATCACTCCATACCCGGACTAGATCCTGCTATGTTCTCACCTCCTAAGAAGAAAAATGGAACAAAAAGGAAAAGGGTGAGCTCAACTAGCCCAGTAAAGGATATTATGACTAAGATAATATAAAACAAATTATAATTAGTTTTCAACAGGAAAAAATCTGATAAAATATAATAGACAACAAGTTTTAGATCAACAACTGCAGCGGAAACAGTAATCCATTTGAAGAGTCAAGTAGAGAATGAGTTCTACTATCTTCTAAGATTTAAAAGTCCATCATCAATATTTTATCCCTCTAACAACAATTAATATATATCTTTAATCAAATATTCATCTTTGCACTACAGGCCAAAGATATTCATTTGTATCACCAGTTGGTCATGTTCATCTCAACACCTGTTCATCTTTGCACTACGGGCCAAAGATATCATCAGTTAATCATTCAGCTTTGCACTACAGGCGAAAGATATTCAGTAATATCATCATTTAAGATTGAGGATGATAAAAAATATTTTAAAGAAAATGAATCCAGTGAGACAGAAGGACAAATAGTAGGGATTCGTATAACATTTTATTCAAGATCAATAATACTTCATAATAATCAATTGTGAAGCAGAATTCAAAAATAAAGATCAAAATATGGATACAATCAAAGATAGTAACCATAATAGACATCTTGGATAAAAAGGAAAAATTTTATTTTTCGGTGAATAGTGTCGTAATCGTGAATAGTGTCGTATACGTGAATAGTAACCCCGACATAAAAAGTTCCAAATTTGTTAAAAAGTTCAGACCAATATTTCGGCATAATGATATTGAAAGAAATAATATCTTCTACGAAGAAAATAACATCCCTTACCTCAAAATAACCGTACTTCTAACTGAATTTTGGATATAGTGCTGACAGAAACTTGCACTGAATAGCAACTCTCAAAGTATAAAAATACTCACAAAAATACGTTCGATAATCTAGAGAGAAAGAAAACTTGTTTCTGGTGTGATTTTCAATTCTAACTTAGCCCTCTATTTATAGAAAATTGTTAACATGCCGAAGCAAACTTGGCCTTCTACCTGATGGCTTTACTTCCTACTAGTGCCACCCACCACATTTGAAATTCAATTTGAGCACATTTCTCACCAACCAAAAGTGGGGTCCACCAATTCTAGAATTTTCTACCAAAATGATAAACTCTGAAACTTCAACAATTTCTGAACCAGTCACCTATTAAAATTCATAACAAATCATACGTTCATTTTTAACGGTTCAAAATTTATGGACATATACTCAACTTATATATGTATAACATATCCAAAAATCACAACGATCTAACGGTCGGATTAAAAATTATAACTCACGCAATATATCTCAAGAACACTGGTTTGATTTTTTAATACATCCATTCCGACAAAATACTGATAAAACACCTCAACATTAATTCCTTCATTTATAACCACATAAATAAATCTATCATTTAAATCCCATCAAATAAATATTTCCTTATCATATAAATCAATAATTAATTATTCACAAATAATATTACAGAATCATATTTTTGACAACCAGGTAGTTCCCAGGAAAGAGGGGGCTTTCCGATAAGGATTTCTCCTTACTGGCGCGCAATTAGGTGACCAAACCTCTCCTTGACAGAACTTTCTAGACATTGCCAATAATGCTATCCCATAATAATATTTAAATAATATGAATTATTGATCCGATAATGGAAAATACTGTGCAGTGACAATTATTGAAACAACAATAATATAAAATATCAATGCAGTAATTATTGAACCAATAAAATATTGAACAGTAATTACTGTTACAATTATTGAGTAGTGCCTTCTTACGTAAGAATCAATAATTCAAAAATACTATGCAAAAATCGTGTTCTACTATGCAACCACACGTATTACTGTATTTTAACCACCGGGTATTCCAACAGTATTAACGGTAACAACTACGCCGTTATTTGTAAAAACTCAAATTTGTCATTTTCTTCATCCGACCGTTATCCATTATGGGGCCCACAAATGGATGTGTCGTCGTACGAATATTCTCCGATAGAAAGAATATTCCACGACCAAATGAATATTCCCCGACAATAATGAATATTTTATAGCCACTTGCTTATTTTGTAAAATTTGCACATTTCACCCATAACCAAAGCATTATATCAAATTAACACCTTATTATTCACAATAATAATTAGAGAAAATTCAATTTAATTTATAATAAGTTGGGGTCTTACAACGGTGATAAAGATTAGGAGTTTCTTGGGTTTAGCAGGGTATTATAGGCAATTTGTGGAAGGGTTTTCCTTGCTTGCCTTACCATTGACTCAATTGATGAGAAAGGGCGTCAATGTTGTGTGGAATGAGGAGTGGGAGAAAAGTTTCGAGGAATTGAAGAAATGACTTGTAACAGCTCCTATACTTGAATTGCCGTCGGTGACAGGAGGTTATCAGATTTATAGTGATGCTTCTAAGAAAGGTTTGGGGTGTGTCTTAATGCAACACGGTAAGGAGATTTCTTATGCTTCTAGGCAGCTTAAACCTTATGAGGTGAACTACCCCACAGATGATTCGGAGTTGGCAGCGGTGATCTTTGCTTTAAAGATTTGGAGGCATTATTTGTATGGAGAGACTTGTGATATTTTCACCGATCACAAAAGTCTTAAATACATCTTCACTCAAAAAGAGCTCAACATGAGGCAGAGGCGTTGGTTGAAGCTTCTAAAGGATTATGATGCTAGGATTTAGTATCATCTGGAGAAGGCAAATGTAGTTGTAGATGCTCTTAGCCGAAAGAGTTCAGGGATTGTAGCAGCCGTTATTACACAACCTCAGCTTATTTCAGATATGGATCGGCTAAAGTTAGAGTTATATGTACGAGGTTCAGATGGGCATTTGGCGGGTATGAGAGTTGAGCCCTCTCTTATATCGCGGGTCAAAGAAGCTCAAAAAGAAGATGGGGAGTTGTGGAGTATGACGCAGAATCTAGAGGAGGGAAAGCAGCTTGAGTTTCGTATTGATGACCATGGTAAGATTTGGTTGGGTGAACGATTGTGTGTTCCGTCGGATCCAATCATCTGAGAGGCTGTGTTGGCTGAGGCTCATAGTTTGCCATTTTCTATTCATCCAGGTTCTACGAAGATGTATAGAGATTTTAAAAAATTTTTTGGTGGAATGGGATGAAACGAGATGTGGCTGAATATGTTAGGAAGTGCCTCACTTGTCAACAAGTGAAGATAGAACATCAACGAACTAGTGGTTTGCTGCAACAGTTAGACATTCCAGTGTGGAAGTGGGAGGATATCACGATGGATTTTGTGACTGGTTTACCGAAGACTTTCAAGAAGAATGATGACATTTGGGTAGTGGTGGACCGGCTGACCAAATCGGCACACTTTTTGGCTATCCATGAGGGTTACTCGGTGGATAGGTTGGCACATATTGTAAGACCCCGAATTTTATAAAATGAAAGTATTTAATTTTCTTATAATTATTATTTTATTTCGTAAATGGTTAAATTAATAAAAGGTTAAAGTTAAGGGTGATATATAAAATTTTTTGCAAAGTAAACAAGTGGTTATATAATATTCGATTGGTCGGAGAATATTCATTTTAACAAGAAATATTCATACGACGGCACAATCATTGGTGGACCCCACAACAGAAGTATTATCGTAGTTAGAAAATAATAGAATTATCTTTTTATAAAAATAACGGCGAAAGTGATACCGTTAAAACTGTTGAACTACCCGGTAGTAAAAGTACAGTAATACGCGTGGTGGCATAGTAGCACACGATATTGATTATTGATGATTACATGAGAAGTCACTTAGTTATACTCAATTATTGCTACAACAATTGTTGCATCATATCTCTCATAATATTGATTCAATTATTGTCACAGTATCATCTGCATAATATTTTATATACTATTAAATTAATAATTGATACGACAAAGTTATTCATATTATTATTTACAATATTGATAATGTCTAAAAGTTCTGTCAATGAGAGGTTTGGTCACCTAATTGCACGCCAATAAGGAGAAATCCTTATCGGAAAGCCCCCTCTTTCCTGGGAACGACTTGGTTGTTAAATATTGTGAGTTATAATATTAATGATGAATAAGTTCGTATTTATTAAAGATGAAATTGATATTTCCATTGTGTTGGGATTATTAGTGTTAGTGGAAATCGATATTTATTTTGATAATAATTAATGTCGGGAGGTTATATTGACCAATCGGGTAATTCACCAGATAAATGAGCAATTAATTGCTATTAATTCACATTCTTATAACTATGTATTCACATGTGTGTACTATTGATTCACATGATTTACTATTAGGGGAGTTGCTGCAAGATTGATAATACATGCATGACTAAATTAAAAATGGAGGTATAGATGAAAGTACTATACTGTAATTATTTTTTTCACATGATCAGAACTATTGAATCACATTATTTACTATTGATTCATTTGATTTACTATTAGGGGAGGTGGTGCAAGTTTTATAATACTTGCAGGACTAAATTAAAAATGAAGAAAAAGAGGAAGGTATTATACTGTAATATTTCGAGCTCCAAAATGTGCAATTATTAAAACTATATTTTCCTATAAATAGAAGCTCATTCTTCCTTCATTTCTCACCAATTCACTAAAGCTATAGAGCAATTATTATAGAGAGAAAGAAGAAGAGAAGTCTACTACCTCACTATTCCAGTATCCAGTTTTCTTCTAAGGTAAGGGGTATTATTTCTTTTGTATTCATGAAGAAAGTTATTTTTTTTCAATACTTGTAAGGGTTGTTATTACATTCTTTATTATTCTGTTGGAATAACCTTTCTGTGCAGTCTACTCATGCCTGGTGAATTCTTCCGTTATTTCATTCTTTATTATTCTGTTATAATAACCTGTCTGTGCGGTCTATCGCGTGCCTGGTGAATTCTTCTGTCATTCCATTCTTTATTATTCTGTTGGAATAACCTGTCTGTGCGTTCTATCGCATGCCTGGTAAATTCTTTTGTTATTCCATTCTTTATTATTCTGTTGGAATAACCTGTCTACGCGGACTACCGCATGCATGGTGAATTCTTCTGTTATTCCATTCTTTATTATTCTGTTGGAATAACATGTCTATGTGGACTACCGCATGCATGGTGAATGATCCTTCGTATTCATTCCTTAATAAATTGTGGAAATGATCTATCTACGTGGATTACCGCATGGCGGGTGAAAATCCATTTGCAATTTCGTATATTCTATTATACTCGTATGAGATATCATTTCTTTTGTACTCGTCATGGAATATCATTTTCTTTGGTATTTTTCTTTTACGAGTTACTATTCATGGGTTACTATTCACCCGGTTACTATTCACTCTAGTAATATTCACTCAGGTATTCGGGTCACTTTTCATGCCGGAGTACTATTTACGAGTTACTATTTATGGGTTACTATTCACCTAATTACTATTCACTTGGGTATTTGGGGTACTTTTCAGCAGGGGTACTATTCACGAGATACTATTCCCAAAGTACTATTCACAGAGTACTATTCTCGGGGTACAATTTACCCGGGAAAATATATTTCTTTTCTGTCCAAATTATTTTTGGTGCTTGAATATTATTCTTGAATTTTACTCTACAAAGCAGTATCATGTTGACAATTTGGACGTTATTGATTTCAGGATAAATTAAATTATAAATCTTTAAAATTTATCCTTGAACTTATTTTATTGAATTATTAGGTCATTGTCATCATCCTCATGCTTATATTGTGATGAAAGTCATCTTTAGCTTACGTGCATAGATGGACTTGGTACGATTATGACCAAGAATTATTCGGTATAATCATGACCGTAATGTGACAAATGATGTGATGAAAGTCCTCATTGGCATGTAGTTCATTGATGGACAGTTGTTGGTATGATTATGACCAGGGATTATTCGATATAATCATGACCATTGATGATTACATGAATATCATTGGTCATGATGCAGGGATGATTCGATTTTATTTATTAAGCTGAGTCTCAGCGATAAAGTTGATGAAAAACTTTTTAAATCATAGAAGATAGTAGATTTTATGCTCTACTTGACTCTTCTAATGGATTGTTTATTCCGCTGCAGTTGTTGATCTAAAATTTGTTGTCTATTATATTCTATCAGTCGTTATACTGTTAAAGGCTAAGGATAATTTATTCTGCATTATCTTAGTCATAATATTTCTTACTATGCTGGTTGAGCTCACCCTTTCTTTCACTGTTCTCTTCAGGAAATGAGAATATAGCTGGGACTGGTCGGGAAACAGATTGACGGTCCAAATGGTTGTTTTAGTAGTCCTCACTATTTTGTGAAATAGTGTGATAATAATTATAATGAGGACTCCATTGAGTGTGGATATTGTTTATATGACAATATTCTTATTAAAACTCTTAGATTATGTTTTGTCGTATTTTACACGACAGTTGTATAATTAAGTTGTATTTGAATTTTGTACAATGTATTTGACGACTTAAGATGGGTGATGTATACCTATTTTGGGGGCGTCATAGTTGGTATCAAAGCTTAGGGATATGATCCCTGGCTGAGATGTGAGAGAAGAACTAGGAGGGGAGAGACGGGGAATTCCTTCGCTAGTATGACCTACCTAAGTTTATTTGGTATTTAATTGGTCGGTCAGAGTATAGGGATAATATGTGATATGTTAATTAACCCTTTTTTGTAGTAGTATTTGAAAATGACATCTAAAAATGTTGAGATAAGCAATGAAGCACATGAGACCGTTGAGTGACCAACGATTAATACTCAGGATAATGTGCAACAGGAAGACAATAATCCTCACGTAAACAATAACACCGATGAAATGGCGAACGAGAGCGACTCCTGTTCAAAATACAGGAGGAAACACTGGCAACTCATGCAACATCAGACGAGAGCGACTCCTGTTCAAAATACAGGAGGAAACACTGGCAACTCTCGGATGGTCACCGCTAAGCAGTTCAAGGAGCTGGGACCGCCGGAGTTTTTTGGAAAGCCAGAACCAATTAAGGCGGAGACATGGTTAAAGCAGATCACTAAGATATTTGATGTCTTGGGATGCTCTGAGAAGCAAAAGGTTCCCTTTGCCACCTTTATGTTGCATGAAGAGGCAGATTACTGGTGGGAATCAGTAAAACGTACCCAACCTGACGCACTCAAGATGTCTTGGGAGAAGTTCCAAGAGTTGTTCAACGACAAGTACTTTTTTGAAAGTATTCGTCACATGAAGGAGGTAGAGTTTATCAAGTTGGAGCAAAAAAATATGACCATATCGCAATACGAGGCTAAGTTTGCAGAGTTATCCCGGTTTGCATCCCGTTTGGTCGATAATGAGGAGCGAATGACGCGAATGTTTCTAAGAGGTTTGAAACCCGATATACATCAATACCTCATTTCTCACAAACTTTGTTTATATTCAGATGTTGTGAGTAGGGCTCAGTTATTGGAGCGCGATAATGAGTCAGCACAACCAAAAGGTAACGAGCAACAACACGATAATAATCATACCGGTGACAACGGCCATCGGAACAATGATAACCATCGTGGGGGAAATTATCATGCCAAGAATGGTAACCACTTCGGTGGTAATCATGGCCAAGATAATAGGAGTGGAAATTTCAAGAAGAAAAGGTTCAACAATGATGGAAAGATAGCAGCACCAGCACCCATTTTAAGGAAAAAGAACGACCACCAATTGTATGCTTCAAATGTGGAGGGGAGGGACATATCAGTCCAAGCTGCACGATGCAGTCCAAAGCATGATACAATTATGAAAAAGAAGGTCACCTAGCTCGATTTTGTCGTGCACCAAAGTCAAGTCCAGCTGGGACGGTGGCACCAAAGGCGGATACGGACAAAATAAAGTCGGTGGTTTCAGGAAGATCGTTTTTCGTGACTTCTCAAAAAGCGAGTAACCCGAACGAAGTTAGCACGGGTTAGTTAATTATAAATTCTTTCGAAGTGTATGACTTATTAGATACCTGTTCTACCCATTCTTTTATCTCTCTTGCTTGCGCTCAACGTTTAAATTTGACTCCAGAGAAGTTATACTTTGACTTATTAGTTGAAACTCCATTAGGAGAAACCTTCATTAGACCCACTATTTATAAATCTTGTTTGATTCAAATCGACACTTTCACATTACATGTCGATCTTATCTCTTTGAAAATACTTGTCTTTGATGTGATTTTAGGAATCGATTGGTTAACTACTCATCATGCTTTTCGTAAGATTGTTATCTTTCATATTCCTAACCAACCTGTTATGCGAATTCAAGCAACCAAACCACTAAAGTCAATCAATTGTCATATCAAGCCATAAGTAAAGAGCCCCGATCCTTTCGTTGTTGACTTCCTTATGTGGAATGCACCGAAGCCAGACTTTTTATAGGCGACGTCGTGAATGTCGATGGTAAGTTGATAGGTATCAATGTGAAGTATTATCCAAGTCTTGGATGAGAGTCACAGTTTTGAATAAAATTTCTATTGTTAATAAATTTCCTGACGTATTCTTGAAGACTTCTTAGCCTACCCCTAGAACGTGAAATCAAATTTTGTATTGACCCCAGTACAAAACCCATTTCTAAAACCCTTAAATATTTCTTCAACCAAAGCGAACGTATCATGCGCCAAGGACGTTGGCTTGAGCTGTTGAAGATTACGACTATACCATTGAATATCATCGTGGAATAACGAATGTGGTAGCTGACGCGTTGAGTAGAAGATCGTATGTGTTTATGAGTGCGATGTTGTTAACACAAAAACCCATTTCGTATAACTTATAAATGATGAAGATAGAGTTAAAGACTCTAGAGACCCATGTGAAGATAGTGAATATACAAGTAGAATCGACTATAATCAATAAAGTTAAAGCCGCTCAAGCTACACACCCGAATCTGATGAATGTGAAGAAGAAGGTTCAAGAGGGCGTTATTCTAGAAGCAAGAATCGACGAAGAGAGGAAATCTCAACCCTCGATTTATTTGGACCATTTAAAATCCTCGATCGAGTAGGAACTATGGCCTATAGACTTGTTTTACCGCCAAGTATGTCGCGTGTTCATAACATTTTTCATGTATCGATGTTGCGTAAATATGTGGATGACCCAAACCACATTATTGAATTGGAAACTAGACGAAATAGCAAAAGATTTAACGTATGAGGAGATACATGTTAAAATCATGGCTAAGAAGGATCATATTCGACACTCAAAGGTTATACCTCAAGAGTTAGAATCTGACAATGTATCATTAACTATTCGACATACCAGGTACATACATAAATTTTGAGGGCGAAATTTCATAAGGAGGGGAGATTGTAAGACCCCGAATTTTATGTAATGAAAGTATTCAATTTTCTTATAACTATTATTTTATTTCGTAAATGGTTAAATTGATAAAAGGTTAAAGTTAAGTGTGATATGTGAAAATTTTTGCAAAGTAAGCAAGTGATTATATAATATTTGATTGGTCTGGGAATATTCATTTTAATAAGAAATATTCGTACGACGGCACAATCATTGGTGGACCCCACAACAGAAGTATTGTCGTAGTTAGAAAACGACAAAATTATCTTTTTATAAAAATAACGGCGAAAGTGTTATCGTTAAAACTGTTGAACTACCCGGTCGTAAAAGTATAGTAATACGCGTGGTGGCATTGTAGCACACGATATTTATTATTGATGCTTACGTGAGAAGTCACTTAGTTATACTCAATTATTGCTACAGTAATTGATGCATCATTGTTGGGTAAAATCTATATACGCACAACACGCAAGTATACGTGGTCAACAAGTAATAAAGTGATAAGTTGAGTATCGTTCCCACAGAGAATTAGTTAATAAAAATCACCAAGTACTAACCCGTAACCAACTCAATCTTATTTAAACGAATGAATTACAAACTATATAAATTAACTACTATTCCACTAATTAAATTAAGACTATTGAGATTTAAGATCACAACTTCACTTATTGCTTCATTTAAGTTAACACACTTCTCATCAATTATTCTCTATCCCGAATTGTTAATCAAGAACACGAAAGTAATATTAACCACCTCTCGATGCACTAATACCGTATTAACGTCAATCCACAATTAAGATAGAAATTCGTTAAACACCTTAATTAACTAACCCACTATATCTCTATGTGAATTACAAATGAATAAGGTTGAAGAATAAGTTCTCTACCCGATTACATGCGATGTCAAGCATATCTCTACCTTAACACTCATCAAGTTTAAGCTATTAACAAAATCCTGAACACATGCTATCATGATTAGATCTAAATCTATACTTCATCTCTTGAGTTCATATAGATTATCACGGTAATTGATGGCCAATCAATTAAACAATTAAGTTCAAATCAAAATAGACAATCCTCTCAATAGAACATAATAATTGATAGCGAAGCATATTAAAATAAACTACACAATAAGATCCATTGTAATTTCAAACAAAGAATTAGTTCATGATTATTGAATTAAAACTAAGAATCCACAATTGAATACACATTAAAAGATAAAGATAGAAGAAGATGAGAAGAAATAATCTATTGTCTGTAGATTTGACGCTCCCTTCTTTCTCCTACTTCAAATCTTCAATGGTCTCCAAGTTGCTTCAATCTCCAAATCTCATTAGAACTAGTGTTTTTCTCTAATTTACTCTAATCTAATTTAATAGAATGTTTTCTGATCTCCTCATATTCTCCTCTAATCTGTGTTATTCCACTCCTTTTATAAGCCTTTGTACATGTCTTTAAGTCCTCTTGGAAGTCCTTGAATCAAACAACTCGAAACAATCCTTTTCGGACTCAAATTCGGACAAAATCTAGTCTTTTTCGCATAGGCCAGCCCCGGCTGGCCTTTTCCTTTGCAAAAACTCAGCCCCGGCTGGGTAGTGGACTGCTAAAACGCCCAGGACCCCAGCCCCGGCTGGGTCCTAAGGCACAAAAACGCCCAGCCCCGGCTGGGCACCAATCTGCGAATTACTTTTTCTGTTGGCACCTCCTCTGCTAAAACTGTCATAACTTCTAAACCGAGAGGAGTTACGAGTCCCGTGACCTATCAAATTGAAGCTATCGACGAGATCTACAACTTTCATTCTTTGAGCTTTGAGAAATAACGAACGAATGATGGTCGAAATTGGACTGGAAGTGACTGCTACGCAAAATGACCACCCAAAACGGTGAAGTTCAACGTCCGTCGGTAGAAATGTCATAACTCTTTCATCCGAACTCCAATTTGAATGATTCAAGATGTTCCGGAAAGCTAAGAAAACGCTCTACAATATAGTCCAAGCTCCAAGCCAAGAACATGAATTGAACATGAAAGCATAAACGATGTCCGGCTTGCTTTTCTTTGCATTTTTCGTGCTTTTCCTTACCAATAATCGCTCACATCGCTTCCAAACGTATAACCTACAAAACGAACACAAAATACATGAAAAGTAACTAGGACACATGAATATAAGCAACTAATTCAAGTAAAAGATACCGGATAAGTGGTATAAAACCTACTTATCAAATACCCCCAAACTTAAACATTTGCTTGTCCTCAAGCAACACAACATAATGCAATGCAATGCAATGGAATGCAACTAATCTATATGCCTACGAATCCAGTAGTATTGATAGAATCAAATCTATTCACTCGGTCTTAGAGCAATCAAGCAAACACGATAATACTTCATATCAAAACCAATCAATAATTTCCTAGTTAATCATCAAATCTTAAACTGTTATCACTGATATAGTGCGTGTGTGCTCAACAACCATGCTAATTGATATGAAATTAAATTTAACACATATTAGGTCTCTTTAAAGGCATCATACAGTGAAAACTCACAAAATTCACGAACAAGCTAGATCCAACTAAAGTTAAACATCCACCAAGTTCAAGAGTCCAATCCGGGATACTTATGCTTTACTTTTCATTACGGGGGCTTTTTACTCTTTTCCCGTTTTATTATTTATTTTCTTTTTTTTTTACTTTTTAACCATGATTGTGCAATGTCTCATTCCATTAGGCTAACAGTGCTACCCCTTAGCGAGCTTTCGATCAACGACTCCCAGACCATATAAGACCTTAGGGCGCTAGGTTTTAAGATACCCCTTCGAGCGTACTTGCTCAAGTAACAAAGGCCCCGAAACAAAACTAGCCATGGTATTTTTTTTTATTTTTTTATTTTTTTTTTTGAAGCTTATATATCCCAATTTTTTTCTCGAACTTAAGTTTTTATCGAACTTTAGTCATCACTACTTATTCTTCTCATTCTTTCATTCAAACTAGCATTATCCTTTAGAGTCGCATTATGTATCAATTTAAACTCAATCAATCAACAAGTTATTTTTATTGTGCTATCCTTATTATACCAGTTTCATATCCCTGGCAACGGCGCCAAAAACTTGTTGGATAAAATCTATATACGCACAACACGCAAATATACGTGGTCAACAAGTAATAAAGTGATAAGTTGAGTATCGTTCCCACAGAGAATTAGTTAATAAAAATCACCAATTACTAACCCGTAACCAACTCAATCTTATTTAAACGAATGAATTACAAACTATATAAATTAACTACTATTCCACTAATTAAATTAAGACTATGGAGATTTAAGATCACAACTTCACTTATTGCTTCATTTAAGTTAACACACTTCTCATCAATTATTCTCTATCCCGAATTGTTAATCAAGAACACGAAAGTAATATTAACCACCTCTCGATGCACTAATACCGTATTAACGTCAATCCACAATTAAGATAGAAATTCGTTAAACACCTTAATCAACTAACCCACTATATCTCTATGTGAATTACAAATGAATAAGGTTGAAGAATAAGTTCTCTACCCGATTACATGCGATGTCAAGCATATCTCTACCTTAACACTCATCAAGTTTAAGCTATTAACAAAATCCTGAACACATGCTATCATGATTAGATCTAAATCTATACTTCATCTCTCGAGTTCATATAGATTATCACGGTAATTGATGGCCAATCAATTAAACAATTAAGTCCAAATCACAATAGACAATCCTCTCAATAGAACATAATAATTGATAGCGAAGCATATTAAAATAAACTACACAATAAGATCCATTGTAATTTCAAACAAAGAATTAGTTCATGATTATTGAATTAAAACTAAGAATCCACAATTGAATACACATTAAAAGATAAAGATAGAAGAAGATGAGAAGAAATAATCTATTGTCTGTAGATTTGACGCTCCCTTCTTTCTCCTACTTCAAATCTTCAATGGTCTCCAAGTTGCTTCAATCTCCAAATCTCATTAGAACTAGTGTTTTTCTCTAATTTACTCTAATCTAATTTAATAGAATGTTTTCTAATCTCCTCATATTCTCCTCTAATTTGTGTTATTCCCCTCCTTTTATAAGCCTTTGTACATGTCTTTAAGTCCTCTTGGAAGTCCTTGAATCAAACAACTCGAAACAATCCTTTTCGGACTCAAATTCGGACAAAATCTAGTCTTTTTCGCATAGGCCAGCCCCGGCTGGCCTTTTCCTTTGCAAAAACCCAGCCCCGGCTGGGTAGTGGACTGCTAAAACGCCCAGGACCCCAGCCCCGGCTGGGTCCTAAGGCACAAAAACGCCCAGCCCCGGCTGGGCACCAATCTGCGAATTACTTTTTCTGTTGGAACCTCCTCTGCTAAAACTGTCATAACTTATAAACCGAGAGGAGTTACGAGTGCCGCGACCTATCAAATTGAAGCTATCGACGAGATCTACAACTTTCATTCTTTGAGCTTTGAGAAATAACGAACGCATGATGGTCGAAATTGGACTGGAAGTGACTGCTACGCAAAATGACCACCCAAAACGGTGAAGTTCAACGTCCGTCGGTAGAAATGTCATAACTCTTTCATCCGAACTCCGATTTGAATGATTCAAGATGTTCCGGAAAGCTAAGAAAACGCTCTACAATATAGTCCAAGCTCCAAGCCAAGAACATGAATTGAACATGAAAGCATAAACGATGTCCGGCTTGCTTTTCTTTGCATTTTCCGTGCTTTTCCTTACCAATAATCGCTCACATCGCTTCCAAACGTATAACCTACAAAACGAACACAAAATGCATGAAAAGTAACTAGGGCACATGAATATAAGCAACTAATTCAAGTAAAAGATACCGGATAAGTGGTATAAAACCTACTTATCAATCATATCTCTTATATTATTGATTTAATTATTGTCACAGTATCATCTGCATAATATTTTATATATTATTAAATCAATAATTGAGATGACAAAGTTATTCATATTATTATTTACAATATTGACAATGTCTAGAAGTTCTGTCAAGTAGAGGTTTGGTCACCTAATTGCGCGCCAATAAGGAGAAATCCTTATCAGAAAGTCCCCTCTTTCCTTGGAACAACTTGGTTGTTAAATATTGTGAGTTATAATATTAATGATGAATAAGTTCGAATTTATTAAAGATGAAATTGATATTTCCATTTTGTTGGGATTATTAGTGTTAGTGGAAATCGACATTTATTTTGATAATAATTAATGTCGGGAGGTTATATTGACCAATCAGGTAATTCACCAGATAAATGAGCAATTAATTGCTATTAATTCAAATGTGTGTACTATTGATTCACATGATTTACTATTAGGGGAGTTGGTGCATATTGATAATACTTGCATGAATAAATTAAAAATGGAGGTATAGATGAAAGTACTATACTGTAATTGTTTTTTTCCACATGATTAGAACTATTGAGTCACATGATTTACTATTGATTCACATGATTTACTATTAGGGGAGGTGGTGCAAGTTTGATAATACTTCCAGGACTAAATTAAAAATAAAAAAAAAATAGGAAGGTATTATACTGTAATATTTCGAGCCCCAAAATGTGAAATTATTGAAACAATATTTTTCTATAAATAGAAGTTCATTCTTCCTTCATTTCTCACCAATTCACTAAAGCTATAGAGCAATTATTATAGAGAGAAATTATAGAGAGAAAGAAAAAGAGAAGTCTGCTACCTCACTATTCCAAGATCAAGTTTTCTTCTAAGGTAAGGGGTATTATTTCTTTCGTATTCATGAAGAGAGTTATTTTCTTTCAATACTTGTAAGGGTTGTTATTCCATTCTTTATTATTTTGTTGGAATAACCTGTCTGTGCGGTCTATCACATGCCTGGTGAATTCTTCTGTTATTCTATTCTTTATTATTCTATTGAAATAACTTATCTGTGCGGTCTATCGCATGCCTGGTAAATTCTTTTGTTATTCCATTCTTTATTATTCTGTTGGAATAACCTGTCTACGCGGACTACCGCATGCATGGTGAATTCTTCTGTTATTTCATTCTTTATTATTCTATTGGAATAACTTGTCTATGCGGACTACCTCATGCATGGTGAATGATCCTTCATATTCATTCCATAATAAATTGTGGAAATGATCTGTCTACGTGGATTACCGCATGGCGGGTGAAAATCCATTTGCAGTTTCGTATATTCTATTATACCCATATGAGATATCATTTCTTTTGTACTCGTCATGGAATATCATTTTCTTTGGTATTTTTCTTTTACGAGTTACTATTCACGAGTTACTATTCACCTGGTTACTATTCACTCTAGTATTATTCACTCGGGTATTTGAGGCACTTTTCATGCCGGAGTACTATTCACGAGTTACTATTCATGGGTTACTATTCACCTAATTACTATTCACCTGAATATTATTCACTCGGGTATTTGGGGTACTTTTCAGTAGGGGTACTATTCACGAGATACTATTCCCGAAGTACTGTTCACAGAGTACTATTCTCGGGGTACTATTTACCCGAAAAAATATATTTCTTTTCTGTCCAAATTATTTTTGGTACATGAATATTATTCTTGAATTTTACTCTACAAAGCAGTATCATGTTGACAATTTGGACGTTATTGATTTTTGAATAAATTAAATTATAAATCTTTAAAATTTATCCTTGAACTTATTTTATTGAATTATTATTTCATCGTCATCATCCTCATGCTTATATTGTGATGAAACTCATCTTTGGCTTACGTGCATAGATGGACTTGGTCTGATTATGACCAGGGATTATTCGGTATAATCATGATCATAATGTGATGAATGATGTGATGAAAGTCCTTATTGGCCTGTAGTTCATTGATGGACAGTTGTTGGTACGATTATGACTAGGGATTATTCGGTATAATTATGACCATTGACGATTACATGAATATCATTGGCCGTGATGCAGGGATGATTCGATTTTATTTATTAAGCTGAGTCTCAGCGATAAAGTTGATGAAAAACTTTTTAAATTATAGAAGATAGTAGATTTTATGCTCTACTTGACTCTTCTAATGGATTATTTATTCTGCTGCAGTTGTTGATCTAAAATTTGTTGTCTATTATATTCTATCAGTTGTTATACTGTTGAAGGCTAAGGATAATTTATTCTGCATTATCTTAGTCATAATATTTCTTACTGGGCTAGTTGAGCTAACCTTTCTTTCACTGTTCTCTTCAGGAAATGAGAATATAGTTGGGACTGGTCGGAAAACGGATTGACAGTTCAGATGGTTATTTTAGCAGTCCTCACTATTCTGTGAAATAGTGTGATAATAATTATAATGAGGACTCCATTAAGTGTGAATATTGTCTAGATGACAATATTCTTATTAAAACTCTTAGATTATGTTTTGTCATATTTTACACGACAGTTGTATAATTAAGTTGTATTTAAATTTTGTACAATGTATTTAGCGACTCAAGATGGGTGATGTATACATGTTTTGGGGTCGTCACAGTTGGTATCAAAGCTTAGGGATATGATCCCTGACTGAGATGTGAGACAAGAACTAGGAGGGGAGAGACGGGGAATTCCTTCGATAGTATGACCTACCTAAGTTTATTTGGTATTTAATTGGTCGGTCAGAGTATTAGGATAATATGTGATATGTTAATTAACCCTTTTTTGGGTATTACATTGCTTAATCCAGGTACGAATTTCGTACTTTTTCAGCGCGACTCATTTATTTTTGATTTGTTTATTTCGTTATCGTTTCGAAATTTAGTATCGCCTCTCATGATTATTCCTTGTTAATTTATTGTGATAGTTTTGTTTTGGCATAGTATTAAAACTCATATTGTACTCTTTAGACTAGTGTATCATGTCTAAATTTTATTTTGATATTTGTAGTGATGTACATGTTAATATATATTTTGGAGATTGTGTTTTTGATTCGGTTCAATTTAACATGTACATATTAGAACCATTTGTGTAAATATTATATCGCATGTGTTGTGACATGATGTTTTGTTATAATACCGTAGGGTATACCTGAGCTATAACCACCTGTGGGGGTACCACATGCATGTGCTCATGGCACCGAGACATGACACCTTCCGTGGCAGTGTGATCAGTCCACGACGTCTCCGTTTTGTGCTCCGGTGGGAGTTGGCCATTTGGTGTTTTGTTGTGGGAAGCGTATGGGTCGACCCTAGTTTTCTGTTTTGTTCTGTTATGTGGATTGGTGATGTTTGTGCCAAACACAACTTCCAATTTTACATGCATTGGATTCGCGGTCCAATGTGTGTGACTTGCCTGTGTGGCATTATTCGACTTGCCTGTGTGGCAAGGTATATTTTGTTTTATTCTGAGTTAGGTATGAAATAAGACCCAGCGATTTGATTAAGCCTATTATTTCGTTGTGTAAGCTTTGTTCGTTTCATTTCAGTTCAGTTCATTTAATTGAATTAATTATTTCGTTTCATTCTTTGTATTCTATATCCGTACTGGGCATTTGACTCATGCTGTATTTTTCTTCCGGCAGGTAATCAGGGGGATCAAAGGCAAGTGTGATGAGAGCTCCCTTCATTCCAATGGTTTAGAGATATTCTGTTTAGTATTTATCAGTTTATTTGAATTGTAAAAATTAACTAAGATTATGGTTTGAGTCAGTGTGACATTTATTATAGTTTGTCTTGTGATATTTAATCATTATAAGACCATTCTTTTGTGGCATAAAGCTTTTGTTTCGTTTTGATATGTTTTGTGTGTAACTTCTCTTTCTATTTTGGAAAAGGGGGTGTTACATGAAAATTTGAATTTGTTTTTGTTATTAGATCCCAGATTTTTAAATCAGAATTATTAATTATGGCAGCTATTTCTCTTTGATTTTAGGTTTCCTTATTAATGTGAATTGCATTATTTTTTTAATTATTTTGTGAATGTATTATTTTTTTAATTACTTTTTAATTGTTGTATATTAGTGTTAAGGACCCTACATTTTATCTGCCCTTGCCACACATGATATCTTGGGCCCCCTTCACCTAAATTAAATCAAGTTTGGGATTGATTCTATTAATCTCAATTAAGCTTGCTACAACCAGTACTTTTAAAAGTTTGGGATTCCACAAGTAATCATATTGGGCTTACAATTCGTGCTTGGGGCTTTAGTTTAATGGGTCCTTAACACTAATATACAACAATTCGAAAGTAATTACAAAAATAAAACACACACAACATAATTACAAAAATAAAAAAAAACACAATATTGCGTTGCTAAAATCACATGTCATTAACTCCTATACGTCAGTTACCGACTTTACTATTTGCAACTAACCGCTCCTAAATTGAAGCAATTGAAAAAACATGCAACTTTCATATCGGAGAAATCCAAATCTTCTGTCGCGACACAACTCTGAGATCGGAGAAGACGAAACCTTTTGCAGCGACGCAACTCTGAGATCGGAAAATAGTATACAAAATCAACAGCAACTTCAAGTTCAGTAACTAAAAACAATCGTACTGCAGTGATTGTTGAATACAAGATCACAACAACTTCGATACAAATCTAAATACTGAGGTATGTGAGTTTAAAATTCGTATGCATGTAGTTACCTATGGTTACTACGAATTCCTATATTGATTAACTTTTCTTAAGTTTTTCACACTTAAAATGGTCACAGATTAAGAATACTGAATGTTTTGAATGGTCATTAATATGTTTTATATTATGGTTGCTAAATAGATATAAATTGATTACTGTTTATTATGTATTTAGTTGCTGAATAATGTTTATTTGATTGCTTTATAATTTTTATATGAGTTCTACTGATTGTTTTTATATTAATGGTTACTCATCAAATACATTGGTTACCTTCCTGCAACTGTCGGTTACTGTGTAATGTTATCTTGGTTACTGTGTAACATTATAGTGTCTAATGTTGTATTGGTTACTGTCTAATGATATCTTGGTTACTTTGTAACATTAAATTGGTTACTGACTAATGCTGACTTGGTTACTGTGTAACATTATAATGGTTACTGACTATTGCTTAGTTGGTTGATGTGTAAAATTATAATGGTTAGTGCATAATATTACTTATTAATGCTGACTTGGTTATTGAAAAATGATGATTTGGTTACTGACTAATACTGACTTGGTTATTGTTTAAAATTATATCGATTACTGACTAATGCTGACTTGGTTACTAAGTAAAATTATAATGGTTACTCATTAGTGTTGACCTGGTTACTGTATTAATCTAATTATATTTATACTTATGTGTTTTATATTAATGGTTTCTTTTATCTTGTGGCTACTAAATAAATGTGTTGGTTACTGTTTAAATTGGATTTGGTTATTGTATAATGTTGTTATGATTATTACTATATAATATTACAGTGTTTTATATTGGTTTGTTTTATTATGATGGTTACTTATTGGCTATATTTGTTACCTTCATATAATTATTATAGTTTAATTGGTGATAAATATCAATATACTGATTATTTCCATTGTAAGATGAATGTACAAATGTATTTTATGTATTGGTTACTAACATTATGTAGTTTGGTTATTGACTAACATTGATTTAGTTACTTTACAATACTTAATTTGTTGTCAGACAATGGAATTGATTTCTGTTGTACTTTATTTCAATAGTACATGGACTGATAGTAACCAATACACCAAATTTGAAGTTATCGGCATACTAGTTCCATCAACTTGTTCGTTCAGAGAAATGCAAAACATGATATGCATTGTTCTATCAAGTTTGGAGTGTCAGATTTTGGCATTTTCAGAGCCTAATTTCATTGGAAACGGGTCAACGATCAAAAAAAACTAGCGTTGCTAGTGAACTGCAGGGTTTTTGGTCAAATTTCATCATTTAGGCCTTTAAAATTGCATGTAAAAATGTGGTTTATATTTTGGTTACTAAGATTATGTAATTTGGTTACTGTCTAATATTAATTTGGTTACTTTATAATGTTTATTCAATTGTTAGACAATGGAGACTGGCAGTAACCAATACAACAAATTTAATTATTTACAGGAATATATAATTGTTTACTGTTAGTAACCATTAACCACATAGTTGGTAACATTTTTGATGGTGTACAGTAACCAAAATTGATGTTGATTACTATTTTAATTTTTGATTCCATCATGAGTTGTCAATATAAAGTAAACATATACATTGAACAATTGGTAACTGTTCGGAAACATTTTTTTGTAAATTTAGTTACCCATCTAAAATAAAATGGTTACCTCTATATTCATATTTAGTTACCAACTGGCATGGACCATTTCGAAATAACTTTTATAACTACGTAATTTAAAAGTATCCATTAGCTAGATAAATGTGAACCCTCACATGTACATTAAGCACTTGATAACTGTTCTAATATAAGTTTTTAATTATTTGGTTACTAACAAAAATTAAAATGGTTACCCTTATATGCAGGTTTGGATATCAATTGCACCTCTCAAACTATTTTTATTTTAATATGAGATCTATAAATGACTATCATATATATAAATGGGAACTCTTAATTGGAGTTTCTTATTCCATCATGATAACATGATATAAATAAAATATATACATTTAATACTTTATAACAGTCTTGATACAAACTTATAATTATCTGGTTACTAACAAAAACAAAAATGGTTATTATATATATAGGTTTGGATACCAACCTAACATTTCAACTGAAATAGCTGATGGATACTGTTCTGAACCAATTTTATGTAAATTTGGTTACTCACAAAAAATAAAATGGTTACATCTATATGCAAATTTAAATAGCAATTGTACAATTTCCAGATAATTTTTATGAGTATGTAATTTATAAGTATACATCAGCTAGATAAATAGGACAATCTCACATGTACATTTAACACTTGAAGTTTGTCCTCATACAAGCTTGTAACTATCTGGTTACTAATAACATTAACCATAATGTAACATAATAAAACAGTAACTACATAATTATATAATAATAACGAGAACAAGTTTTAATGGTAACCAAAACAGAAACATCATGTAATGAAACCCAGTTTAGGCAATCCATGTATACTAAACAATTACATATTAACCAGAATAAAAAATAAAAATAACCAAAATCCCACATTGAGGACACAATGATAGTAGCCAAACCATAAGATAACAGTAACCAAAACATAATAAAGAAGTAACCAAATAGTTATATGAAAGTAACCAGAACATGTTTTAATGGTAACCAAAACAGAAACAACCTGTATATCCAACCCAGTTTAGGCAACCTATGTATACTCTCACATGTACATTTAACATTTAACATTTGATATATGTCATGATACAAGCTTGTAACTATCTGGTTACTATCAAAAAATAAAATGGTTACCCTTCTATGTATGTTTGGTTACCAACTACACCTTTCAAACAATGTATCAGACACAACTTAGAAATAACAAATATGAACCAACAAACAATGTCAAATAATTGATAAGATAATCAAATACGTAATCTCATTTACATAAGCTCCAATAAACATTACATACTTACTAACCATAACAAATGGTTATGGATATCCAACAAAAACCAAAGTATGAAACACAATTCAGAAGGACAAGACAACAACAACCGAACTAATCAAAATCCGTACAAATCTTCCTGAAACTTTAGCTTTTTGGCTGATGCTACTTTCTTCTTCATGGCTGCCCTCATTCTCTAGAAAAGACTTCTGCATTATGAACCTGTGGGAGGTAGAGAAATACCTTGGGATTAGTGAATAGAGAACCCATTAACCATATGTATCATATCATAATATAACATTAACCATATAAAGCAGTGACCAAAAAGTTATATTATATAATCTAATAGTAACCAAATATAAACATGTAGTACTGACCATTTTATGTAATAAACAAACAGTTATATATAATATTAACCAAAACATAATTTAATTTAAAGGTCACCAAAACAAAAACATGTATACTAAAAAATATACTAAAGAAGTAACCAAACAGTTATATGATGGTAACCAAATCATGTTTTAATGGTAACCAACACATAAACAACATGTAGACCAAACCCAGTTTAGTCAACCAATATATACTAAGCAAATACATTGTAACCAAAACAACATATAAAAGTAACCAAAAACTCAATTGAGGAAAAAAGAATGGTATCCAAATCATAAGTTAACAGTAACAAAAAATATACTCATGAAGTAACCAAACAATTATATGTTAGTAACCAAAATATATATTAATGGTAACCAATACATAAACAACATATAGATCAAACACAGTTAAGTCAACCCATATATACTAAGCAAATACATGGTAACCAGAACAACAAAAAACAGTAACCAAAATTCCAACTAAAGGAAACAAAAATGAAATCCAAATCAGAAACTAACAGTAACCAAAAACATACTAAAGAAGTAACCAAATATTTATATGATAGTAACCAACATATGTTTTAATGTTAACCAATATATAAACAACATGTACATCAAAATCAGTTTAGTCAACCATGTATACTAAACAAATACATGGTAACCATAACAACATAAAAAAATAACCAAAATACCAAATCAAGGTAACAAAAATGGTATCCGAATCACAAGCTAACAGTAACCAAAACATAATGCAGAAGTAATCAAACAGTTATATGATAATAACAATAACAAAATTTAAATTAACACACCTTTAAAAAATTTTGGATTTGAAATATCTTCTGGCTATGAACTTGAGCTTCTGTCTTAACTACAAGGACATCAAATCAAAATCCAACTGCACAAACCAAACAAATTTCTTCAAGTCCTTAACAGAATCACCCTCCGTGATTCTTTTCCCCTTTCCATCTTTCTTCCTTGGATCAACCATTCTATACAAACATAAAACAAAACAAACCCAAACAATCAATACTCCGTTCTGTTAGAAAACTACTTAAATATATAATACATTAAACTATTTAGAAATTACTTACCTGAAACAATAATAAACACCAGAATTGAACAATACAGAATAAGAACCAACTGAACCACTTTGCAACAGCGATAATGAGAGTAAACGACGATGACAAACAACTAAATGAAGATAGCGAACAACTAAACGAAGATGATAACGAGTAACGATCACGAAAATGTAGAATAAATCACCGAAAACGATCAATAGAGATGAAGAACGCACGAACAGAAGAGAGAAACAATGGTTTCAATATGCCGAACAAGGGTTTGTAACTAAAGAGTCCCAATTAAATGATGATGGCGGTTATCACACGTTTCAAAAAAAACCAACCAGATTTTAAGATGGACACTAATTTGCCATGTCAGCCAATTAATATTAATCCCTTAAATTAAGGACTCCTAATTGTATTAGTATTGTAAATAAATATGATGAAGTGTCATATTTTTGTAATTATTTTATGGATGTATGATTATTTTAATTATTTTTAAAAATGTACTATAATATGTAATTAATCCTAGTTAATTTATTAACCACTTCATTTGGTCTTCTATTTAAAGGCCACACATAAGCGCCATTCTC